>OY776276.1:12158478-12530978 GCA_963675445.1 Linnaemya vulpina | reverse complement strand
GATTTGGTATTCATAACGAACCCTGATTTATGCGAAAAGAACAGCAAAGGATTTTTGATTAACTTGATTGATTCACCCGGTCACGTGGATTTCTCTTCTGAGGTTACAGCTGCTCTCCGTGTGACAGATGGTGCTTTGGTTGTTGTTGATTGTGTTTCTGGTGTATGTGTACAAACTGAAACAGTATTGCGTCAGGCTATTGCTGAGCGTATTAAGCCCATTCTTTTCATGAACAAAATGGATCGTGCTTTGTTGGAACTGCAACTAGAAGCCGAAGAATTGTACCAGACTTTCCAACGTATTGTTGAAAATGTCAATGTCATCATTGCCACCTATAATGACGATAGCGGGCCAATGGGCGAAGTGCGCGTTGATCCCTCAAAGGGCTCTGTCGGATTTGGCTCTGGTTTGCATGGATGGGCCTTCACGCTTAAACAATTTTCTGAAATGTACGCCGAGAAATTTAAGATCGATGTTGTCAAGCTAATGAACCGGTGAGTAAAATTCCTCCAGGCTTACATAAGTTCATATTAAGAGATGGGAAAAAATGCTTTTAGCACAATTCGTGTTGCTCATAAAGTGTTGAATTTTTGATTTTAAATCAATTATTCTGGGCTTGAGGACTGAACAACAAGTGCGAATAAAAGTAGAGTAAATGAGTAATATCTTCGTATATTCACTTGTGATATATGAGAGAATTTAGCTCATTTATTGGGTTATAACGCTGGGCAGTGACCTCTTTCTTAATGTCAAATCTGCCTATGCTAAAGATTCAAAAAATAAAAAAAGTACTTAGAATCGAAGTATTTAACATATTTATTTATTAAAGATTTTAACTCTTTCTTGTTTCTTAATAAATTTCAGTTTGTGGGGTGAAAATTTTTTCAACGCTAAAACCAAGAAATGGCAAAAACAAAAGGAAGCTGATAACAAGCGATCTTTCTGCATGTACATATTGGATCCTATCTACAAGGTGTTTGATGCCGTCATGAACTACAAGAAGGAAGAAATTCCCACTTTATTGGAGAAGATTGGGGTTGCTCTTAAGCATGAAGACAAAGATAAAGACGGCAAAGCTTTGTTAAAGGTTATTATGCGTACTTGGTTGCCAGCTGGTGAAGCTTTGCTTCAGATGATTGCCATCCATTTGCCGTCCCCGGTGGTTGCACAAAAATATCGTATGGAAATGTTGTATGAAGGTCCACATGACGATGAGGCTGCCGTTGCTGTTAAGAACTGCGACCCAGATGGTCCCTTGATGATGTATATTTCCAAGATGGTACCCACCTCCGATAAGGGTCGTTTCTATGCCTTCGGACGCGTCTTTTCCGGAAAAGTAGCTACTGGTCAAAAGTGCAGAATTATGGGCCCCAACTATGTTCCCGGAAAGAAGGAAGATTTGTATGAAAAGGCTATCCAACGTACAATTTTGATGATGGGTCGTTATGTTGAAGCCATCGAAGATGTTCCATCTGGTAACATCTGTGGTTTGGTTGGTGTTGATCAATTCTTGGTTAAGACCGGTACCATAACCACTTTTAAAGATGCTCATAACATGAAGGTAATTCATAATTAAACGCAAATTAAGATATCAATTTGTATGTTCTGAGTGATGATTATAATTACAGACCTGTTCTGAAATTACAACTATTTTTGAATGATCAAGTTTTACTGATTTTGTGAATTGCGTTATGAACAATTAAGTTGAAACAAATATTTTTTTATTAATTGAACAATTTGTTCACCGAGCAATACAAAAGTTTTAGAGGGGTATAGACCAAATCAAGAGTGTTCACAAGCTGGTTTAAAAAATGCTAAATTTTTTTACCCGTGTGAAGTTAAATTTCGAAATTTATAACCCTAGACACAAACCAGGCACGTTTACAGACCTCTGTTAACCTGTTAACAGAGCAATGTTAAGCATGAAAAATCTGGGTGTATGTGTTCCAAATAGAATAATGGCCACATTTTTGGCCACACCATGGAAAAAATTAACAGAACATCCAACTAGGTCCTTAGCTTTGATAATAAATTAATACTTTGGTATATCTATGCCAATAACCTGTGATTTTTTGTGTACAAAGATTTTAAGATTCTAGAGAGGATAAGCCAGACTCCTGAGAAAACGGGAACATGTGGGCGACTAAATTTTGTTTTATTTTAAAGCTCTTGTGGTCCACTATAAGGCCCAAAAGTCGGAATCCTTAACATTTGCGTCTTTAATAAAAAAATTTGGACTATAGTCAAATTTCATCAATGAAAACTCTCTAGAGGATGAATTTAAGAAAAACGGGAATATGTGGGCGACTAAATTTTGTTTTATTTTAAAGCTCTTGTGGTCCACTATAAGGCCCAAAAGTCGGAATCCTTAACATTTGCGTTTTTAATAAAAAAATTTGGACTATAGTCAAATTTCATCAATGAAAACTCTCTAGAGGATGAATTTCAAAAAAACGGGAATATGTGGGCGACTAAATTTTGTTTTATTTTAAAGCTCTTGTGGTCCACTATAAGGCCCAAAAGTCGGAATCCTTAACATTTGCGTTTTTAATAAAAAAATTTGGACTATAGTCAAATTTCATCAATGAAAACTCTCTAGAGGATGAATTTCAAAAAAACGGGAATATGTGGGCGACTAAATTTTGTTTTATTTTAAAGCTCTTGTGGTCCACTATAAGGCCCAAAAGTCGCAATCCTTAACATTTGCGTTTTTAATAAAAAATTTGGACTATAGTCAAATTTCATCAATGAAAACTCTCTAGAGGATGAATTTCAAAAAAACGGGAATATGTGGGCGACTAAATTTTGTTTTATTTTAAAGCTCTTGTGGTCCACTATAAGACCCAAAAGTCGGAATACTTAACATTTGCGTTTTTAATAAAAAAATTTGGACTATAGTATAATTTCATCAATGAAAACTCTCTAGAGGATGAATTTCTAAAAAAACGGGAATATGTGGGCGACTAAATTTTGTTTTATTTTAAAGCTCTTGTGGTCCACTATAAGGCCCAAAAGTCGGAATCCTTAACATTTGCGTTTTTAATAAAAAAATTTGGACTATAGTCAAATTTCATCAATGAAAACTCTCTAGAGGATGAATTTCAAAAAAAACGGGAATATGTGGGCGACTAAATTTTGTTTTATTTTAAAGCTCTTGTGGTCCACTATAAGGCCCAAAAGTCGGAATCCTTAACATTTGCGTTTTTAATAAAAAAATTTGGACTATAGTCAAATTTCATCAATGAAAACTCTCTAGAGGATGAATTTCAAAAAAACGGGAATATGTGGGCGACTAAATTTTGTTTTATTTTAAAGCTCTTGTGGTCCACTATAAGGCCCAAAAGTCGGAATCCTTAACATTTGCGTTTTTAATAAAAAAAATTTGGACTATAGTCAAATTTCATCAATGAAAACTCTCTAGAGGATGAATTTCAAAAAAACGGGAATATGTGGGCGACTAAATTTTGTTTTATTTTAAAGCTCTTGTGGTCCACTATAAGACCCAAAAGTCGGAATACTTAACATTTGCGTTTTTAATAAAAAAATTTGGACTATAGTCAAATTTCATCAATGAAAACTCTCCAGAGGATGAATTTCTAAAAAAACGGGAATATGTGGGCGACTAAATTTTGTTTTATTTTAAAGCTCTTGTGGTCCACTATAAGGCCCAAAAGTCGGAATCCTTAACATTTGCGTTTTTAATAAAAAAATTTGGACTATAGTCAAATTTCATCAATGAAAACTCTCTAGAGGATGAATTTCAAAAAAACGGGAATATGTGGGCGACTAAATTTTGTTTTATTTTAAAGCTCTTGTGGTCCACTATAAGACCCAAAAGTCGGAATACTTAACATTTGCGTTTTTAATAAAAAAATTTGGACTATAGTCAAATTTCATCAATGAAAACTCTCTAGAGGATGAATTTCTAAAAAAACGGGAATATGTGGGCGACTAAATTTTGTTTTATTTTAAAGCTCTTGTGGTCCACTATAAGGCCCAAAAGTCGGAATCCTTAACATTTGCGTTTTTAATAAAAAAATTTGGACTATAGTCAAATTTCATCAATGAAAACTCTCTAGAGGATGAATTTCAAAAAAACGGGAATATGTGGGCGACTAAATTTTGTTTTATTTTAAAGCTCTTGTGGTCCACTATAAGACCCAAAAGTCGGAATACTTAACATTTGCGTTTTTAATAAAAAAATTTGGACTATAGTCAAATTTCATCAATGAAAACTCTCTAGAGGATGAATTTCTAAAAAAACGGGAATATGTGGGCGACTAAATTTTGTTTTATTTTAAAGCTCTTGTGGTCCACTATAAGGCCCAAAAGTCGGAATCCTTAACATTTGCGTTTTTAATAAAAAAATTTGGACTATAGTCAAATTTCATCAATGAAAACTCTCTAGAGGATGAATTTCAAAAAAACGGGAATATGTGGGCGACTAAATTTTGTTTTATTTTAAAGCTCTTGTGGTCCACTATAAGGCCCAAAAGTCGGAATCCTTAACATTTGCGTTTTTAATAAAAAAATTTGGACTATAGTCAAATTTCATCAATGAAAACTCTCTAGAGGATGAATTTCAAAAAAACGGGAATATGTGGGCGACTAAATTTTGTTTTATTTTAAAGCTCTTGTGGTCCACTATAAGGCCCAAAAGTCGGAATCCTTAACATTTGCGTTTTTAATAAAAAAAATTTGGACTATAGTCAAATTTCATCAATGAAAACTCTCTAGAGGATGAATTTCAAAAAAACGGGAATATGTGGGCGACTAAATTTTGTTTTATTTTAAAGCTCTTGTGGTCCACTATAAGACCCAAAAGTCGGAATACTTAACATTTGCGTTTTTAATAAAAAAATTTGGACTATAGTCAAATTTCATCAATGAAAACTCTCCAGAGGATGAATTTCTAAAAAAACGGGAATATGTGGGCGACTAAATTTTGTTTTATTTTAAAGCTCTTGTGGTCCACTATAAGGCCCAAAAGTCGGAATCCTTAACATTTGCGTTTTTAATAAAAAAATTTGGACTATAGTCAAATTTCATCAATGAAAACTCTCTAGAGGATGAATTTCAAAAAAACGGGAATATGTGGGCGACTAAATTTTGTTTTATTTTAAAGCTCTTGTGGTCCACTATAAGACCCAAAAGTCGGAATACTTAACATTTGCGTTTTTAATAAAAAAATTTGGACTATAGTCAAATTTCATCAATGAAAACTCTCTAGAGGATGAATTTCAAAAAAAACGGGAATATGTGGGCGACTAAATTTTGTTTTATTTTAAAGCTCTTGTGGTCCACTATAAGGCCCAAAAGTCGGAATCCTTAACATTTGCGTTTTTAATAAAAAAATTTGGACTATAGTCAAATTTCATCAATGAAAACTCTCTAGAGGATGAATTTCAAAAAAACGGGAATATGTGGGCGACTAAATTTTGTTTTATTTTAAAGCTCCTGTGGTCCACTATAAGGCCCAAAAGTCGGAATCCTTAACATTTGCGTTTTTAATAAAAAAAATTTGGACTATAGTCAAATTTCATCAATGAAAACTCTCTAGAGGATGAATTTCAAAAAAACGGGAATATGTGGGCGACTAAATTTTGTTTTATTTTAAAGCTCTTGTGGTCCACTATAAGACCCAAAAGTCGGAATACTTAACATTTGCGTTTTTAATAAAAAAATTTGGACTATAGTCAAATTTCATCAATGAAAACTCTCTAGAGGATGAATTTCTAAAAAAACGGGAATATGTGGGCGACTAAATTTTGTTTTATTTTAAAGCTCTTGTGGTCCACTATAAGGCCCAAAAGTCGGAATCCTTAACATTTGCGTTTTTAATAAAAAAATTTGGACTATAGTCAAATTTCATCAATGAAAACTCTCTAGAGGATGAATTTCAAAAAAACGGGAATATGTGGGCGACTAAATTTTGTTTTATTTTAAAGCTCTTGTGGTCCACTATAAGACCCAAAAGTCGGAATACTTAACATTTGCGTTTTTAATAAAAAAATTTGGACTATAGTCAAATTTCATCAATGAAAACTCTCTAGAGGATGAATTTCTAAAAAAACGGGAATATGTGGGCGACTAAATTTTGTTTTATTTTAAAGCTCTTGTGGTCCACTATAAGGCCCAAAAGTCGGAATCCTTAACATTTGCGTTTTTAATAAAAAAATTTGGACTATAGTCAAATTTCATCAATGAAAACTCTCTAGAGGATGAATTTCAAAAAAACGGGAATATGTGGGCGACTAAATTTTGTTTTATTTTAAAGCTCTTGTGGTCCACTATAAGGCCCAAAAGTCGGAATCCTTAACATTTGCGTTTTTAATAAAAAAATTTGGACTATAGTCAAATTTCATCAATGAAAACTCTCTAGAGGATGAATTTCAAAAAAACGGGAATATGTGGGCGACTAAATTTTGTTTTATTTTAAAGCTCTTGTGGTCCACTATAAGGCCCAAAAGTCGGAATCCTTAACATTTGCGTTTTTAATAAAAAAAATTTGGACTATAGTCAAATTTCATCAATGAAAACTCTCTAGAGGATGAATTTCAAAAAAACGGGAATATGTGGGCGACTAAATTTTGTTTTATTTTAAAGCTCTTGTGGTCCACTATAAGACCCAAAAGTCGGAATACTTAACATTTGCGTTTTTAATAAAAAAATTTGGACTATAGTCAAATTTCATCAATGAAAACTCTCCAGAGGATGAATTTCTAAAAAAACGGGAATATGTGGGCGACTAAATTTTGTTTTATTTTAAAGCTCTTGTGGTCCACTATAAGGCCCAAAAGTCGGAATCCTTAACATTTGCGTTTTTAATAAAAAAATTTGGACTATAGTCAAATTTCATCAATGAAAACTCTCTAGAGGATGAATTTCAAAAAAACGGGAATATGTGGGCGACTAAATTTTGTTTTATTTTAAAGCTCTTGTGGTCCACTATAAGACCCAAAAGTCGGAATACTTAACATTTGCGTTTTTAATAAAAAAATTTGGACTATAGTCAAATTTCATCAATGAAAACTCTCTAGAGGATGAATTTCAAAAAAAACGGGAATATGTGGGCGACTAAATTTTGTTTTATTTTAAAGCTCTTGTGGTCCACTATAAGGCCCAAAAGTCGGAATCCTTAACATTTGCGTTTTTAATAAAAAAATTTGGACTATAGTCAAATTTCATCAATGAAAACTCTCTAGAGGATGAATTTCAAAAAAACGGGAATATGTGGGCGACTAAATTTTGTTTTATTTTAAAGCTCTTGTGGTCCACTATAAGGCCCAAAAGTCGGAATCCTTAACATTTGCGTTTTTAATAAAAAAAATTTGGACTATAGTCAAATTTCATCAATGAAAACTCTCTAGAGGATGAATTTCAAAAAAACGGGAATATGTGGGCGACTAAATTTTGTTTTATTTTAAAGCTCTTGTGGTCCACTATAAGACCCAAAAGTCGGAATACTTAACATTTGCGTTTTTAATAAAAAAATTTGGACTATAGTCAAATTTCATCAATGAAAACTCTCCAGAGGATGAATTTCTAAAAAAACGGGAATATGTGGGCGACTAAATTTTGTTTTATTTTAAAGCTCTTGTGGTCCACTATAAGGCCCAAAAGTCGGAATCCTTAACATTTGCGTTTTTAATAAAAAAATTTGGACTATAGTCAAATTTCATCAATGAAAACTCTCTAGAGGATGAATTTCAAAAAAACGGGAATATGTGGGCGACTAAATTTTGTTTTATTTTAAAGCTCTTGTGGTCCACTATAAGACCCAAAAGTCGGAATACTTAACATTTGCGTTTTTAATAAAAAAATTTGGACTATAGTCAAATTTCATCAATGAAAACTCTCTAGAGGATGAATTTCTAAAAAAACGGGAATATGTGGGCGACTAAATTTTGTTTTATTTTAAAGCTCTTGTGGTCCACTATAAGGCCCAAAAGTCGGAATCCTTAACATTTGCGTTTTTAATAAAAAAATTTGGACTATAGTCAAATTTCATCAATGAAAACTCTCTAGAGGATGAATTTCAAAAAAACGGGAATATGTGGGCGACTAAATTTTGTTTTATTTTAAAGCTCTTGTGGTCCACTATAAGACCCAAAAGTCGGAATACTTAACATTTGCGTTTTTAATAAAAAAATTTGGACTATAGTCAAATTTCATCAATGAAAACTCTCTAGAGGATGAATTTCTAAAAAAACGGGAATATGTGGGCGACTAAATTTTGTTTTATTTTAAAGCTCTTGTGGTCCACTATAAGGCCCAAAAGTCGGAATCCTTAACATTTGCGTTTTTAATAAAAAAATTTGGACTATAGTCAAATTTCATCAATGAAAACTCTCTAGAGGATGAATTTCAAAAAAACGGGAATATGTGGGCGACTAAATTTTGTTTTATTTTAAAGCTCTTGTGGTCCACTATAAGGCCCAAAAGTCGGAATCCTTAACATTTGCGTTTTTAATAAAAAAATTTGGACTATAGTCAAATTTCATCAATGAAAACTCTCTAGAGGATGAATTTCAAAAAAACGGGAATATGTGGGCGACTAAATTTTGTTTTATTTTAAAGCTCTTGTGGTCCACTATAAGACCCAAAAGTCGGAATACTTAACATTTGCGTTTTTAATAAAAAAATTTGGACTATAGTCAAATTTCATCAATGAAAACTCTCTAGAGGATGAATTTCAAAAAAACGGGAATATGTGGGCGACTAAATTTTGTTTTATTTTAAAGCTCTTGTGGTCCACTATAAGACCCAAAAGTCGGAATACTTAACATTTGCGTTTTTAATAAAAAAATTTGGACTATAGTCAAATTTCATCAATGAAAACTCTCTAGAGGATGAATTTCTAAAAAACGGGAATATGTGGGCGACTAAATTTTGTTTTATTTTAAAGCTCTTGTGGTCCACTATAAAGCCCAAAAGTCGGAATCCTTAACATTTGCGTTTTTAATAAAAAAATTTGGACTATAGTCAAATTTCATCAATGAAAACTCTCTAGAGGATGAATTTCAAAAAAACGGGAATATGTGGGCGACTAAATTTTGTTTTATTTTAAAGCTCTTGTGGTCCACTATAAGACCCAAAAGTCGGAATACTTAACATTTGCGTTTTTAATAAAAAAATTTGGACTATAGTCAAATTTCATCAATGAAAACTCTCTAGAGGATGAGTTTCTAAAAAACGGGAATATGTGGGCGACTAAATTTTGTTTTATTTTAAAGCTCTTGTAGTCCACTATAAGGCCCAAAAGTCGGAATCCTTAACATTTGCGTTTTTAATAAAAAAAATTTGGACTATAGTCAAATTTCATCAATGAAAACTCTCTAGAGGATGAGTTTCTAAAAAACGGGAATATGTGGGCGACTAAATTTTGTTTTATTTTAAAGCTCTTGTGGTCCACTATAAGGCCCAAAAGTCGGAATCCTTAACATTTGCGTTTTTAATAAAAAAATTTGGACTATAGTCAAATTTCATCAATGAAAACTCTCTAGAGGATGAATTTCTAAAAAACGGGAATATGTGGGCGACTAAATTTTGTTTTATTTTAAAGCTCTTATGGTCCACTATAAGGCCCAAAAGTCGGAATCCTTAACATTTGCGTTTTTAATAAAAAAATTTGGACTATAGTCAAATTTCATCAATGAAAACTCTCTAGAGGATGAATTTCTAAAAAACGGGAATATGTGGGCGATTAAATTTTGTTTTATTTTAAAGCTCTTGTGGTCCACTATAAGGCCCAAAAGTCGGAATCCTTAACATTTGCGTTTTTAATAAAAAAATTTGGACTATAGTCAAATTTCATCAATGAAAACTCTCTAGAGGATGAATTTCTAAAAAACGGGAATATGTGGGCGACTAAATTTTGTTTTATTTTAAAGCTCTTGTGGTCCACTATAAGGCCCAACAGTCGGAATCCTTAACATTTGCGTTTTTAATAAAAAAATTTGGACTATAGTCAAATTTCATCAATGAAAACTCTCTAGAGGATGAATTTCTAAAAAACGGGAATATTTGGGCGACTAAATTTTGTTTTATTTTAAAGCTCCTGTGGTCCACTATAAGGCCCAAAAGTCGGAATCCTTAACATTTGCGTTTTTAATAAAAAAATTTGGACTATAGTCAAATTTCATCAATGAAAACTCTCTAGAGGATGAGTTTCTAAAAAACGGGAATATGTGGGCGACTAAATTTTGTTTTATTTTAAAGCTCTTGTGGTCCACTATAAGGCCCAAAAGTCGGAATCCTTAACATTTGCGTTTTTAATAAAAAAATTTGGACTATAGTCAAATTTCATCAATGAAAACTCTCTAGAGGATGAGTTTCTAAAAAACGGGAATATGTGGGCGACTAAATTTTGTTTTATTTTAAAGCTCCTGTGGTCCACTATAAGGCCCAAAAGTCGGAATCCTTAACATTTGCGTTTTTAATAAAAAAAATTTGGACTATAGTCAAATTTCATCAATGAAAACTCTCTAGAGGATGAATTTCTAAAAAACGGGAATATGTGGGCGACTAAATTTTATTTTATTTTAAAGCTCTTGTGGTCCACTATAAGGCCCAAAAGTCGGAATCCTTAACATTTGCGTTTTTAATAAAAAAATTTGGACTATAGTCAAATTTCATCAATGAAAACTCTCTAGAGGATGAATTTCAAAAAAACGGGAATATGTGGGCGACTAAATTTTGTTTTATTTTAAAGGTCTTGTGGTCCACTATAAGGCCCAAAAGTCGGAATCCTTAACATTTGCGTTTTTAATAAAAAAATTTGGACTATAGTCAAATTTCATCAATGAAAACTCTCTAGAGGATGAATTTCAAAAAAACGGGAATATGTGGGGACTAAATTTTGTTTTATTTTAAAGCTCTTGTGGTCCACTATAAGGCCCAAAAGTCTGAATCCTTAACATTTGCGTTTTTAATAAAAAAAATTTGGACTATAGTCAAATTTCATCAATGAAAACTCTCTAGAGGATGAATTTCTAAAAAACGGGAATATGTGGGCGACTAAATTTTGTTTTATTTTAAAGCTCTTGTGGTCCACTATAAGGCCCAAAAGTCGGAATCCTTAAAATTTGCGTTTTTAATAAAAAAATTTGGACTATAGTCAAATTTCATCAATGAAAACTCTCTAGAGGATGAATTTCTAAAAAACGGGAATATGTGGGCGACTAAATTTTGTTTTATTTTAAAGCTCCTGTGGTCCACTATAAGGCCCAAAAGTCGGAATCCTTAACATTTGCGTTTTTAATAAAAAAAATTTGGACTATAGTCAAATTTCATCAATGAAAACTCTCTAGAGGATGAATTTCTAAAAAACGGGAATATGTGGGCGACTAAATTTTGTTTTATTTTAAAGCTCCTGTGGTCCACTATAAGGCCCAAAAGTCGGAATCCTTAACATTTGCGTTTTTAATAAAAAAAATTTGGACTATAGTCAAATTTCATCAATGAAAACTCTCTAGAGGATGAATTTCTAAAAAACGGGAATATGTGGGCGACTAAATTTTGTTTTATTTTAAAGCTCCTGTGGTCCACTATAAGGCCCAAAAGTCGGAATCCTTAACATTTGCGTTTTTAATAAAAAAAATTTGGACTATAGTCAAATTTCATCAATGAAAACTCTCTAGAGGATGAATTTCTAAAAAACGGGAATATGTGGGCGACTAAATTTTGTTTTATTTTAAAGCTCCTGTGGTCCACTATAAGGCCCAAAAGTCGGAATCCTTAACACTTGCGTTTTTAATAAAAAAAATTTGGACTATAATCAAATTTCATCAATGAAAACTCTCTAGAGGATGAATTTCTAAAAAACGGGAATATGTGGGCGACTAAATTTTGTTTTATTTTAAAGCTCCTGTGGTCCACTATAAGGCCCAAAAGTCGGAATCCTTAACATTTGCGTTTTTAATAAAAAAAATTTGGACTATAGTCAAATTTCATCAATGAAAACTCTCTAGAGGATGAATTTCTAAAAAACGGGAATATGTGGGCGACTAAATTTTGTTTTATTTTAAAGCTCCTGTGGTCCACTATAAGGCCCAAAAGTCGGAATCCTTAACATTTGCGTTTTTAATAAAAAAAATTTGGACTATAGTCAAATTTCATCAATGAAAACTCTCTAGAGGATGAATTTCTAAAAAACGGGAATATGTGGGCGACTAAATTTTGTTTTATTTTAAAGCTCCTGTGGTCCACTATAAGGCCCAAAAGTCGGAATCCTTAACATTTGCGTTTTTAATAAAAAAAATTTGGACTATAGTCAAATTTCATCAATGAAAACTCTCTAGAGGATGAATTTCTAAAAAACGGGAATATGTGGGCGACTAAATTTTGTTTTATTTTAAAGCTCCTGTGGTCCACTATAAGGCCCAAAAGTCGGAATCCTTAACATTTGCGTTTTTAATAAAAAAAATTTGGACTATAGTCAAATTTCATCAATGAAAACTCTCTAGAGGATGAATTTCTAAAAAACGGGAATATGTGGGCGACTAAATTTTGTTTTATTTTAAAGCTCCTGTGGTCCACTATAAGGCCCAAAAGTCGGAATCCTTAACATTTGCGTTTTTAATAAAAAAAATTTGGACTATAGTCAAATTTCATCAATGAAAACTCTCTAGAGGATGAATTTCTAAAAAACGGGAATATGTGGGCGACTAAATTTTGTTTTATTTTAAAGCTCCTGTGGTCCACTATAAGGCCCAAAAGTCGGAATCCTTAACATTTGCGTTTTTAATAAAAAAAATTTGGACTATAGTCAAATTTCATCAATGAAAACTCTCTAGAGGATGAATTTCTAAAAAACGGGAATATGTGGGCGACTAAATTTTGTTTTATTTTAAAGCTCCTGTGGTCCACTATAAGGCCCAAAAGTCGGAATCCTTAACATTTGCGTTTTTAATAAAAAAAATTTGGACTATAGTCAAATTTCATCAATGAAAACTCTCTAGAGGATGAATTTCTAAAAAACGGGAATATGTGGGCGACTAAATTTTGTTTTATTTTAAAGCTCCTGTGGTCCACTATAAGGCCCAAAAGTCGGAATCCTTAACATTTGCGTTTTTAATAAAAAAAATTTGGACTATAGTCAAATTTCATCAATGAAAACTCTCTAGAGGATGAATTTCTAAAAAACGGGAATATGTGGGCGACTAAATTTTGTTTTATTTTAAAGCTCCTGTGGTCCACTATAAGGCCCAAAAGTCGGAATCCTTAACATTTGCGTTTTTAATAAAAAAAATTTGGACTATAATCAAATTTCATCAATGAAAACTCTCTAGAGGATGAATTTCTAAAAAACGGGAATATGTGGGCGACTAAATTTTGTTTTATTTTAAAGCTCCTGTGGTCCACTATAAGGCCCAAAAGTCGGAATCCTTAACATTTGCGTTTTTAATAAAAAAAATTTGGACTATAGTCAAATTTCATCAATGAAAACTCTCTAGAGGATGAATTTCTAAAAAACGGGAATATGTGGGCGACTAAATTTTGTTTTATTTTAAAGCTCCTGTGGTCCACTATAAGGCCCAAAAGTCGGAATCCTTAACATTTGCGTTTTTAATAAAAAAAATTTGGACTATAGTCAAATTTCATCAATGAAAACTCTCTAGAGGATGAATTTCTAAAAAACGGGAATATGTGGGCGACTAAATTTTGTTTTATTTTAAAGCTCCTGTGGTCCACTATAAGGCCCAAAAGTCGGAATCCTTAACATTTGCGTTTTTAATAAAAAAAATTTGGACTAGAGTCAAATTTCATCAATGAAAACTCTCTAGAGGATGAATTTCTAAAAAACGGGAATATGTGGGCGACTAAATTTTGTTTTATTTTAAAGCTCTTGTGGTCCACTATAAGGCCCAAAAGTCGGAATCCTTAACATTTGCGTTTTTAATAAAAAAATTTGGACTATAGTCAAATTTCATCAATGAAAACTCTCTAGAGGATGAATTTCAAAAAAACGGGAATATGTGGGCGACTAAATTTTGTTTTATTTTAAAGCTCTTGTGGTCCACTATAAGGCCCAAAAGTCGGAATCCTTAACATTTGCGTTTTTAATAAAAAAAATTTGGACTATAGTCAAATTTCATCAATGAAAACTCTCTAGAGGATGAATTTCTAAAAAACGGGAATATGTGGGCGACTAAATTTTGTTTTATTTTAAAGCTCCTGTGGTCCACTATAAGGCCCAAAAGTCGGAATCCTTAACATTTGCGTTTTTAATAAAAAAAATTTGGACTATAGTCAAATTTCATCAATGAAAACTCTCTAGAGGATGAATTTCTAAAAAACGGGAATATGTGGGCGACTAAATTTTGTTTTATTTTAAAGCTCCTGTGGTCCACTATAAGGCCCAAAAGTCGGAATCCTTAACATTTGCGTTTTTAATAAAAAAAATTTGGACTATAGTCAAATTTCATCAATGAAAACTCTCTAGAGGATGAATTTCTAAAAAACGGGAATATGTGGGCGACTAAATTTTGTTTTATTTTAAAGCTCCTGTGGTCCACTATAAGGCCCAAAAGTCGGAATCCTTAACATTTGCGTTTTTAATAAAAAAAATTTGGACTATAATCAAATTTCATCAATGAAAACTCTCTAGAGGATGAATTTCTAAAAAACGGGAATATGTGGGCGACTAAATTTTGTTTTATTTTAAAGCTCCTGTGGTCCACTATAAGGCCCAAAAGTCGGAATCCTTAACATTTGCGTTTTTAATAAAAAAAATTTGGACTATAGTCAAATTTCATCAATGAAAACTCTCTAGAGGATGAATTTCTAAAAAACGGGAATATGTGGGCGACTAAATTTTGTTTTATTTTAAAGCTCCTGTGGTCCACTATAAGGCCCAAAAGTCGGAATCCTTAACATTTGCGTTTTTAATAAAAAAAATTTGGACTATAGTCAAATTTCATCAATGAAAACTCTCTAGAGGATGAATTTCTAAAAAACGGGAATATGTGGGCGACTAAATTTTGTTTTATTTTAAAGCTCCTGTGGTCCACTATAAGGCCCAAAAGTCGGAATCCTTAACATTTGCGTTTTTAATAAAAAAAATTTGGACTATAGTCAAATTTCATCAATGAAAACTCTCTAGAGGATGAATTTCTAAAAAACGGGAATATGTGGGCGACTAAATTTTGTTTTATTTTAAAGCTCTTGTGGTCCACTATAAGGCCCAAAAGTCGGAATCCTTAACATTTGCGTTTTTAATAAAAAAATTTGGACTATAGTCAAATTTCATCAATGAAAACTCTCTAGAGGATGAATTTCAAAAAAACGGGAATATGTGGGCGACTAAATTTTGTTTTATTTTAAAGCTCTTGTGGTCCACTATAAGGCCCAAAAGTCGGAATCCTTAACATTTGCGTTTTTAATAAAAAAAATTTGGACTATAGTCAAATTTCATGAATGAAAACTCTCTAGAGGATGAATTTCAAAAAAACGGGAATATGTGGGCGACTAAATTTTGTTTTATTTTAAAGCTCTTGTGGTCCACTATAAGGCCCAAAAGTCGGAATCCTTAACATTTGCGTTTTTAATAAAAAAAATTTGGACTATAGTCAAATTTCATCAATGAAAACTCTCTAGAGGATGAATTTCAAAAAAACGGGAATATGTGGGCGACTAAATTTTGTTTTATTTTAAAGCTCCTGTGGTCCACTATAAGGCCCAAAAGTCGGAATCCTTAACATTTGCGTTTTTAATAAAAAAAATTTGGACTATAGTCAAATTTCATCAATGAAAACTCTCTAGAGGATGAATTTCTAAAAAACGGGAATATGTGGGCGACTAAATTTTGTTTTATTTTAAAGCTCCTGTGGTCCACTATAAGGCCCAAAAGTCGGAATCCTTAACATTTGCGTTTTTAATAAAAAAAATTTGGACTATAGTCAAATTTCATCAATGAAAACTCTCTAGAGGATGAATTTCTAAAAAACGGGAATATGTGGGCGACTAAATTTTGTTTTATTTTAAAGCTCCTGTGGTCCACTATAAGGCCCAAAAGTCGGAATCCTTAACATTTGCGTTTTTAATAAAAAAAATTTGGACTATAGTCAAATTTCATCAATGAAAACTCTCTAGAGGATGAATTTCTAAAAAACGGGAATATGTGGGCGACTAAATTTTGTTTTATTTTAAAGCTCTTGTGGTCCACTATAAGGCCCAAAAGTCGGAATCCTTAACATTTGCGTTTTTAATAAAAAAATTTGGACTATAGTCAAATTTCATCAATGAAAACTCTCTAGAGGATGAATTTCAAAAAAACGGGAATATGTGGGCGACTAAATTTTGTTTTATTTTAAAGGTCTTGTGGTCCACTATAAGGCCCAAAAGTCGGAATCCTTAACATTTGCGTTTTTAATAAAAAAAATTTGGACTATAGTCAAATTTCATCAATGAAAACTCTCTAGAGGATGAATTTCAAAAAAACGGGAATATGTGGGCGACTAAATTTTGTTTTATTTTAAAGCTCTTGTGGTCCACTATAAGGCCCAAAAGTCGGAATCCTTAACATTTGCGTTTTTAATAAAAAAAATTTGGACTATAGTCAAATTTCATCAATGAAAACTCTCTAGAGGATGAATTTCTAAAAAACGGGAATATGTGGGCGACTAAATTTTGTTTTATTTTAAAGCTCTTGAGGCCCAAAAGTCGGAATCCTTAACATTTGCGTTTTTAATAAAAAAATTTGGACTATAGTCAAATTTCATCAATGAAAACTCTCTAGAGGATGAATTTCTAAAAAACGGGAATATGTGGGCGACTAAATTTTGTTTTATTTTAAAGCTCTTGTGGTCCACTATAAGGCCCAAAAGTCGGAATCCTTAACATTTGCGTTTTTAATAAAAAAAATTTGGACTATAGTCAAATTTCATCAATGAAAACTCTCTAGAGGATGAATTTCTAAAAAACGGGAATATGTGGGCGACTAAATTTTGTTTTGTTTTGAAGATCTTGTGGTCCAAGAGCCATATATATCAACATTTAGATTTTTAATAAAGAAATTTGGACTTTGTATCACGCTCATTACTGTTATAACACTTTACATTGGAATGTTATGTTTGCAGAGTGCCTTATTTTTGTCTAATGATTGTGTACCTACCACACGGAGAGAGAGAGAGAGTATTAAAAAGACGTTAAATTTTTACATAAATATACCTCTAGTCGAGTTGTTGCTAACTCAAGAATTTATGAGAAATTTTAAACAGTATGACCGTTTACAGTTTCCAAAAATAGATTCTTAGAGGGGATTTCAAAACAATGGTTGCTTCAAAGAGATACCAGTTCAAAAACCTAATAAGGCAAATGTTTTAATACTGCATATTAAAAACAAATAATATATTTGTGCAGTGGCATCTACTTATTGCAATTTTTTCTCAACTTAATATTTAAAAATGTTCAGCGAAACGAAAGAGTTGCTCCTTCAGCGCAAGAGTATATGCTTATTTTAATTCTTTTCATGCACAAATTTAAACATTTAAAGCAGGGTCTCAGCATAAAAATTAGAGGCATAGATACATATGTTTTTCTAAAAATTACAAATAAGTGGAAAGTTGAACTAATTAGAATATGTAACTTCTTCGCCCCAACGGTCACACTGGTTCGAAAGGGACGTTATATTTTTTTATTGATCATATACTTAGCAAACCAGAGAAAGAGATTAACATTTCTTAAATTGCTTTTTGCTCTCGTGTTATGAAACTGATTACATGATGATGTGTTACAATCATGCAATATATTCTATTTAGAAAAAACTTAATGGGAGAGAATTCTGCAAAGATAGGTTACACATACATCCAAATTTTTTTATTAAAAACGCAAATGTTAAGGATTCCGACTTTTGGGCCTTATAGTGGACCACAAGAGCTTTAAAATAAAACAAAATTTAGTCGCCCACATATTCCCGTTTTTTAGAAACTCATCCTCTAGAGAGTTTTCATTGATGAAATTTGACTATAGTCCAAATTTTTTTATTAAAAACGCAAATGTTAAGGATTCCGACTTTTGGGCCTTATAGTGGACCACAAGAGCTTTAAAATAAAACAAAATTTAGTCGCCCACATATTCCCGTTTTTTTGAAATTCATCCTCTAGAGAGTTTTCATTGATGAAATTTGACTATAGTCCAAATTTTTTTATTAAAAACGCAAACGTTAAGGATTCCGACTTTTGGGCCTTATAGTGGACCACAAGAGCTTTAAAATAAAACAAAATTTAGTCGCCCACATATTCCCGTTTTTTAGAAATTCATCCTCTAGAGAGTTTTCATTGATGAAATTTGACTATAGTCCAAATTTTTTTATTAAAAACGCAAATGTTAAGGATTCCGACTTTTGGGCCTTATAGTGGACCACAAGAGCTTTAAAATAAATCAAAATTTAGTCGCCCACATATTCCCGTTTTTTAGAAATTCATCCTCTAGAGAGTTTTCATTGATGAAATTTGACTATAGTCCAAATTTTTTTTATTAAAAACGCAAATGTTAAGGATTCCGACTTTCGAGCCTTATAGTGGACCACAAGAGCTTTAAAATAAAACAAAATTTAGTCGCCCACATATTCCCGTTTTTTAGAAATTCATCCTCTAGAGAGTTTTCATTAATGAAATTTGACTATAGTCCAAATTTTTTTATTAAAAACGCAAATGTTAAGGATTCCGACTTTTGGGCCTTATAGTGGACCACAAGAGCTTTAAAATAAAACAAAATTTAGTCGCCCACATATTCCCGTTTTTTAGAAATTCATCCTCTAGAGAGTTTTCATTGATGAAATTTGACTATAGTCCAAATTTTTTTTATTAAAAACGCAAATGTTAAGGATTCCGACTTTTGGGCCTTATAGTGGACCACAGGAGCTTTAAAATAAAACAAAATTTAGTCGCCCACATATTCCCGTTTTTTAGAAATTCATCCTCTAGAGAGTTTTCATTGATGAAATTTGACTATAGTCCAAATTTTTTTATTAAAAACGCAAATGTTAAGGATTCCGACTTTTGGGTCTTATAGTGGACCACAAGAGCTTTAAAATAAAACAAAATTTAGTCGCCCACATTTTCCCGTTTTTTAGAAATTCATCCTCTAGAGAGTTTTCATTGATGAAATTTGACTATAGTCCAAATTTTTTTATTAAAAACGCAAATGTTAAGGATTCCGACTTTTGGGCCTTATAGTGGACCACAAGAGCTTTAAAATAAAACAAAATTTAGTCGCCCACATATTCCCGTTTTTTTGAAATTCATCCTCTAGAGAGTTTTCATTGATGAAATTTGACTATAGTCCAAATTTTTTTATTAAAAACGCAAATGTTAAGGATTCCGACTTTTGGGCCTTATAGTGGACCACAAGAGCTTTAAAATAAAACAAAATTTAGTCGCCCACATATTCCCGTTTTTTAGAAATTCATCCTCTAGAGAGTTTTCATTGATGAAATTTGACTATAGTCCAAATTTTTTTATTAAAAACGCAAATGTTAAGGATTCCGACTTTTGGGCCTTATAGTGGACCACAAGAGCTTTAAAATAAAACAAAATTTAGTCGCCCACATATTCCCGTTTTTTAGAAATTCATCCTCTAGAGAGTTTTCATTGATGAAATTTGACTATAGTCCAAATTTTTTTATTAAAAACGCAAATGTTAAGGATTCCGACTTTTGGGTCTTATAGTGGACCACAAGAGCTTTAAAATAAAACAAAATTTAGTCGCCCACATATTCCCGTTTTTTAGAAATTCATCCTCTAGAGAGTTTTCATTGATGAAATTTGACTATAGTCCAAATTTTTTTATTAAAAACGCAAATGTTAAGGATTCCGACTTTTGGGCCTTATAGTGGACCACAAGAGCTTTAAAATAAAACAAAATTTAGTCGCCCACATATTCCCGTTTTTTAGAAATTCATCCTCTAGAGAGTTTTCATTGATGAAATTTCACTATAGTCCAAATTTTTTTATTAAAAACGCAAATGTTAAGGATTCCGACTTTTGGGCCTTATAGTGGACCACAAGAGCTTTAAAATAAAACAAAATTTAGTTGCCCACATATTCCCGTTTTTTAGAAATTCATCCTCTAGAGAGTTTTCATTGATGAAATTTGACTATAGTCCAAATTTTTTTATTAAAAACGCAAATGTTAAGGATTCCGACTTTTGGGCCTTATAGTGGACCACAAGAGCTTTAAAATAAAACAAAATTTAGTCGCCCACATATTCCCGTTTTTTAGAAATTCATCCTCTAGAGAGTTTTCATTGATGAAATTTGACTATAGTCCAAATTTTTTTATTAAAAACGCAAATGTTAAGGATTCCGACTTTTGGGCCTTATAGTGGACCACAAGAGCTTTAAAATAAAACAAAATTTAGTCGCCCACATATTCCCGTTTTTTTGAAATTCATCCTCTAGAGAGTTTTCATTGATGAAATTTGACTATAGTCCAAATTTTTTTATTAAAAACGCAAATGTTAAGGATTCCGACTTTTGGGCCTTATAGTGGACCACAAGAGCTTTAAAATAAAACAAAATTTAGTCGCCCACATATTCCCGTTTTTTTGAAATTCATCCTCTAGAGAGTTTTCATTGATGAAATTTGACTATAGTCCAAATTTTTTTATTAAAAACGCAAATGTTAAGTATTCCGACTTTTGGGTCTTATAGTGGACCACAAGAGCTTTAAAATAAAACAAAATTTAGTCGCCCACATATTCCCGTTTTTTTGAAATTCATCCTCTAGAGAGTTTTCATTGATGAAATTTGACTATAGTCCAAATTTTTTTATTAAAAACGCACATGTTAAGGATTCCGACTTTTGGGCCTTATAGTGGACCACAAGAGCTTTAAAATAAAACAAAATTTAGTCGCCCACATATTCCCGTTTTTTTTTGAAATTCATCCTCTAGAGAGTTTTCATTGATGAAATTTGACTATAGTCCAAATTTTTTTATTAAAAACGCAAATGTTAAGGATTCCGACTTTTGGGCCTTATAGTGGACCACAAGAGCTTTAAAAGAAAACAAAATTTAGTCGCCCACATATTCCCGTTTTTTAGAAATTCATCCTCTAGAGAGTTTTCATTGATGAAATTTGACTATAGTCCAAATTTTTTTATTAAAAACGCAAATGTTAAGGATTCCGACTTTTGGGCCTTATAGTGGACCACAAGAGCTTTAAAATAAAACAAAATTTAGTCGCCCACATATTCCCGTTTTTTTGAAATTCATCCTCTAGAGAGTTTTCATTGATGAAATTTGACTATAGTCCAAATTTTTTTATTAAAAACGCAAATGTTAAGGATTCCGACTTTTGGGCCTTATAGTGGACCACAAGAGCTTTAAAATAAAACAAAATTTAGTCGCCCACATATTCCCGTTTTTTTGAAATTCATCCTCTAGAGAGTTTTCATTGATGAAATTTGACTATAGTCCAAATTTTTTTATTAAAAACGCAAATGTTAAGTATTCCGACTTTTGGGTCTTATAGTGGACCACAAGAGCTTTAAAATAAAACAAAATTTAGTCGCCCACATATTCCCGTTTTTTTGAAATTCATCCTCTAGAGAGTTTTCATTGATGAAATTTGACTATAGTCCAAATTTTTTTATTAAAAACGCACATGTTAAGGATTCCGACTTTTGGGCCTTATAGTGGACCACAAGAGCTTTAAAATAAAACAAAATTTAGTCGCCCACATATTCCCGTTTTTTTTTGAAATTCATCCTCTAGAGAGTTTTCATTGATGAAATTTGACTATAGTCCAAATTTTTTTATTAAAAACGCAAATGTTAAGGATTCCGACTTTTGGGCCTTATAGTGGACCACAAGAGCTTTAAAAGAAAACAAAATTTAGTCGCCCACATATTCCCGTTTTTTAGAAATTCATCCTCTAGAGAGTTTTCATTGATGAAATTTGACTATAGTCCAAATTTTTTTATTAAAAACGCAAATGTTAAGGATTCCGACTTTTGGGCCTTATAGTGGACCACAAGAGCTTTAAAATAAAACAAAATTTAGTCGCCCACATATTCCCGTTTTTTTTTGAAATTCATCCTCTAGAGAGTTTTCATTGATGAAATTTGACTATAGTCCAAATTTTTTTATTAAAAACGCAAATGTTAAGGATTCCGACTTTTTGGCCTTATAGTGGACCACAAGAGCTTTAAAATAAAACAAAATTTAGTCGCCCACATGTTCCCGTTTTCTCAGGATCCTGGCTTATCCTCTCTAGAATCTTAAAATCTTTGTACACAAAAAATCACAGGTTATTGGCATAGATATACCAAAGTATTAATTTATTATCAAAGCTAAGGACCTAGTTGGATGTTCTGTTAGTTTTTTCCAAGCTGTGTCCAAAAATGTGGCCATTATTCTATTTGGAACACATACACTCAGATTTTTCATGCTTAACATTGCTCTGTTAACAGGTTAACAGAGGTCTGTAAACGTGCCTGGTTTGTGTCTAGGGTTATAAATTTCGAAATTTAACTTCACACACCTAATTTTTTTTGGTATTGTCACCGACAATAATTGATGTAAAATGCCACAAATTTGGGAATTTGAGATGTGTGGCTTTAATTCACGTAGATGAATATGTCAAGCTCTTTGGTAATGTCTGCCGCTTTCTTGAAACCTTTGTTTTTTTTTATAATTTCATGTAAATACCAGTTTCATGACGTAATTTATGTGAATGTGTCTTATCGCTGACCCGTGATTTGGAAATGAATTTAAATTTCAATATGTGTTTTATATTTGTAGGTAATGAAATTCTCCGTTTCACCAGTAGTGCGTGTTGCTGTTGAACCTAAAAATCCTGCTGATTTGCCAAAATTAGTAGAAGGTCTTAAACGTTTGGCCAAATCTGATCCTATGGTACAGTGTATTATTGAAGAATCCGGTGAGCATATCATTGCTGGTGCTGGTGAATTGCATTTAGAAATTTGTTTGAAGGATTTGGAGGAAGACCACGCTTGTATTCCTCTGAAAAAATCTGATCCAGTTGTGTCGTATCGTGAAACCGTTTTCGAAGAATCTAACCAAATGTGCCTGTCCAAATCTCCTAATAAGCACAATCGTTTACAGATGAAGGCATGTCCAATGCCTGACGGTTTGCCAGAGGACATCGATAATGGCGATGTGAGCTCGAAGGACGATTTCAAGATCCGTGCCCGTTACTTGGCCGAAAAATATGACTATGATGTAACTGAAGCCCGTAAGATCTGGTGTTTCGGACCCGACGGTACCGGACCTAATTTTATTTTGGATTGTACCAAATCTGTTCAATACTTGAATGAAATTAAAGATTCTGTTGTTGCTGGTTTTCAATGGGCTACTAAGGAAGGCATTTTAGCTGATGAAAATATGCGTGGCGTCCGTTTCAACATCTATGATGTGACTTTGCACGCTGATGCCATCCATCGCGGTGGTGGCCAAATCATTCCAACCACTCGTCGTTGCTTGTACGCTTCGGCTATTACGGCTTCTCCTCGTTTAATGGAACCTGTTTACTTGTGTGAAATCCAATGTCCCGAAGTAGCCGTCGGAGGTATTTATGGTGTGTTGAACAGACGTCGTGGTCACGTCTTTGAAGAATCGCAGGTTGTTGGCACTCCAATGTTCGTCGTCAAGGCTTATTTACCTGTCAACGAGTCATTTGGTTTCACTGCTGATTTGCGTTCTAATACCGGTGGACAAGCTTTCCCTCAGTGCGTGTTCGATCATTGGCAAGTATTGCCCGGTGACCCATGCGAACCCTCAAGCAAACCCTACCAGATTGTACAAGATACTCGTAAACGTAAGGGTCTTAAGGAAGGTCTCCCAGATCTTTCACAATATCTCGACAAGTTGTAAAGAGCTTACTTGTTCTTAATTATATATGGAAAGTTATTGCGCTGATGTTGCTAAGAAAACATTCACTTGGTTAAAAAAAAATCGGTCTTTTTCTGTCAATTTAAAATCAACCAGCAGTAAAAATAAACGAAGGTAGCACATACATAGCAAGTTTTAAGAAAATTTAAATTTATAGAGAAAGCTGAATAAAGAAACATGATAATTAAAAAATTAAAATGTAAAAGAAATTATTTAAAAAATATAATCTCCAGGGTTCTGCTTATAAGAATAATAAAATGTAAATTTTATAATATTTTTTGTTGTGTATTTTCCATTTTTGATTTGGGCTTACGATTGTACATATGTGCATTATTATTTTAAAATGCATGGAAGTGGTTTTTAAATTTGTTGCGAAGTTGCTCAATCAGGTTGTTGTTTAAATTTTTCAATAATAGATTTCGGTATAATAGGGATTATGCAAGTATCTCGTAAAATACTCGTTAAATATAATGACCTTTTATTATGACACTAAATACCTGTATTGTTAACTTTAAGTTAAAAAAATTAAAAATCTTAAAAAATTGGGAGGTTATTGGTTTTACATCGGTTCGCTGTGTTTATATGGATGCATGTGGAAGTGTGTAAACAGCATATAACGACCAAATTGGTGGCGCTCCAAATAGTTTAAACATTTTGAATTAACCTTTGAGCAGCTATACCGATCACTACAGAATAACCCACGTTGATTGGCGCCGCTAACTGGTTAAATTTAATAACATTTTCTTTTAACAAACTTGGACATTTGAGCTCAACTAATAATTCTCCTTAGCTGAATTAGACCAGCTCAATCTTTACCATGCTGTCTTGTAGCCAAGTCCACCCCATTTTAAGGTTCAGTCATCACGTAAGTTTTGTATATTAGGAAAAGTAATATATACAATTTATGTACATCGAAATTCTTCGAAAACGACTATATATTAAGAATCGAAAGAAGCCAATTTCAAATTAATCGAGCAGTCAAGCAGGTATATATCGTTGGTTTCATGATGAAAAGCCGTAACTCACATCGTACAAACAATAATCAATGTGGTGATCCTCCAAATATGACATGTCTGTTCAAAAATTTGCCATGTCGTGCGATTTGGAAAAATTTGTGATGTTTATGCATCACCGTTGTATAAACAAATTTGCCATCCCAAATTCAATTAAAGAAACATTGTTATGAAATAATTTTTATGTACATATATACATAATCGCCCGTATTGTGGATGACGACGTCACATCAACACGACAGCAAAAATTGTCAGTCTTTGTCGAGCGAAATTGACTTCTGGTAACATGTTCAATTAATATTGTACGCCTTAGAGAATACTAAAAAGCTGTTAATAATAGTTAATTGTTGTCCACAATTAAGTGACAATATTTTGCTGCCGTGTTGATGTGACGTCGACGTAGTCATTCATAATATGGGCGAATAGATTTTTATTCTTAACATTTGCGATCACATTCAGACTCTAAATGTTCCTTTATGTTTGGTTTATCATAACACCATGTACATATATATATATATATATATATATATATATATATATATATATATATGTATATATATATGTATATATATATATATATATATATATATATATATATACATATATATATATATATATATATATATATATATATGTATATATATATATATGTATATATATATATATATATATATATATATATGTATATATATATATATATGTATATATATATATATATATATATATATACATATATATATATATATATATATATATATATATATATATGTATATATATATATATATATATATATATATATATATGTATGTATATATATATATATATATATATATATATATATATATATATATGTATATATATATATATATATATATATATACATATATATATATATATATATATATATATATATATACATATATATATATATATATATATATATATATATATGTATTGGAGGTCTAAATGGATTTAGTTTTCCTACAATGTTGTTCCAAAAGCCTTCGAAATTAATGTCGATTTCTTTTCTAGAAAATAGTGCAACATTTCTCACACTTTTTAACAGAAAATGGCAACATTTTGCTTTTCAAAATAAGGAATTTATTACAAATGGATCCAACATCCCTCACGAAAAATAATTTCTGTTTTAAAACTTTTCCAAACCGCCACTTTTTAAAAAATAAGTAAAAAAATGTGACATGTGTTTTAGAAAAGAAAACGCCATAAGTGTCTTCTTATTTTTAAAATAGAACTTCAAATCGGCTTTTGTTATAAGTAGCACATACATATATATATTTTTAATTTAACTTAGATGTTTATAATGCTAACGACAGAGTATGAATGGTTGTGTGCCGTTACTATCTTCGTTTCAAAATAGAGAATGTCGATATATTTGTCGTAAATAATTATAACGCCAAACCCAATCCCGAATTGTATTTTGAAACTATAACTCTATATAAAAGAGAGGATTACAAATTGTAATGGGCCTGAGTCATTTTCAGTTCGCCTTGCTAAGCTGTTATTAATACAAGCATATAGCAAGCATTCTTAGAAAACCTTAGCATAAATCACGAAGATACGAAACCTAGTCGACAATGCGTCTTTGACGATTTGGCCAAATGGTATGTAATCCTCACTCAAAGAATAAAAAAATTTTATGAAATTGGCTTACAATTTTAATTTATAGGATTGTTTTATACTAAATAAAACTCATTGAAATACTATCCTATCTCTTAATCTAGGACCAGTGGTTTCACGGTCCAGTTCCTAGAAATACAGCAATAATTCCTAAAATGATTTTGAATAACTTAAGAAAAGGGTTTAAAACATCTTATAAGACGCAAAACTGGATATAACGCAATTTGAGAAGAATGTAGATTGAGTGATATAGTAAATATTTTACTGACAAAGAAAATGAGTATGCTGAGAGTTTGTAGTGTCATATTGATATTTATTTTAGAACTAATCCCAAATTTTAGAAAATATTGTAGAAAACGATCGTTTCGGAATCCGTTTCAAAATTTCAAGTTTAAATTAATAGAAACTACTCTAACAAAAGCTAAAATATGATGAAGTCTAAAACGAAAGAGCCTTCTTTAGCCAAACCAATTCATGTCAAAACTTCAGTTCCACAAAATACTTCGTCGGTTCCACCTAAAACTTTATCAAATATTTATAGGACTAAAGTAATTGAATGCTATAGAAATCGTCGAATATTTACCATTTTTGGTGATTTTAACACAATAAGAAACTCTTTGCTTAAACGAGGGTGGTTAGAGAAGCTGCCGCCAGGACGACATAGCAAATTGCAAAGTCTTCCGGAAGAACTGCTTCTTACGCAAGCCAAGAAAGGAAACGAATATGAAACTGTGGCCATCAGCAAAGTAATAAATCATTTGCCCGCATTTTTCGT
Source organism: Linnaemya vulpina (assembly GCA_963675445.1). Lineage (NCBI taxonomy): Eukaryota > Metazoa > Arthropoda > Insecta > Diptera > Tachinidae > Linnaemya > Linnaemya vulpina. Next base: position 12,503,691 of record OY776276.1, on the reverse strand, counting down.
CTGGCAATCAAAAGATCAGCAAGATTTATATACGGATGTTAGCCCGTACCGGAATCGTCTACGAATTGCTCATCACTTGGATTTTGCTTCAAAAGTTGGACTTATTGCATGCGCTGAACAGCAGCACTGGTTTCATCAGGAGGGTATAGCAGCAATGACTTACCCTCGTTTTTTTCGCTTGGGTCCTAACCAGGAGGAAAGGCAATCTTTCATAGATGAATACCGTATAACACAATGTTTTAACTTATTACGTTTTCTAACGCGTTTCTTTGATAAACACGAAGATATTATCGATTACCAAAATGGCACGGTATGTCCAACTAACGTGCATTTCGCTTTAGTTCGGGTTAAGCAGCGATTAGATGATTGGAACGATCATAGTTTATTAGATATCGATCAGTTTGAAATACCAGAAGAAGAGTGGTTAAGTTTTATGGACAACTCTAATAAAGCAATTAACAAGCGACAAAAAATTAAATGCACCTATCGAGAACTGACTGAATACGTTAAAACATCAAATAATTTTTTAACAAAGGCGGAAGAAAGACGTCCCGACTTAAAATGGGATGGATATAAAAATTGGTGGATTCTAAAACCCGGTTATATGAATCGAGGACGCGGCATTGTCATACGAAACAACTTGAATGAAATACTTCAATGGTGCACGAGCCACTTGAATGGCTACTACATTGTGCAAAAATATATAGGTAACATTATATATCTATATAAATAATATGGACTAATATTTTTAAGCTTAAGGTGTAAGGAAATTTGTCTTTTCCTGAAGGAGTCACACAAAGGAGTGACGAAACACGAATTATAATTTTATTAAAAATAGCGAGACCTTAAGCTTAAAAATATTAGTCTATAGTATTAATAAAAGACGGTCAAGAAACTAGAAGAGTTATATATGTATATATATATATATATATATATATATATATATATATGTATATATATATATATATATATATATATATATATATACATATATGTGTGTGTGTATGTATGTGTGTGTACAGATGAAGAATATGTGTAGAAGAACACTGCTCGTTAAGCCATAAAAGCGCCGAAACTATTTGTTCGCTTTTGGCATCTTAACACAAAACATATATATATATAAAATAAATCCTCGATACATTATGCATGTATGTAGTGGCTTTTTTAAAAATAACGGTTTACATACACATAAATGTATGTACATAGCTTGTATTTACGTGTGTATAACCGTAGGCAGTTCGTGGAGTGTTGAAATAAATATTGATTAATTTCAGTTCAAGAGAAACCTTTGCTTTTTTCCGCTAACTGGCCAACAATATCGTTATTAAGCAGATACGCGTACATCACAAATCTTAATTTTGCTTTCATGTTACATATACTAGTCCTTATCTAACAAAAAGGCCAGAGCTTTGCATGATGTTAAGCTACCTGTTATGTTTTCTACAGCAGTTACAACTCAGATGGTCTTGCCTTTATAGCGTTATGGCAGAACGGCTGCAATGACGTGTATCTTCTGCTTTCGAGCCGAACCACAAGATGTACGAACTAGCAGATCCGTTTCGTCGCCTTGGTTTCTTGAAAGATTCTCTGAATCTTTCCTCTGCAACCGCTCAGAAAAAAAATTGAAAAATTTTTAATACTCTTTCAATAATGTTTTACTATCCAAGTTTCCGATACTTTTGACACAGACAAATCCATACATACTTACTTCTGAAATTTTAAAATCTTTGTAAAAAATACTTTCAAACTTCACACAAAGAAATTCCATCAAGACACACAGACAACATACATACAAACAATGTTTAAATCGAATAACTTCCTTTAGAGCAACCTCTTCTGATCTATCGCACCAAATTTGACATACGTCAATATATGCTGATATACGTACGAGAATCTGTAGTGCAGATTTGGCTGTACGCAGATTGTTATTTGCGGTTCAGTTCTCAGGAGTACAGCACCGATGATTTCAATGAGTCCATACACCTCACAAACAACTGCGTTCAACGAAAATATAAGAATAACGCAGATCGGGATCCCAGGTTGCCTAAAAATAATATGTGGACATTAAGTCAATTCAAAACTTTCTTGAAGGCGCAAAATATGCCGGATGAGCTTTGGGAAAAGCGGATCTTTGCTGGTTTTAAGGCAAATCTGATTGCCGCTGTGTCACCCAGTTTAGATGACACAAATTTAATTAAAAATTCTTTTGAACTATTCGGTTGCGATTTCATGTTGGACGAAGAGTATAATCCAATTTTAATTGAAATCAATGCTACCCCCGACTTATCTCCTTCAACTAATATCACAGCTCGAATATGTCCCATGGTCCAGCAGGATTGTATAAAAGTAGTAGTGGACTTGCCACGCAACAATCGAGCATCAACGGGACTCTTTGAATTGATATATGAAGTGAACTACAGTTTCAATTACAATTCAAAGAATATGGACGACATAAATGTGAATGGAAAATCCATGGAGTTGTGTCAACCAGAACGGGCCAAGTCCGGTCAAATTGTAAAGAAGCCTAAAATTCCAAAGAAGCCACTTCTTAAAAAAGTGTTTAACAGAAAGAGGTCTGTATATCTGTCTCTATTTTTAGTAAAATAATTAGTTAATCTATGTAATCATTTTGTATTTGATTTGAAAAACTCTAAGCAGCACATGAATGAGTATCGACGGTGTCTAGTGATTCTAAGCCCTCAGTGTTAAAAGGCTGCTGCAAATGCTTAAGAAAGATCAGGATGTCATTAAATATGCATTCACATGTGCCTTAAAAACTCTTAAAACGTACACATACTTACAGATAGATGTATCACATATTGTCTTTTATTTAAAAATTTAAAGTAAAACATATGAAGTTAAAAACAAAAGATATTCATTCTTAGTACTCTACACATTCGCTTTCATACAGTCCTGTGCTCTATTGGCACTCCAGCAGCATATGCTAGTTCCAATAGCATGCATGTTGTTGGTGTTGTTGTCTTCTTTTTCCGATTTCACGTTCGATCGGCAGCCCAAGTGATATTTGAAGTTGTTTGTATTTTGCTTTATTGTTGCTGTGCTACTTGAACTTTTCATAGATTGCAATGATGGTTTAGGAAGGCTACATGACTCCTTTATGTTATTGTCAGACTTACTTACTGTCAACTTTCTGAATGATAAAAGAGATTTTGGTTTGGGAGCATTTTTGGAATCCGAAAACCAATTTATTGACAATCTGGGACCGCAGCTTCGATGACGTTTGGTTGTGGAATAAATTAATTGACAATATGTAGACTTGGGACAGGACATCTTGTCTCGGCAATTTCCCATTATTTGGTTATTAAACGATTTACTTCGCTTTTGTATGGACGCAAAGCGTGTCAAAGAAGCAGTACTTTTTCCGCTTTTACTGTACGCACTTTTCGGTGAAATCCCATTCATATATTTTTCGATGTATTCCGTAGCATCAAAAGCGGGCATAGGCTTGTGTCCTTCCGATACGAGACTTCCAGTTAAGGAGCTTTTTTCTTTAAAAAGCTTGCTGCCCTGCTGAGATTTTCCGCGCCGCTGATATACTATGTGACCATTTGTACGGTTCGTAATTTGTTTTCCTTTAACTACTAAACTAAGTCCCATATAAGCAGGTGTTGGTGGCGTATTTTGGCGATAGATCAATTCGAAACTTCCAACATCGGCCTTAGCATCATTACGCCGATCGATCATAACTGAGAAATCATATTAGTAAATTTATTATCAAGCAATTGAAGCAAATTGAAAAGAAAATATTTATATTATTTGTAAAGAACACAATTGAAAAACAACATGAACACATAATTGACACAGTCCAGTTAGAATCCAAGGAACGTGAGACCAGAAGTTCATTTTGCATCACCAGTGACGGGTTAAAGTTTTATGTAAAAATCCAATTTCCTACCACATTTATAATATAAATTTATGTATGTTTTGCTCTTTTTGGCATAAAATAATCGCCTTCGAAATTAACCTTTAAAGTAGGCGTGATTAGTTGGCAGCAATTTTTAACAAATCAAAAGTAAATATTTGTTGCAATACTTCATCCAATATTTCTGGAGATGTGTCTTCAAGACATCTCTGATAGATTGCATAGAATATTTACACTTATATTTATTTACACCATAATTTTGGATTCCAATTTAAAATAAGCAACAGGAAATTGGAATTGTTTTAAATGAAGTTAACAAAAATTTTTATATGTTGGCTATAAAAGAATAAAAACGTCTATTTTGTGGGACCGTTAAAAGTAGTTCGGTAAAAACTGGATTCGTTTGGAACTTTTGTAGTAGGTCGCATTTATCACCAGAATTCCTTTTAACTGATTTCGCTACCAGAGAGTCTTACAACATATATATATATATATATATATATATATATATATATTTATATATAATTAACTAATTTTTTTTGACATATTGTCATTGTACTATTATAATATGAAATTTATTTGTTGGGTGGTTAAGCAATGTCTATATGCATTTCATTGGCGCTTCTTACCAAATCGTCAGTAGACTTCAACCACAGTTTTGCAAAGTTTCAAACTTCTCAACTTATTAAAAGACTTCCAAAAACCATCTGAGAATTATGTTAAATAAATTAACTATAAAAATTCACAAACAATTTCAAAAAATCACATTATAATAAGTGTAGCAGGCTATGAAACTTATACAAACCAAACCCAACAAACAACTTTTATTCGATACGACTCTATTTTATTTTTCTATACCTTTATACAATTAGAAATCCCTTGGATAACAATGAAAGTATTTATAAGGTAAAATGAAAAATAAAATCACTTATTATAATGTGATTTTTTGAAATTGTTTGTGAATTTTTATAGTTAATTTATTTAACATAATTCTCAGATGGTTTTTGGAAGTCTTTTAATAAGTTGAGAAGTTTGAAACTTTGCAAAACTGTGGTTGAAGTCTACTGACGATTTGGTAAGAAGCGCCAATGAAATGCATATAGACATTGCTTAACCACCCAACAAATAAATTTCATATTATATTTATATATATATATATATATATATATATATATATATTTATATATATATATATATATATATATATATATATATGAAGGTTTGTTAAAAATACCTTTCACAACATCCTCCAAGCATTGCGGGCACATCCTCGCTGTGACACTTGTAGTGGCAGCTAAATCGGGATTGGAGTTTATTTCTATAAGCCAAGGATAAAAGTTTTCGCATATCATGAAATCGGCGCCAAATAATTCAAAAGAATTCGATGTTCTTTCCATTTGATCTTGAGATACTAAGACGGCTGCAGTTATAGCTTTACGCATTCCCGGATATATTCGTTCTAACCAAAGTTCTTGCTTGCCGATTTGCCTCAAATATGCCTGAAACGAATATGAGTCCCACATGTTTTCATTTGGCAAACGTGTATCTCTTTTTCCATTGTTTGTGTACTTCTTTTGTATTGCATGATTTGTTAAATGTACCGACTCGTGATGGTTACTTAGGGTATACTCCTGAGTACTGAAACGCAGGTAGCACTCTTTATACATCCATATCATCAGAGGATTTATGCTCGAGATCAAAAACCATTGGCGGATATCAAACTTTGTCTGATATATAATTAAAGGACGTTCTGGAATTGTATGACAAACTTTTTTTATTCATCAATATCAAACTATTTATTCGTGTATGGAATTTAATTTTTTTTGAATATATATTTTGGTTTCTCCTAAATAATTACACCGTAGAAAATACCTTAAAATTGAAATAATTTAAGATGTCGAACGACTTGTGTAGATCATTTAGTAGTAATAGCACTTCGATTACACTCCCAATATCGAAAGTTATAAGTTTTCCCTGATTTAGAAATTTTAAATGGAATTAGAGTGAAGACCAGCTATGCTTCACATTGGCGTACACATTATTTTAAACAAATGCCAAGAAAGTATTTATGATTCGTGAAACATAATAGAAATTGTTTTTTAAATTTTGAAGCCCTGGACCCATTTGGGAATATAAATTTTATTCGGCCAACAATGCATTTGTGCACTAACATTTAGTTTAATATCGAAAGTTCCCTTTTTAATATGCATACTTACGTATACTCTCATACATCAATTTGCTCCCTGACTTCTATTTTCAGAACTGAAAATGTACAAATGGGATATTGGAAGTTTACTTCAGAAATAGGTGCGCAGGTAGCGAACGACAAATGAGTAGGTTTCACTCTAAAATCAAAAATTACCAGGTGCAGGATAATCATCCAGAGCTCTTTGGCCTTGACCCTGCCCTGTGCGATCGGGCAGATCCATTCCTCATGATAGCGGAAATTGTCGAAAGTTTGCCAACAGGTTTGACAACTTTTCGAAAACAAGATTGAAATGTACTGATGCCTGCGTTGCAGAACTAATGAAATGAAGCAGTTTTGTTGCAAATACGAGTGTTGGTGTCTTCAGAGCTTTCTCTTTATTTATCCTTTAAAATCTGCGAAAACCCTAGTGTGTGTACAGAAACCTATCGGTACAAATTTAAGTTACAAAATATATTTAGTATATTTTCCTTTTATTTAAAGATGATTTTAATAAAAAATAAAATATGAATTTGAAACTTTCATTTGCCCAATACTGTTATTGCACAATACATTGGGATGGCTTTTGTGGGCAAATGTTTGCCAAGTGTGACTGTACCTTAATTGTGACGCAGTCTCAATTCAATTGTTATAAGTATTATAAAATATTTTTCAAAATTTTGATGTTACTAAATATTTTACGTTATCGAATATCGAATATCGATAAAACAAAATAAGAATGTAGTGTCATTATATCGGATGTGAGTTCAAGTTTATTATTAAAAAAATATTCGTAAAAAATAAAATCATACAATTACCCAAATACTTCTGAACAACAAAATGGCTTTTTGTCGATGTGGATGGATTAACGAAATTCATAATTTTCTTGAGATTGTTGCTCAAGTGAATGCCACGTCCACGACATTTGTTAGCTGGCTTTATGATCCAGAGATTTTGATAGCCATCGATTGAGTGTTGAGGCCAATGGCACCGAATATTTTCCAGTATATGTGAGCCCCTTGTTATTACAGTTTCCGCAAGCTTTTCCGAATCAGTGAGAACTTTGAAACTATCATTTACCATTTGATGGCATTGATTCAGAAAAGAGTCCCAATCATGCTCCCATATATGTGCTGGATCTTCAATATCAATATCGTTGTGTTTACAAGCATCTATATATTCAAGACAACGTTTATATGCAAAATCAATTGAATTGAAAGGAATTTTGCCAGTAGGCGAGAACACTGCATGGAAACCATCGCCATTATATTTGCTTACCAGCCAGTGTATGTATGATATGCAGGCGGTAAGTTTGAAATTGTCCATAAACTCACACAGCTCTTCCGGTGACCATACATTGAAACAGCGAGGAAATTTTATATCAGCAACGCCATCCTCGTAGAAGGCTGGTATATCACGCAGAAATGTATTTAGATTCTCTTTGTTTGTAAAGGGAGCTCTGCTAAACTTATTGATCAGCATATTTGGATTTTTAGTCTGTTCTAAATAGTCGGATTTTTCCTTATGGGGCGTCCACAGGAAATCACACATGATATTTTCTATACAACGCGATATTATATTCCTCTCCAGTTTGGCTACAAACTTTCGTTGAGTTTCACCCACTTTACGTTTGGGTAAGACTTGGGAGAGATCACATATACTACCAATATGGCTGGCGCTAAATGGAGCTGACTTGCGATGTGTCTCTAATTTTTCTACCCAACCGCGAGACTTGAGAGCTTGACGTACAGAATTGTAATTGCCTCTTATGGTAAAAACTTTATTTCTTTTCACGGCGTCTTGGGCATGTTTGCGCAACAAGTCAATTCGCTCGTTATTCGGTATAGCGTACGCACATTTGCCCTTTTTAAAGCGCCCTTTAGCTGATAACTGCTCATCGATTACAGCACTTTCATTAAATATTGAGGTGCAGCTATTAGCTTCGTTGGAATTGGAAATAAATTGTATTGTGCTTTCCTTTGACCCGACTGGAGACTTGTTTTGCATCTTTCTTAATGAATCGGTTACCAAGTTTTCCGATTTTCGTTGGTACTTTGCAATTGGCTCATGTCTTTTAAATTTTCTGCTCTTTTCCAGGAACAACTCCGAGCTTTTTCTGATACTTGAATTATTTTCCACATCTTTGTTACTTTCTTTCGCACCATTATGGTCTGATACATATTTTAGTCTATTATTTTCAGAATTGTTCAGATTTTCACTTTCATTTATTTGTAGTTTTGGCTTATTGAAAATTGGTTGTATTGATGGACGACGCGTTTCTGACTTTGTTAATTTATTTGCAACAGTTTCTGTTTGAGTTTGTGGGACTACCTCAACAATATTCTCACTTGCAGTTTCCAATTCTGCTGGGGTTTGGTATTTTTTCTTTAATTTCGTAAACATATTAATATATTTACGTGAAATTGTTGTTTTTTAATCTTTCCGTTAACAGTTATAGGACACCAAACACGTAACGAACTGGCAAACGTTTTGCTGATAACTAATTCAATATAATTTAGTTACTATTTCGTGTTACTTTCCATTTTCATTTTGATATATTCAAAACAAGTGTGCACATGTGTGTGTGTGTGTGTGCACAAGAACTGCTTCATCCTTGAGTAGAGTTTCGTTATAGCAAGCATGAAGGATGATACAGTTCTTTTGTGCATGTTTAACGGTTAGACTAATTTTTTTTTGTACTACAGTGCAGTATGTATACGCGTATGTATGTGTGTATATTGACGATAACTTTGAGAACTTTGGAATAACGCTTTCGCCCTATTTATGGGTTAAGTTATTTAAAAAAATAAAATCGACATGAAAATAAAACTATCAAGGTTTACGTAGGAACAAATAATGAGGCATTCCACATCAATTTAAAATTGTTAAAGTTAATAATATCTGTGGTAATAAGCAATAACGACTTAAGTCCACATAATGCCCGCATGCGAAGTCAGAATAAACAAAAGAGCCATGAGCAAAATTTAATCGGATATGAAATAATGGATTAATTTAAATCGTACTTAAAAGCTTCTATTTCTTATAGAAAGTGGAACGATGTATTCCTAAATAAATTGCATAAAACTCTCAACTTTAGTTACAGTAGGAATAAATTTCCAGAAGAAGATTCATATAATTGTTCTCTTGTAGCGCGGTTACATCACATCACATCACATCAGTCCTTTTCTCTGCTGCTAGAATTACATAAAAACTTATTGTTCTTTATAGCCGTTTCAACAGGCATGCTGTTTTGTAAGCATGCCTTACTGCATACATATAAAACCAAGTACACACATATAAACACAGATGTATGTACATGCATACACATATTGCACTCGCTCAACAATATAAAATGCAATAAATCAATATCTCGCAAAAACTGATTCATAATACTTATGTCTAGCATCGGTAAACAATTAACATGGTTCAGAGTACTACTTCCTTCAAAGATCGTGTGACCTTTTTCTGGCTGAAATCGGTTGTTTCTGTGAATAAGGAAAACAAAATAATATTTAGTTGTTTGAAGTGATTGGCCATTACAAATAATAAAACTATTTCATTGAGCGGCTTATGCGTAATTTTGGCAGCAGGGTTTTTAAAACGGGTTTCTTAATAATTGATCAACAGAGTTGTTCAGCTATAAAACGAAGTGAACCAAAAGACCTTGAAAATTATTTTAATTTTATTCAGACAATTTCTTTACAAAGCAGGAACAGTTTTATTTGTATATGGGCTCCTGAAATCACCCATATTTATATACAAATACACATAAGTGGGCACGTATGGATGTGTGTGTTTTGTGGGATTGTTATATATGTTTCATACATACAAACCTGTACGCATTACATAAAATACATATTCACACGTATATATTCATGCGTGTAGCAGGTATTTTATTCTTATTACGCTTTCACATGCACGTATACATATGTACAGAACCAGAGTTACCATGGCGCAGTAGAAAGCATCACATATAAAACCCCAATGGGAAAGTTTGCGGTTCTTTGCCAAACTGGTATTTGAGTCGGTTTCAGTTATTACTTGGCTAAAAACTTTTTATGCAAATAACCATGTCCTGCCGTCCGATGCAATATTTTCTTATTAAAATAAATTCTTGAACTGCTCCACAAAATAATTTTAGCATGGGTTTTTGTTGTTAATATCACAGTAGGATTTCTTAATTTTATTTCAAGAAATGGGAACTTTACTCTGCTAACAAAAATTAGTGAATTGAAAACGTATAAATATGAAAACTATATTAGAAAAACAAACAATATATTTGGCTTTGATTTATGGATTATCTTTTGCTATGAAATATTATATACATAGAGATGGGATTCTACCCGGTATTTACCCGATGTGTAGGTAAATACCGGGTAAATACCAGGTAAATACCTTTTTTGGGAATTTATTTGGGTATTTATAATATGCACGTTTTACCGGCTGAGGATGAAATCATGAATTCTGCAAATTCATTTGAAGAAGCATCTTCCACTTCCACTGGTATCACCCATTCTACACCCCACTCTTCTCTTTGATATTTTTAGAATGAAACTGATAATAACAGTGACAGTGATTTCGATTAATTCAAAGCAATATTACAACAATAAATGTGTCTATATAATGTAGTTATTTTCTTAAGTTGTTGCTTTTCTTCTGCTCAGTAAGTATTTTTATTACTATTTTATTAAATTTATTATAAAACACACTAAATTATGCATCGCAAAATGTTTGTTCACCAAATTTTCTACAACATAGTTTAAACCCACCTCTTAGGTGCGTATTTACCCATTTTTACCCAATTAAGCTATTTTACCGGGTATTTACCAGTTGGGTATTTACCCTCTTTCCATCTCTATACAAACACGATACACACATATCGCACTCATTCAACAAAACTGTATTAACTCAAATATTCAAGAGAGAGTATATACGTCAATTTTATGAAAATCCTTTAAACATTTCATTCCGCTGCATATCCTTTTTATATTTTCAGTGTGTGAAAAAATAATTTGTTATAGCCAATCACTCCAATTACTCGCAATGTGAATGTTACGTGTGGAGTTTCAAAGAAAATTGTCAACATAATGTGCACTGGAACTGAGTGGTAAGTCGTAGACTATTACTAAATTTCAACTGTCAGTATCCATCAGTTAGTAGTATAATCGTTCATGTAAATATTTGTTGGTGCTATTTATTTTGATACTCTTATATGAAACTTGTGTGTGCTTTTCAATTCCCAACAATGATGTTTATGAAACGGTTTAGAATTTAATTTATTAACAGGTAAATATTTTAGAAATTTCGGCAGTGAATGAATTAACTATTTGTGCCCAGCGATATTACGTAAACTTTGAAGGTTGTGTTGTGACAAAGAGATTGTTTTTCAAGTGCTGTAAAGGGTTTCCAGAAAGTGTTGTAGCAGAAATAGTTTGTCCGTTGAAGTTGAATACTGCTCTTGCGAAATACAGAAGTTATAATTTTATCAAACAATCCCTAACAATTCGCTTTTGACGTGTATTTCTCTACGTAACCGGCAACACTGTAGCGAATTGAGTTGGATTCGTATAACAAAAACAAAGTATTTGTTTACGGCAGAGAGCTAAAAACCGACCGGCACATCACAATACTCTGGCAATAAGAGAGGACATTAATTTCTGTGTGTCCATAGAATTTAAAGGCGAAGAATATTTGAAAATTCGCTTAAAGGTTACTCGATTTTCATGGAAATCAGTATTTAAAAAGACTGCTCGGAAAATTTCAAAGTATTTCGCACGCATATCTCATGCAGTTAACGCTGACGGAAACAATTTTTAAAGCAAAGAAATTTTAACGCAAAAATTAACAAATAATTTTATTTACATATGAAACTACACAATAACTTTCGATTAAACTAACTAATTAAGTAAAAAATTGTGAAAATATTTATAACAAACAACTGAACAATAATCAGCATGAAAAAGTGAGGGAAAAACTGAATATTTGAAAGAAAAAAGATATAATAAAAAAATTTGTGCCAAAATATATGGTTTAAGAAAAATATAATAACTGAGCAAAAGACTACCATAATTTCTTAAAAGACTGCAGCTTTTTGAATTGAAGCAACAAAAACACATAAATTTTTATTATTATTTTGAGCCAACTTGAGCAAAATGGGAACTATTGGTAAGTTAAAAATTCATTTTATTTTAAATCAGATATTACAAAAAGTAAGACGCGAATTTTTGGTTTTTACTGTCTAACGTTCTTCTAGAAAAGAAAACTCGCGCCCTTTTGTGTTGCTCTTGTCCTTATTGCCACACAGGAATAGCTAAAATCTAACTTCCACTATTAAAGATTTAAATTTCGTTGTCTGCTCGGTGAATAAACTGTATGAAAAACAAAACGAAACAAGTTTAAATTGTATGTGATTTTATTTTTATTGAACATTTTTGTTTTGCTATATTAATATTTATATAGGCTAATTGTTCTAACTTAGTTAAAATCTCAGAAAGATATGATGATAAATATTCCTAGGCACAAAGGAAGTCAACATCAGTTTTATTCAACTTACACAGCAGAGCAGAACAGCTGTTTTCGAAAGTCGCTACACTTTCATCTTCAGTGCTCATGTGTATATTGTGTTTATCGGATTGTTTTTCACAATAAAATTTGTGTAAATAGAAATCACAATCAATGTGATCACATTCATCGAAGCCACCTAAACAGTGGTGATAAACACAATATACACATGAGCACTGAAGATGAAAGTGTAGCGACTTTCGAAAACAGCTGTTCTGCTCTGCTGTGTAAGTTGAATAAAACTGATGTTGACTTCCTTTGTGCCTAGGAATATTTATCATCATGTCTTTCTGAGATTTTAACTAAGTTAGAACAATTAGCCTATATAAATATTAATATAGAAACAAGTTTTAATTTTTTTTATTAAAAATTTGCTTTGTTTTCTCTATAAGTTTCACTCACGCAACTTTATTGATACGATTAGGGTCTTAATGTACATACGAAAACACTTGGCAAAACATTTTCTAAAATACCGTAACCGAAAACGTTATTCCGAAAAATACAAGAGTGTCATAGGAAAAAAGGAAAACAGGCTAAGTGGTGCACAAAACTAAAATGAAATTATATTTTTATTATATTTATATATATATATATATGGCGGGAAACAGTCTCATCGAATGATAATATATCTTATTCCATTCGGAACAATCAAAGAAACAATACGGTCTTGTCATCAAAATAATTTTCTTTTCAACAACTCTTCCATCCCAAATTTTGGTCAGCTTCACCGCAACGGGTTAAGGAATCTTCGTTAAAATGCTCAATAAAATCTGTCCATGACATGATTTTCGAAGAGCTGTTACAAAAATAATTTATTTAGCCCACTTGTTAGTGTACAGCAATTCGAGAAGCGAATTAATAATAAAATTATGGCAATAATTAAATATCAAACTCTAAAACTCTAAATCAAAAAATTTATTTATCAAATCCCTTTTCTTTGGGAAACAGTTTGGTTATGCAAATTGTCTTCAAAAGGAAATACACACATGACGGTGGCAGGTACTTAGCAATGGTAAATGGCTAATGATTTTCAGGCTAATGACGTCATTGTAATGGTTCGCCTACCATTTTTACTCACACGGTGAAAATGACGACTTACTTGTTTATAGAAGTGTAACTTTCGCTGAACTGTTTTATGAAATCCTGTAGTTGTGACGTCAATGAATTTTATTTTTTCTATGTAAATGAGAGTGTGTAAGACTCTATTGGCCAATGTAATCTGTGTGCTTGTCAGTCTGAAGCGGGAGCTTTGCACTCTTTTCGGTTGTTGCTATTTTTATGACTTGTACAATAACGAAATATATATATATATATATATATATATATATATATATATATTTTTTTTTTTGGCAAGTTGTTTACAAATTATTTTTGTGCGGCTTTTCTTTTATATTATTTCTCGTAACAACATCTTTGCACACAAATATTATTTGAGAGGAGGTTTGAGGTTCTAAAAAAATCTGATTGACATTTTTCAAGTTTGTATTGAAATGGGGAGTTATTTCTTTCTATTCATCTCTAATGAAGTGATTGTGTATAGCGTGTTTTAAATTGGTTGTTCTTTGTAATTTTTGTAGCAGATTTACTTCAACTTTCTTCAGATCGTTCCTTTCCTAATGGAGATTTTTCTTCAGAAGTTGCCAACATTTTTTACTTGAAAGTAATTGCACAGTAAAATAATTGACCAACTTTATAGAAAATGTCAGATTCATTAACAAATCGCCAATTAAAAAGACGCTCAACACGCATACTTAATGATCGTACTAAAATACTCTATTTATAATACGCCGTGTCTTAGCAGCAGATATTAACAGTTTTTAATTGTTTTCAATAATATATTCTTGAGATTATATATTTTGATTTTCGTTGGAATAAGAAATTAAAAAATATTTTTTATTTTGTATTTATTACTAATTCAAGCTAAAGATTAACAGTATCTTTAAAGAATTTCCCAGAAATTTTTCGTTCAGATATTGAGAATAATTCCCAAGTCCGCGTTCCATAATTAATAATTAAACTTTGCTCCTCGGCTCAGCTGTTCGAAAGCTGTGAGAGGCTCTCCTACGCAGAAAAATAAGGTATTTTATATATTAAGAAGGCAATACAAGTTAAAAGCTACCCCAAAAGCGTCAAGAAGCGCAAATTTCCACTGAAATGAAAGGCGCTGGAAAGAGCCAAGTTATATGAACATTCCAATCGTTTCGGCAGACTTTTTATTCGTCAGAACATTTTAAAAAGGTGGCTGCATTTTTATGTAAATAAAAATATTCAAATTCCTTCCTCATGCTAGATTTAGTTTATTAGCTAATAGTTTATTAGTTATTTGTTTTTCATTTGAAATATGTTTTTATATACAGGGTGGCTGATGAATTTTGCTACATTAAGAAACTCGAATAACTTTTTTTTCAGTGTATGGAATACATTTTTCTTTTATTCAGGTTAAAGCTCATTCAATTTTATTAAATATAGTTTAATTTGTTTTAAAAATAATGCAATTTAAATGCCCCCCCTTTTGTTGAAGCAAAAAGTTGTTCATTACTGCTTGGAGAGTTGAGACAGGAATAGCCGCAACTGTTGCTCGAATGGATTGCTTTAGTTCATTCAAATTTGTTGGTTTTGCTTTGTAAGCTTCCTGTTTGCAATAACCCCACAAGAAAAAGTCAGGTGCAGTAAGGTCAGTTGGCGACCTGGGTGGCCAACGGAATGTGGAGTTTCTGGATATCAGCTTATTGGGAAATTTTCGTTGCAATTCTATCATAACAGGTTGGTTTCTTGCTGAAACCGTATAATTTAATTTCTCCGCAGTGCCATCAGGCGCGCATCAACTCTTTCAAGCACGGATCCACGTCTTCAGGACAAAATATTCATTTTCACAAACACAAATTCTGAGTGTTATTCAAAATTTGAGTTCGTGAATTATTTTAAGCCAAAATTACAAAACGAGAAAAGTATGTGGAGCTCTGCAGGGGTGCAATTAACTGGCTGTTCGGCGATTTCACAATCTGTCGTCCGGTCGAATGAATAGCATTAAAAGCAACAATTAAAAATAAGTAGCTTGTGTTTCAATGCTATTCATTCGATCGAATTATTTGTTACATCATATTTTAAAAGTAGCGTATTTGAAACTGATCTCTTTTATCATCTTTAATAAATTATTATAAATTTTTCTCATCAAGTACTTCCTATCTTCTGCAAAATACGATAAAAAAAAGCAAAAATAGTTCAGCATACGAGTTTAAGAGCCATTTTATTATTTCCTGCAATTTGGCTACTAAATTTATAGTCAACATTAATGACAAAAACAGAAAATATTCAATTTATGTTCGTTTTTAACTAAGCAACAGCGAGTGAAAATCAAATCAAATCAAATCACTTTTCAGACATTATAGAGGGTACCTGGTACTTTTACGAAATGGCTATAAGTACCACGAGCGAAATATTCAATAAAAAACTTTACAAGTCTATAGTGCGAAGGAATAATCTGAGATGCAAATGCATTTACAATTAGATCAGAAAATATAGTGTTTGTCTTTTATGTTCCTCTGATTTTTTCTACTTTTCAGAATATTTCTAATAAATTTCATTATTAGTTGTATAATTTACTGAACATCGTAGTATAAAATCATCTCTTGAAATTGATTGGCATCGTATCGAAAACAAACGAGGAAAATAGTATTAACCAAATGATGAGATATTGAAATTATTTATAAAATATAAATATTTTTACTTTTGAAACAATAACATACACGTCTTCAAATGACGTGACTACACAGAAAAAAGTGCTGAGCACGAAGTATTTCTGTTCCTTAAATTTAACAAGAAATGGGTGTCAAATATTTTGTTCTAATTGAAATTCATTATTAAGTACGAGTAACTCAAGAGGTCCTGGCAGTGTAATAGTTCCTAACATTTGGAAAGTCGAAATCTATTCCATAGTTAATTGATGGCAAATGTAAATCGGATGAGAACTCTGATAGTTACAGGCACCAGCACCAGATGATGTTTATGTCAGTTCTTTTCCTCGGAATATAAAAATTTATTTCGATATTTTAATCGCTCTGATGTAAATGTACAAAGAATTAGTAGGCTTGGGCATCTGACTAACAATTGTACGAATACTTGAAAAGTTGTGTGCTTGCATTTTAGAATAAAACTCAAATAAAGCTCAATAATTTCAGTTAAGACAAAACGGTAGTTGTTCCTCCCAATGGAGTTGGTGAGACTGACTGTTTTCTGTACAAACTGTAATTGTTTTCTTTAACTTAAAACAGGTGGTGCTCCAGTAATCTGATTTTCGCATTAGTTTAGTCCCTGCCTTTTTATAATTAGGAAGTTGGAAAAAATTTTTTTGAGTGTGTGTATTATGTGCTTGATATACATAATTACTCTTGATGTTATTTTTACTTTGAGACATTTCTTTACCAAAGAAGGACTGAAAAAATTTTTCAAATCAATTTGTTTTATTTTAATGTCGAATACTTTAGCCAAGAAAATAAACAGTTTATAGTTTTATGTTAGAAGTCAAGGCGTATTAAACCAGGTGGCAGAAATACGGGGAACTTGTGAATGTTTGTTACAAGTCAAATATGCGCTTGGCCTATTTTTATGAAAAGTGTTTGTCTTTTATTCCAATTTTCGCCTTTCTTTTTATTAGATTTGTATTTGAGTTTTGATGTTGTGCGGCTTAATTGAAAGCAAGCAAAACAAAATAAATTTTTGTATAACTTTCACCGTCAAAACCTTTTATTTCTTTCTTAGGCGAAAATTGAAAAAGCCGAAAGAATGTAATCAGCTGTTTTTCTAATGTCACATGTTTTCCTTTCCCCCTGGTTCAGAAAAAAAGCCAATTAATAGAGAATAAACTGTGAAAAAATGATGGGTCAACAAGGCCTCTTGTTGAAGTCAACGGTTGTTATTGTTGTTGATCATATTGTCCGTTGTGACGTACATCTTGCCATTGACATATTATTAAAAATAAAAAGAAAATTTTAATGTAACAAGAAAACAACAAAAACACAAAACAAAGTGTGTAAAAAGAAAATGAATGAAAAAATTGTCACACGTACTTACATTAACAATATAAATCATATGTGTATGTATACAATAGGCAGCGACCATACATTTGAGTGTTATAATAAGCAATGAGAATCCAAACTAAATTGAAATAATTAATAAAATTAAAATGAAATTTAATTGCAAAGACAACAACTTGAAACGCCCTCAAGCAATGGAGGCCATTAAGAAAACATTTCTAGAGTGCATTCACACTAACGGCCATATTCACAAAAAATATCTTGAAGAAGACTTGAGTGGTTACCAAAAGCTTTAGGGTTAAAAAACATTTGTAAACCTATTGTAAGTTTTTATGAATATGGCTGTAAGTGTTCTACGCTTTGTTCTCTATGATATTGTATCATATTGATCAAGAGAAGTGCAAACAAAATTAGCTTTAGTCGAGTTTTTCAAAAAAATATTGAAAAGAATTACATGCTACGATACTGGATTTATCTTTTGTCTTGTAAATTACATTTATAAATTTACAGACATTCTACCTGCTGCACAGTAACTATAATTGGAATTGAAATGTAACGATTTTGGATTTCAAAACAATGGTTTTTGAAATTTTTGTTCACGGTGAGATGCAGATGTTTTGTCGTTAATTTGTCAGTCAAAATAACAATTATTTCACATATATTTTTTATTTGTCTTGCGGTTGTTTACGAATGCATTTAAAAAATATAATTGCAAATACAGCGCTTTTAACGCTACACATGTACAATATTATATATAATATTTTTAAATGCGTGGGAAGAATTTATATAAAAAAAGAAGACACATGATTCTTGAGTACACACATATCGTCACTGAAAATCTACAAGGCCGTAACTAACAAACACTCAAAAGAAATATTTTTTATTGATCTGATGTATTTTTGTTAATGTTCATCCTAATCAATCATACATATATTTTTTGAGTTATAAGCCAGTAAGTGTTTTTGGATTTCAGCTGACGTTGTGTTGCCTTAACAAGCTTGATTTTCGAATGTATATGAAGTTTGCGTATGTATATGAACATTTGTACGTGTATGAAATACATATGAACATATTAGGTGATATATTGGTACATACAGTTAATTCATATTATAACGAACTTGGTTAGGACCACCTCTTTTGTTTTATGATGAACTATAAGTATATAAATCAATAGATTTGTTTAAGTTTTTAGGTTATTCAATATTAATATATATATTTATTTCGATATATGTATTAATATTGAATAACCTAAAAACTTAAACAAATCTATTGATTAGAAAACGAAAAAAGGTTAAAAAATCAGATACAATAATATAAGTATATATTTATCTAAAATAGTCCAGACGTATATAAAAGTTTATCAGACGGACAAATATATTGCAGTTCGAGCTCCACCGTAATTACAAAATTCACGAGTAACGATCTATTTGTAATGGTACCCCGCAGTTCGCTATAACTGAGATTTTCTGTTTATTATTTATTTATGTTTTTCATTTGCTTATATCATAAAATATTTTATATCGTATGAATTGTGAAAAATATAAAAATATTTTTTATTTGTCTGGCACGTTTATTAGTTTCCAGCTTTCGATTTTTGCCACATTTCTTTGTTTTCGATGGAATATTAGAAACGTCAATGAAACATCCTATTTTTTAAAGAAACTCTTAGCGGATTTGCTCCCAAACGCCATACGTATAATACTTTTATATATATAGCACTTGATTAACAAGAGGGTATGAACTCAAAATGCAAGAAATCAGCCAACAATATCAACTTATCTGCTTATTCTGACTACTTGTTCATCTATAAAACCACATTTGAGACCATTTTTGCGAGGATGGTAAAACAGACAAGGACAAAACTAAAAAAGTGGTTTCTAATAATATTCGCCAAGTGTGATTTAGCACACGTTGGGTTAATAATTACGTACATATACGAGTACATATGTACGTACGTATACCACAGAATATGTAATAAATTTGGATTTCACATTTATGTCAATATGATTATTCATTGCTAGAAGAAAAAATGACAAATATTTTATAAATCTTCCTTTAAACTCAAAGGATTTCACCTTTCTTTCAAATTCTTTATATTGTTTCTTCGAAGCTTCGTCTTCCATAAAGAGATTTGCTGCCTGTGCAACGATGTCCGGGCAGCATTGAAAACATTAATAAATTGATTTTTCTTTTATCATATATTGTTTGTGTGATATCTTCAGAGCAAACCGTTGGATACTTCTTTCAACACGTTTTTATTTTATATCCTTTTGATGAATTGTTATCTTCAGAAGTTTTCTGAAAATATGCCAGATGGTTTTCAATTGGTTCAGCTTAGCACCAATAAGAAACTTTGTTGCGAGGCAACAATACATGTTATTCTATATAATATGTCTCAAACCAAAATCGAAATTGCCGCAACAAAAGTTTCATGGTATAGCCCATTCTAATATAATGAATATAATTTCAGCCATAATTAAGTTTTGAAATTTTTTTAAAATGCTGACGGTTTCATAAACGTTGTTGCAAAAAAAAAAAAGTTCACATATTATCTTGTGTTTTGCACCTTTTTCTGTTCTTAAAATTTGCTTGTATTAACATAAATAATACGCAGTTTTTTACGTTAAAAATTGAGGTTTTATAAAAACAAAGATATAAAAATAAAACTATACCATGGAAATTTTATAGACAGAAAATACAATCAAAATTATTTGAATAACAACGTGATTGAGAAAAAGCTATAAGAATGACAACGGCCCACAAGGCATGTCAATAAGTTGTACTTATTGACAATTTGTCAATTTTTTTTTTTTAAATTATATGAAAAAGCAAAGGCGCAAAGCAAAGCGAATATCACATGTGAATATATTTATATATTATATGGCCTAATACATACATACATACACATATAAGCAAGTATCTATGTTTATGTACTCTTGTGTATATGTGAATGTATTTTCTCCACCGGAATTGAAAGGCCTAAACAAAACACCAAAAATGTTGTCAATATTCTTTGGAACCGAAAAGGTTATTCAATACCAAATTATTTCTTCAAATTGCCCCTCTATTTTGAATTCTGTTAATTACCAAGCTTTAGTGTAAATTTTCTCACGTTTACTTGCATTTTAATTGTATCCAACACAAGCAATTTCGAACAAAGATATTTCTGTTGCTTCAAGTGGTGTGGATTTGCATTAATATGAATCATGCGAGTGAGCACATATTGTTTTCTTCGAATTAAAAGTTCTATTTTCTCCAGACTCAAAGAAATTATTATTTTCTCTATACATACACATACGGGACTAATAGTATTTATTTTGTTTGGATTCGATATGGTTTGTTTTGGTTTGATTTAATTAGATTTGTGGGTGTGTGATTATTCGCACGTTATTACAAAAACAAAACAAAATTTTAATATATTAAACTTTCCAATTTCACACAATATCAATTATAATTAAAATATATTATTCGTTTTCAAAACAAAGTTTACGTTAGTTTGCCTTATTGTGTGTGTTTTATGTTAAAATAAACAATTCAGCAGGCGTACGAAAGTTGTTTAAAAATTAAATAAATATATGTTTATATGTTCGTACTGCAGTACGGATAAATATGTATATATGTACATGGAGCGGCTGACTATATGTTTATATCCTGCAGATAACAAGACTATATGAGGGCAGGGACTGGTCTGGCAAAGAGATGGAGTACTCCAAAACTACTAAAAATATATGAAAAGAGATGATCGATTAATTATTACGATCTCCTAGGTTTGGACATTTAAAAACATCATGAATGTATAGTACGATATTAAGTTAATAAACTAATTTTTTGACATATTGTCATTGTACTATTATAATATGAAATTTATTTGTTGGGTGGTTAAGCAATGCATGTTAAGCATTTCATTGGCGCTTCTTACCAAATCGTCAGTAGACTTCAACCACAGTTTTGTAAAGTTTCAAACTTCTCAACTTATTAAAAGACTTCCAAAAACCATCTGAGAATTATGTTAAATAAATTAACTATAAAAATTCACAAATGATTTCAAAAAATCACATTATAATAAGTGTAGCAGGCTATGAAACTTATACAAACCAAACCCAACAAACAACTTTTATTCGATATGACTCTATTTTACTTTTCTATATTATTACATTGCTTAACCACCCAACAAATAAATTTCATATTATAATAGTACGATATTAAGCTAATCTGAACATTTTGTAGCGTTGATTTGTTTGCGTATAATTAATTGGTTAACATTATTTGGTAGTAGGAAAAGCTTAAAACATAGTAAGAAGTACGAAAATGATGAATGCAAAGAGATATAAAATTAGGGATCGTGATATATTTTATACGCCTTTATCTTCTTTACCCGCCCGCCGAAAATAAAAGGAGCGTCATGATGTTTTCTCATGTTTATAAGACATGGTGTGAATCGGATATGACATGGATTTGTATCTATGACATGAAGGATCAAAGTTTTAAAATTTGTTGACAAAACAGTTGAGAAATATTTGTTTTTACTGTCGCGCTGCTTTATTTCTATCGAAATTCGTAAGTCAACATGGCTATTCATAAACTAAAAGTCTCCGAAGTCCCTTCAGGTAGAATTAATTTTTATGGATATGACAGCGCACGAATTGTACGAATAGGATACTTCTTTGATTATAACAATGTGCTTGTGAGCAAATTCCCATAAGTAGTTCAAGAGCAATAATTTGTTTATGTATATATATATATTAATTGCTATATTAATATTTATATAGGCTAATTGTTCTAACTTAGTTAAAATCTCAGAAAGACATGATGATAAATATTCCTAGGCACAAAGGAAGTCAACATCAGTTTTATTCAACTTACACAGCAGAGCAGAACAGCTGTTTTCGAAAGTCGCTACACTTTCATCTTCAGTGCTCATGTGTATATTGTGTTTATCACCAGTGTTTAGTAGGTGGCTTCGATGAATGTGATAACAGTTTTCTATTTACACAAATTTTATTGTGAAAAACAACCCGAGAACTGTATCAGCCTGATGTATATATATATATATATATATATATATATATATATATATATATATATATATATATATATATATATATATTGGATCTATCCACCTTTGTAGATTGTGATGAAAACTTTCTGTGTGTGCAAAGTGCTGACGAGTATTATAAGAATCCTCTGATCTGTTGTAAAAGTCATGCAAAATAAATGCTTTTGGAAACTTGGACTATTTGAATGGATTTTGCAGATTGCCCTTAAACAAAAAGTATTTCAAAATACAAACAAATGTGCCAGTGTGTTTTAAATACATTAACTACAAGACAAAATAAGACAATCTTAGTATACTAGTGGAGTAAAGATCATCATAATGAATATGAAATAATGAAAAAGTGTCTTGCACTTGAGCTGGCGGAAGGAAGTGCAAGTACATGGGACTTTCAAGTAAAATACACTTGAGAGCTCATATCGAGAGGATGCTGCTACAAACTAAATGGGTTTTATCTAATTATTCATGCACAGTCCATCTACAGCAGGCAGTATGTAAAGCAAATGCTTTAAGGATTTTGATCGAAATGTTAACTGACGCCAAGAGAACATCTGTTCTTCTTTCGTAGTACAGGGCTTGTAACGATTTTCAATTGTTCAATGGGCAGGTGGTAGCTACGATGCTGTCGTATTTTCTTCAAGGCACAACAAACAAACACACTCACACATATTAGAATATATAATTCAGCTGGCCTTGAGCTAATCATAATATCTCAAGTGCTGACAGTTTAACTAATCGAGCGCCTCCTGGAAAGTTAACACCCTGACTAAATAATGCTTTTATTTAAAAATCATTAAAAATAAATAAAGGAATAACAAAGGAAACAAAAGATTAACATTAATACGCGTGCTGTTCGGTTAATTTTATTTGAGTGTGCGTACGAACATCAATAATATTTCTCGGTAGTCATAAAATTGTATCTTTAATTGAACTGTTCAAAAACAATTACTAGATTGGTGGAAATAAACACCAGAAATAAAATACTGATCATTTCATAAAACAAAAGTGAGCTGAATGTGTTCGATTATACTGGAATAAGCAAAGAAATAATACTCGTAAACAACAACAAGTTATAAAAACCTCCACAGACTTGTCAGTACGTCTGTGGGGCACATTTTCGAAATAAACTAAATAATTATATATAAATTTATAACGGTTGTAGCCAATTTCGTTCTTAAGTTTTTTACACACTCACAACACAAGGGTTGCCAACAGTTAAGAAGTTTTCGTTGAGGGTAGTGATGGCACAACAACTTATGGAATCGATTAATCAACTATACGATTCATTTAACAGAAAAATTTTGCGATTGCATAATTGTTCAATTCAGCTAAAATCATGTGTTGCATATACATATTTGCATATGTTACATGCAACTGGAATTAAAGTTTGCTCTGCTAGTGTTTGTCCCCAGAGCAATAAGAAGTAAAGACAAAACCAATAACTTTAATTGGAATCGGATTTGAGCTTTAGCTCAAATCGGCTAAAAAATAAAGAATTTTTGCGTTGCGTGAGCGAATTTTGTTTACAATTTCTAAACTAGGGCAACCTCAAACCCAGTAAAACTTTTTGAATGCTACAAACTGATCACTCGTATAAGTGTACGCTTGTATTTGGTGTGAATGCGTATGTCTAGCCAGCCGTAAGATCTTGTAGAGCTGCTAGAACGTTAAAATGAAAATTCATATAAATATAAAGGGGCAGATTTTGATAAATGTTCTTTTGTGTTTTTTTCTGTTTTTTCTGTTTTTTTGTTTTTTGTTTTTGTATCTTTTTTGTTTCTTTTTTTGATTCCAATTGACGTCAGCAATGCCCCCAAAGTCGCTTAAATTAAAAATATAAACATTTAATAGAAAAAATAAAACAAATCAACGTGCCAGGCAAATTTACAAAACTAATGTTGCACCATAGTGCCCGCACTCGTACTATGGCGATGTAGTTTTAATGGGCAGGGGTGGCGGATAATTGATGTGCGATGGAAGCGATTTTTCAAAAGTGCTTCATTACAAGATGTTTCACATAGACAGCCATTACACTGGCATAAGTAATACCCAGAGATATAGGGAAAAGTAAATGAAGTTACAGAGAAAAAATTATAAGAGTCCACGAAATGAAAACTTGCGTGTATTTTAGGAAGATCAATTGAACAAGAACTTGTTTTATTCTTAGGCCATTTCAATTGCCATGTGCCGTAAAGTCTGTCTGTGCCGTATTTGTCAGGAAAATATTATTTTTTTTTTCGCATTAAGTTTTACTCTGATATTTACTAAGAACACGATTAATGCGACTGTGTAATTACGATAATGTCATATATATCTTAAAAATACTTTCCAACACAAGAGATGTTCAAAGAAAACAAATTTTTTTCAATCTATTACTCGATATATTCTTCACATGAAAAGCGGTTCACACCGCACTCATTCCATGATTTCATGAATAAATAAAATACAATTTAAACTGATTTTTGTAGAATTTAAAATTAATCACTTTTGCTTACAACCATTTGATTAGAAATTTATTTCTAGTAAAATTATTTGATTCATATGCACACGCAATGGAATCAGGAAAAAACTCATTTTTTGACGTTGTTCAGTGCTTCTTTCTCACTTGAATATATCTGGTCCAAGCTTTTAACCGAACTCGGTTTCAAGTCAGTTTCTCTTAACATCAAGCAGTAGGCTAAAATTGGAAATTAAGTGCATGAGGCAACCTTCCTTGAATCAACTGTTTGGTAATTGATTTAAGAAAATCCCTGTCGCTGATCTTTTCACGTAGCAGTGGGTTAATTCATTACAACGGACAAATCAGTTTGTTACGTTTCATATAGAATTATCTAAAGGGAGAAGATAAAAGAGTTACTGCTGACTGAGCTGAGAGAATGCTTAATATATTTTGGGAAATACCAACATCAACACCGCAACGTCGCCAGGCCAACTTCAGGCCAATGCACACATTTTGTACACGAAACCATTTGCCTTGTTCTTATATCAGCTTCCCAACCACATGCACTCTTCAATCTTAAAAGGCAAAGTAGTTTCCCTCTTTCGAAATGTGCATTATTTTATAATTACACATATCAAAGAGCAATGAAAAAGATCACTTGTTTTATAACTATTTGATTTTATTTCCAAGAAAATAAAACTTGGAAAAATATATGGCTGACATCATATCTAAACATAAAAGTATCTGAAGACCAAAAACCTGATACAATTATTACAACAACAAGACGCATATAATCGCACACTTGTCAAAATATCAAATATATGTCTACATTTAAGAATTCCCGGAACTCTATTGTTTTCTGGCTACACGAAACAAACCAGCGATCGTCAAGCAAGCTGATCTGAAGGTGTGAAGAAAGGTGTTCACGTTAATGCTGCGGCACTGTTTAAATGACAAAGTCCTTGATGAGATAATAACTTTTTTAACTTGGATTAGCACTCGGGAATGGAAAGATTTAGAAAGATAAGAAGAAAAAGGATTTATAGAATTCGTTTTATATATTTTTTTCTTCTTTCTCGGACGAATATTTGTTACAATGCCGACGAAGGAAGTTGCAGTAATGCGCTCTGTAATTCAAGAGTTTAGAAAGAAGGTAGAAAAACAAAGCTTCCATATCCAATCCAAATGTTTTGGCAATAAAAAAGATTGAGTTCCGCTGGCTCACACGAACATAATCAAACGATAGCGTTTGCCTGAAAGTAACTTGAACGTCAGCAGTGATTTCCAAGAACGCGGGGGTGTTTTTTTTTCGAACTTAATTGACGCACTGGTTAGACAGGACGGCGTCTTTTATTATATCATTTAATATTTTTAAAATCATAATTTGTACACCGCACGCATACAGATTTCTTTCAATTAAATTTTTATTAACCTTTTGGGCTTAACACCTTGCGCCGAGTGCTTTTCAATAATAAAAAAGAGAAAATGCATAATATACTACCTCTTGGCCTTTGATTTCATTTTCGAAATCCATTTCTTAGTCGCTTTCTTGCTGTTTTACGCTATAAAAAAAGTTGTATTTTCAAAATTAAGATCATTAGATTATAAATAACATTTAGGTTGAGATCATTATCATTTAATGAATCACAAATCATTTGCTAATAACTTTTGAGAGCAAGTTTTCGTATCCACTCGAGGTTCAGCAATTAATCTTAATGAGTAATTGAATAATTTGTTTAATGCAAAAATGAACTGCCTGTCAATATTTGCTTTAACTGATGATCCATCGTTGCCACTATTGGAGCAGAAAACTGTGCAGAACGTGGGAAAACAGAAGAATCAATATGAAACAAAAAAGGAAAAGTGTATATTGAGCAAAGCAGAGACCTGCCCTTTTGTGCGTTGGTTTGCGACTTTTATATTCGGTGGTTCAGGATCCTGGATCATTTATTTTTGATAGGATGTACTTGTATATTGTTCTGGAGTAGATTTCTTTGATCAGGATAGTTAGTAAACCAAAAGATGTAGCGCAGATTCACTTAATATATTTCGTATAATTAGCTTGCCTCTTTTCAGTTGTCATGCTAAAAGTCTTTATAGACAAAAATGATTTAATAAAATTATCTTGAAATATATGAATTATGGTGTTTATTTCATGTTTAGGAAAAGAGTAATAAATATACAAGACATTATCAAAAGAAAAACAAGTTTAATGACACATCAGCCAACATCAAAGTTGTTAAAAATACGCAGGTATGAATATTAAATTCGCTGGACTCATACAAACATGATCATAAAATTATGTAGATATTAATAAAGATCGCCATAACATTTCTTCAACCTAATTTATTGTATCTCCTCTCTGATGAATTCTATAAATTATGGAGGCATAATTCCGATTTTTGTTTGTTGAAAAATAGAAATAATTAATGCTTTAAAAGAATGATTGTACTCAAGTTGATAAAAATATTAATTTTCTCAAAACTTTTCCACTGTTTATATTTTTAGAAAAACGCTCGTTTTCATTTCGTTTAAGAAGATCGCGTGCCGGTGATGGTGGCAGCACAAATTCGCGCAATAGCAACAACAACAGTAGCACTTGCACCAACAATAACCGTTGTAATTCTCCCTTGACACCAACTAGTGTCAGCATGAAACTGGACGTGCCGAATGCAACATCGGCTTCGGTCAGCAGGCGTAGCAGCATTTACAGAAAACCAGACAAGGACGACAGCGGTCTAATACACATAATACGTGATATCGAGTTGCCATTGATGTCCTTTACTGATCAATATAATATAACGAAGATCTTGGCTGAAGGGTGCTTTGCCAAGGTGATGTTGGCTCTGCATAGGCCCACACAGACTCAAGTAGTTCTGAAGGCTGTTCATGCTGAGTTGACCACAATGCAAGAGTTCCAAAAGGAGTTTCACTTGAACTATGAACTTTCTCATCATCGTCATATATTGAGTGCTTACAACGTTGCTTTTCAGACCAAAGATTATTACGTATTTGCCACAGAGTATGCTGAATATGGAGACTTAGCTTCTAACCTGGGTCCGAATGGTCTGCATGAAAATGCCTGTAAGATGATCACAGAACAACTAAGTTCAGCCTTGGGATTTATGCATTCGAAAAATTTGGTACACAGAGATTTAAAATTGGAAAATGTTTTGGTCTTTAGACCTGATTTTAGTCGAGTAAAATTGTGTGATTTTGGCGCCACTACGAAAAAGGGTGTTTTGGTACACAAAGTGAAACATACATGGACCAGCTTTGTGCCTCCTGAAGTCTTGGAAATA
This sequence comes from Linnaemya vulpina, assembly GCA_963675445.1. Lineage (NCBI taxonomy): Eukaryota > Metazoa > Arthropoda > Insecta > Diptera > Tachinidae > Linnaemya > Linnaemya vulpina. The sequence continues at coordinate 12,475,234 of OY776276.1, read as the reverse complement.
GTTAAGAATGAAAGATTTACCTGTTTGCCCTCTAGTGATTCATGGCAGTTTGGCATTTTGTTGTTTCATATATTAACAGGCAGTGCACCGTGGAACGCAGCCGACTGGGTTAAAGATTCAAAATATTGCAATTTTATGAAATATGAACAGCGAAAGACTACAAAAATTCCAGAGAGCTTTAGAAGATTCTCCGCCAGACTTATGAGATGTTTCCGAAAATATTTATCACACGATCCCGAAGACAGATGCAAGGTAACAGAAGTTTCCAAGTACATGAAAGATAAATGGGTGGAGTGTCGCATCTCTACATCTAAGTCTGCAACTCTTATTTCTCCCACTCCCGATCAAGATTCATGCATTTACTTAAATCAAAAGGATGGCCGAAACTCAGCAGACGAAAATAAAACACGCCTTCGACGAATGATGTCTAATTATGGTCTAGATAACCCGCTCGATCAAAACGTTGTTCGCAAGAGGGTGTTAGATTGGTTGGATACTTGTGATGACAACTTTGATACAGAAATAGAGAGCCTAGTTTTATTGGATGTAACACATTAGATTAGACTTTCGGCGATCATATATTAAAATATGATGGAATGAATAAATGGAAACGTAGAATTCTTGAAACCATAAAAAGCTTACACGATTTTTACCCACTACGATTCGAGAATAGAAAAACTATTTTACAAAATAAGAGATCTTACAACATGAAAATTGTGTTAAACTTGTGGTGCAAACTTTTACACACAAGCGATCGTTACAATAACCGTAATCGGAAAGCCGAGTACAACTTTATTTATATACACCTATTTATAGTCGAAACAATTATCAGTATAAGTTTTATACGAGTTTAAATATTTATAAACAAACATATATGTATGCAAAAACAAATACATAGACCTAAATAACTACGAAAGGTCAATCTTTCAAAAGCTGTGTTTACTTACTCGATACATGACCGTAACACAAACCCGCGCAATATCCAGAACTGATAGCGACATACATACAGAAACGTACTTACCTATAATTTATTGTGTACACATTTCTAATACCTTCGAACCACCCTCCATTTTTAATTAAGAAGTTTCGTTTGGAAATTTCCTCATTTTTATGCTGTTAAGCAAACTTAGAGTTTGCCCGATTGCTTTGTGACACGACTTAATTGATTTTCTTTTAATAGTATTAAATATTTGAAAATTGCAGTAAAATTATTTTTATGCGTATGAATACTTTTTGTATAAATATCTAATTGATAATGTTTATGTGTATAAGTTCGTTTTTACAATATCCATATTTGTATTTCCCAATACAAAACTTTCAAAATAAACAGTAGCGAAAAATTAAATAATTCTGAAATAAGTCTTTGTTTTGTAAACAGTGAAGCATTGCTTTTGCTGTTCTTTGACAAGGTAAGTGGTAGCAAAATAAATTGCAGCTTGATCGTATCAGCAGTAGGCCAGTCGAATAAGAGTTAAAAGCGACAGCATTCCCGTATGGTCGGGAATTTATGTACGTAAATGTGATTTTCCCGAGGTAACACAATATTTATTCAGAGATCTTTCAGTGTTTATATACAAACGTATTTGCAAGTAAAAAGAAAAGACACAATAAAAAGATTTTATTGTTGCTCTTCAATCAAAACCCATTTGCCATTTTCAATATATGAATTAAGAAAAACTACTCGTCTTTGGGTGTCACTGCATGAAAATACCTTTTGCAACGTAAAAGTTTCAGTAATATTGGCGGACGATAAAATACTTCAAAGTGCCCTACAAAAACATGTGCGGCATGTTTATTATTTGTGTGTCTACTCGAATATACAGAAATACTTATATGAGTGACATTAACAATCTTTAAAGATGCAAAAAGTCTTTCATTAAACTCCCGCAGAAGTCATTAAATTTTCGCAGAGTTCACTGCAACAAAAATTACACTCACTAAATGTGTCGCTTTAACTGTATTGAGGTGTACGATAATGATGCGTATGCAAGTATGGTAGGTGGGATATACGGAATTGGTTTTATTTAATAAACAAAAAATACACATTGAATGATATTAACAGTTTCAAAAAATACGAATTCGATAAATAAATAATATTTGAAAAATATTAATATTAAAGAGATATTCAACAGGGCATTAATACATTTTAGATAATCATGTATGCAGCTTCTTTTCTTTTCAGTTGCAAAAGTATTGGCTTGGAGAAATACACATATAATTTCTGTGGTATATCACGTGCAAAAAGCAGCCACATTGTTCCTAGAGTCGTTTCCATTTCGCTCAATTAAATCGCATCCTCATCCTAAGCTTCTCTTTAGATGTTTGTTTGCATGTGCAATTATATGTGAATATGTAAATGCTCGCCTCGACATTTAATCAAATGATCTTCAAGTAAACATTTAATTGAAAAATCGTGCCGACTGTCAAAGTAAGCATACATACGTGTACAATGTGTTATCTTGAAAAAAAAACCAATTAAAAATGAATTAGTTAAACACTTTAACAGAACATTCTAACAAATGCAAACAGTTTTTTTTTTGCTAAAAATTTTATTTAAAATGTAAATCAGCAGGATGAACCTGTTTGATCAGCATTGAAATATATTAAAATAACCTGTTGAAATGGGTGATATAGGGGAAATCGGTAAGTCGTTCGGAAACAATGTTCTATTATAAGCAAAAAATGCAGTTACAAGTCTCATAAAAACTGAACATACAAGATTGCGACTCTGGTGAAACGGAGGACTGCAATTCACTTGTAAAGGACCCTCGTCTGTGAAACTGAAATATTGCAGATTTCGTATATGTTATCTATATTCCGTGTGCTTTCAAATTCAAAAGTTATTTCATTACATTTCTCTACAGTACCACGAAAATAATTATTTAATACACGTAAAAGGGCAGCAAAGCATATAACATTCCCATTAAGATCTTATTAAATTGGGCATCAACAGATTTATCAGATTAACGGATAAAGGGCAACTTTTTGAAAGCTTTCGGATTTCGGCGCTTCGAAAAAGTTATTGGTTCTGTGTGGGAACCTTTTCTGAGAACTTGACTTGGCATATCCCGTTGAATAAAATGCAAATTGCTTTCATACAAATTTATTTATTTAAATAATAAAAACAAGAGCTTCGCTTAAATGTATTACAATTAATATAAAAAAAAATAGCAAAAGGCAATCCTGATAGTACCCTCTAGTCAATATCTAACGGTATGTTTTTCTGTATAACCTGGTAATTGAAGAGATTAAATTGCAAATGTTTCAGAAATACTCGTGGAATAATGTTTTACTTTATTTTACCTCGGCGCACATATTTTTGTATATTTCATCTGTGTCCCAAGGACCGCGTTCCGGCAAAGCTATACCACGACGCCTTAGCTCTTGAACACAGTCTGTCAAATCGAATATGGGCAAGGGATCGATTTTCGCTTTGGCCACCTTGGCTGTTAAATATTCCACATAATGATTGCTAAAGAAAAACATAAAACGGAGAAGGTAGTGAACAACTTTGACAACACGTTATCGACAATCGAAAAAGAGTGCGACTTACCGACACATTCCGGCATGTTTTTCAGGGACATCACCTTTACAAATGGTGTCGACTAGGCCTGTGGGAGTTTCCCTCTGTATGGGTATGGAGCAGAGTAGATCCTTCCTTTTTGATGAACTGGGTTCGTTATCATTGTCATTATTAGGAACATCTATGGGATCCACTTCATACGATACGTTATTGTTTTTTAATAGAATCTGTAGCTGAACGGGCAGTTTGTCACGTAGATAAAATAAGCAATTCCGAGGATGGTGGGCATGCAGACCGAGCTTGGCACAGTAGGGTGATATGGTACACTTGGCTCCCATCATGAATGGTTTGGAGCAGCCATAGCAAAACTCATATTTGCACTGAGTGCAAGTGAAATGCATGCAGCCGCCTCTGAAAGCAACATTAATTGATCAACTGAGGATTGTCACAAGCAACAACGTTTTCATATCCATGCGAGCATTTACCTGGTTAAAGAGTATTTGAATTTGCATTTCGGACAACCGATACCATTTTGTTCTAAATGCTGTTGAACTCCCTTAGCTTGTACCTCGGGATCATTGGCTAACTCCCATTGGGAAAATTGCTCACAGGAAATTCCCTCATGTTGTTTTTGCCACTGGTAAATGCATTTATGTTTGTATTAAAGGAAATTACTTTAATATTTAAACTGTTCTTACCGTTTTGCGACATTGAGCACATGTTATGGAGCCACAGTCGGGGCATATAAGACGTTTTTGTTTTGGCCTTGCAAAGAATCCCGATGCGCATTGTACACACCATTTGAAATTGGGATCCTTAAGCAGTGTGCGGTCGCGTAGCTTTCGCTGAAACAGCTCGTGAACCTCAGGTTCGAGTATATTTTTCAAAAATATATCCAAATTGGAGAAGTATTCTAAATTTTCATCCTCGTGCTCGATTTGATTGTGCAATTCAGGTAATTTGCAAAAAGGACAATTGCAGTCGTTAATACTACGTTCGGTTACCTGGAACATTTCAATTCAAAATCAGAATTTGTTAAATGAGAGAAAAATGTAGTTGCAACCTGAACAGTAAAATACGTTTTGGCACATTGTTTGCAACATTTGTGAGTGCATTTCAGCATAGAGACGATTTGGTTGAGGGCATAGGTGCCACTGCAAAGCTCACATTCTTGTTTCAATAATGCTACTGCATGATCAAGATCGCTGCATTCCTTGGCAGCCCATAGGGAAACATCCTGTTGGAATTTCATGGAGACTAAGGTTGCAGCAATTTGGGCTTCTGCAAGAGTCGCAGCTAATTTCTCTTTCATGAACTTCTCCACAAGTTCCTAAAATGTTTAAAAACAATATTTATAATTACGGTGTTCATACATCCCACTAAAGTGTTACCTCTGTGTTGACTTTCTCTGGTTCTTGAATACTAGGGTAGGCCTTAAATACGGGCACGCTAAGCTTACGTTGTCTTACTTCCAGTGGCTCTATCTCTTCTTCTTCAGATGATGATTCAAAATCATCATCGGAGAAGCAGGTTTCGTGATACTTCTTCTTGGGTATACGAGGCTGAGTTCTTGATTTGAAAAGCAAATTAACTGCAGGCTTTTGTGGGCCTGAAGATGACTTGGTGAACTTATTTATTGTGTCGGTAATTGATGACCTTCGCATTACGTTGGACTGTTTCTTGGCTGCGGTTGGCTGCGCAGTGAAAGGAGATGGGTTTGTAAATTTTTGGCTTATACTCTTGACTGATGCAATCCCAATTGGAGTTGGTGGTCCCGAAAATGATTTTGATCGAGTGTAGGATTTTTTATTTGAATCGTTTTTTGGATTTGGTGCTGGAACGACTTTTGGCTTTTGTTCCTTGATCATTTCTTTCGGTTTTGGTATTTTACTAGCTGCAAGCGGTTTTTTAACTGACGGTTTCACGGGTTCGTTCGACTTTTGCTTTGTTTTCAACGCATTTCTAGTTGTACTGGAAGGGAGTATATTGTCTGAGGTCTCTTGAAGGTTACTCGGTTTATCTAATGAATTCAGTAGAGATGGTGAAGAGTTGCTTTCGTTTTGTGCTTCAGTTAAATCTTGCTGACCGATTGCTGTAGTGCTTTCCGGTCTCAGCACTGTAGACTCAGTATTAGGTTTTTGAGTTGTTAGTGGATTTTCTAAGAGGCTGTTCAGATTCTCAAAAATTGGTGTGCCATCAACGTTTGTTGGCTGTAGTTGATCTGAGAGTTTCTCAGTATTTACACGAACGCTCTTTTCTTCATTTGAGTTATTCGAACCTGTAAATCGCTCTTCTGAGTAGTTCTCATGATGTGGCTCTGATTTACTTTCTTGGGGATCTTTGATCTCCTCTGGCAAGTTTAGTGAATCTTTCTCTTGATTTTGCGTTAATTCAAGACTACTTTCCAGATTTAGTTGTGTTATGCTGGTTAAGATGGTTTCCGTTGGTAGTTCTGGTATATTATTTTCTGATAGTGCGTAGTCGGATTTAGAAGTTGAAACTAGAAGTATATCTGTGGCCGTTCGGTCCTTAGTACTAGAATCGTTTTGTGTTATTAATGTTGTACCATTTTGTGCCATGGCATGTGGTAAAACGATTTCAACTGGCAATTCCGGAAGACTATTTTCGGATTCTAGATGTGGCAAAGAAGATTTTGTGTCTTCTAAATCAGTCGCGGTTTCTACTTGGAGTTCTGGCATATTATTTTTAGTTTCAGTAACTGCTGTTGTGTCATCAACAAGAGTATTTTGTTTTTGTGTGTCATTATTGTAACTGTTAATGGGGCGTTCCTGTTCAAGATGATCATTTGAAAATGTTAATGAATGATCGGATGATTGTGTTATATTGGACAAAGCTGAACTATTATGTGTTGTTCTATGATCTTGAAACTCTTGGCTTGGTAATGGGGAATGAGTTTTGCTAACCGAATCTTCGTCGGCACTAAAGACATCGTTCTCTTCGGTTATGTCCTCAGTAACAGCGTCGTATTCATCATCATCTTCATCCTCCTCTTCCCAATCTTCTTCCTCCTCTGCTTCGCTATCATCGTATTCATCAGAAAACTCGTCTGAATACTCAGCATCGTCCGTGGATGATTCGAAATCATCTATACTAATTTCATCTTTCATCTGTTGGATTAATCGTTGAGTATCTTTGACGAGATCAGTAAGGTTTTGCTTCGAAGGATCACCGGAGGGTATGAAATCGGTTGGAGTCTTAATGCTAGATGATTGACTTGTTATGGAGTGCAGTGTTGAACTACTTATTGACGGTTCAATAGAATTGGCATTTTCCGATCTCTCCTCCTGCTGTAGTACTAATAAAATATCATTTGTGCTGCTGGAAGACTGGGACTGGTCTATTCCTGAGACCACATCAGGTATGGATTTGTTACTTTCAACACTATAGAGTTCCTCATCAGATTCAACAGCTCCTGGAAAATTATTTGCTTGAGAATTTTTAATTTTGCTTGAATTCAGTTCTTTTGATTCAGTTTTGTTTAGCGTAGTGGATGAGCCAAGTAAACTTTTGTTGCTGGCTGTTCTCCGGATTGGAATTTTCGATATTGTCTTCCTTGGCATTTCGGTATTTGGAATTTCGTTTGTGGAGTGTTTTGTCTCTATAGAGGAAACTTTTTCATTTATTATTGGTTGGGTTGCAGCAGCAGAGTTGTTGTCATCATTCAAACCATCATTCTGTCTCAGAAGACTGCGAGAAGTATAACTTCGTCGTCCAACAGATTTCTCCTCTTCTTCAAATTCGGCTGGCGATCCATGTTCAGCTGGAGAATAAGCTGAATCCGGAATTGTTGAACTGTTCGCAGGTGCAGATTGGTCAGAAGATATGGCATGTGGTTCAGTTTCATTATTATTTCTCGCGCCTTTAATTTCTTCGAACTCTTTTGCGGTTTCGGAGTTGTAGTGATTTATATTTTCGGCCTTTTGACCTTGGACTGAGACTTCATCATTTGTTTTTGTTGTATCATTTGAAATTGTTAGTGATGTGGTTGTTTTAATAGAACTGTGATCCAGAAGTTCTTCTTTCGGCATTTGAATACGTATTTGGGCGGGGGTTTCAGCCTGAGACACTTTCTCGATGGAGCCAGAGTCCTTTGTCGTTTCATTTGGTCTTACATCTGTCAATGTAATATTTTTATCTTCAAGAGCTTTTACTGAATTGGTCTTTTCAGCTGATGAGCAGTTTTCCTTACTTTCTGCCAATATGTTCGACTTAGAAAAGTCAGGTAACAAATTTGAACTCCCTGTTGCGCTTGGAGTTTCGTTATTTAATACGTTGGTTGAATACTCGGGGTGAATTTCATTTGAAGACTGAGACCCTTTCAGTTTATTCTTTATTGCTAATGCCGTTTCTTGTGTTTCATCAATTAATGATGACTCTTGATGTATACTTTCAGATTCAGAAGCTTTAAACATTTTGTAGACTTGCACAGATGCTTCTGCCAGACTTTGGAGCTCAAAATCGTCTTCATGCTCCCTTTGTAGGCCTTTATCGAATGCCATTTGAAAAGTGGATATTTCAGATGTATAAAGGTATTGAGGAGGTAACTCTTCCCGAAAAGATGCACTTTTAATATTCGGACGTATAACTTCTTCCATCAGAAATTCATCTTGATCGATTGGAGGAGGAGGAGGCTGAGGAGGTGTTGCAGATGTGATTTGATTAGTTTTAGCTGGGTTTTCTGTTTCTCTTTCATTATTTATCGTCTTATTTTCGATGTCTTCCTCTAATTCCAGTTCCACCTGCTGCACCAAGTTCGGCATGATTTCTTGTATATGCTGCCAAACAAAACTTTTCACATCGGCTTCGTTTTCCGAATTGCCATTTTTGGAAGAGATCTTAAATTTGGGTGAGATTATGGGACTTTTGGTAAGTATTCTCATTGATTCGGCATCGTACTGGCTTTCGGATTTCGAATTGCCACCTATTATCATATCGTGAATCGATCGCAGTACATGGCCGTTTTGTTTTTGCTGATTGTGCTCCATATTGCCAATTAGAGTCTCAAGATCCTTAAGAGCGCTCTTGTTGCTGAGTATTGATTCGTCTAATTGAAGTGTACTATCTGTACTGTTGATAGATTTATTATCGTGCATGTGATTATTGTGTTCGAGTGTAGAGTTAAATGAAGCTGGTCGGTCGAAAGGTGATGGCGCCTGAGTGTTGATGAGATAAGCACCAGTAGCATTTGGCGTTTGCATGCATTCTAAAGCATTTGTACTGAGGAAACTATGAATGTCTACAATGAGAAGAGGAGAAGAAGGACAATCAGAAAATTAAAGAGTATGATATGATATGACTTATAACTTGTCCTGTTAATTATTATCATGGGCTAACCTTTATCCATGTTATTGTGTCTTGATGTGGTTGTTGAAGTCTGCAGAGTCTGGGAGCCGCTCTCGTTTTCAACACCCCCTGGAGAGCCCCAGATTCTCATTAAAAATGGTTTTAGTTGTGTACGTCCTAAATCTTGCAAGGCTAAGTCTACATTTCCTTGGTGTATGGTCAGAGATGTTACTATGTCTTCTCGTGAAAAGTTGCCTTTCGAGGATATTTCCCGATACTTTCTTTGCCTTTGTTCAATACATTCCGAAACGGCCTGCCAAATGTTACCGGTATGCATGCGCAAAGCTTCTCTGGCTTCCATTTGCGATATAGTTCCAATAGTATTTTCAGCTCTCTCTTGACCATATTTAGTGGCCAAACTCTGAACAGTCTGTATAAGTTTTGGCCAATTGTCGCGTAACCAGACTAGTGGATGCATGTCAGGGCCACAATATTTAATGGCAGCATTCAGTTCTTCGGTAGTATGTTTGTATAAATCGGATTCCTATTGCGAAAGATTTGTTTGCTTAGAATTTATTTTACAATTTCGGTAGATACAAATACTTTATGATTTTCCATGTCAGCGGTTTTTATGGAGGATAGCTCGCGATAGGGTAGATCATAGGTACTGCCGCCAAAAGGGGAATGCATTTGGGATGAAGCCTTAACATGAAATGAAAAAGGAGATTATGGGCAAGTGAAGATCCAATTAATAATTGTAAATTTGACAAGATGAAAAATCTTTTAATACTTTCTGAAACAGCATCAATTCTGTTATGGAAGGCTGTCGTTTTCCCAAACCGTTGAATGGTTCAAAGTCCGTAGATATTGTGTCGTCCATTCGCAAATCGCTGCTACTGCGATAGCGCTGGCAGTCGTTGTAAGAGTTAGTGGGATGTTTGGCATGATGATGTTGATAAGGAGAGGATGGGATATGAGTGATGTTGTGAATATTATTTAATACTTCGGCTTCAAAGGATTTCAGACTTTGTGTTTTGGGAGAATATGTGAACTCTGTATGCTGAGAATATAAAGTGAAAGAGGTTCAATAGAGTGAACATCCGTGACTACAATTCGATACTTACTTGTATCACATCGCTATGCAAGGCCTGTGATGTTGGGTTTGGTACTGATTCTTCTCTAGCCTGCACTTTGTGGACGGGTAAAGTATCATAAGTCTAGAGTGAAATCGAGACAAAAAAAAATTTTTTTTTGAGTTGTTATGAACCGTTTGTGTTGGGGAAGCCTACTTGAGTAGAAATACTTTGTGGTGGAGGTGAAGTAGCGATTTCTCTGGCGTGAGACTTTCTTGAATTTTTTTCCTGTGGCTCGGCACTGGCTGATTTGGAAGCAGAAGGTATTTTGGTTGTTTTTTGGGACTGAGCCTTACGGGTAACTTCATGAGTCGTGGCCTGAATGTTTTCGTCTAATGAAGCCCATATATCTTCAACAGGTCCTATAAATTTGTTTTTATGTTATTAATAAAACGACATTCATGTTGGACTTAACAGTTTTTTTAATATAAATTTTGGGCGACTAGTAAAGATAACTTGTTGTTATTGTAGAATTAAGTAAAATTGTAAAAAATGTTAATAACACAAATGACAGTGGATGGGACCTTGATTGTATGTGATTGTTGAGATTTCGAGTTTAAAATGGTTTGGTTCCTTCCAAAAATGAAATTTTCCGGAGCCTACCTTTCTTTTTAGCTGCATCTCCTGAGGAGTCCCTGCGATCGTCTTTGTTGTGAACAGAGTCGTTTTTTGTTTTCTTTAGTTTGTTGATGGTGTTAGGTAAGTCATTATTATTTGACCTGACATGGTGATTGGACGGTTGCCGGGAAGCTGCTGTTGCATTTTTTTTGATTGTGCCATTTTGGTGCTTCACCAAGTGAATTTCGTTTGTCTTCGTTAATTCCTTTTCTTTTTTGTTGGGAGACGAGTTTGGCTGCTTAGGGGGCGATATGGATTTTAGAGCTTTTTTTGGTTTGATGCTGGGAGTTTTACAACAAATGGAACAAATTTTTATGTTCGCCTCATTGACAAACGTGCAAAATTCGCACTCCCATTCATGGTCGGGTGTAGAAGGAGGTGGCCCCAAATCATCTTCTTCTGTTGCGTTTCCTTGAATTGGTTCAGTTGCAGTATTTTCCATTTTCGCTTCTGATTCTTCGCTTATCTCACTTCCACTGCAGCTCTTGCTTTCACTTTTACTCCCATTCTCTTCTTCTGTTACACTTGGCGGCTGATTTGCAACTTCTATAGATTCTTTTATATTATTTCCTATATTTTCCTTTTTCAACTCCACGTTAAGAGATCGATTGGCGAGGTTTTCTATTTGCTCTGTCTGGTTTTTAGTTTGTTTCAGAGCGGGAGTTTGTACTGCGGCACTTGTCTTCTGAAGAGGCGGAGACTTGCTTTGCCTTTTTGGTTTCGAGTGCTTTTGCTTGAGAGTTTCTTCTCTTAGTTTTTGTTCTATTTTTGCCTGTACTAATGCTCTGGTTCCAGAACCTTCTGAATCTAGATCAGAATATATGCGTGAGTTTTTGAGAGGACTGTTAAAACCTGAATCGGCCGATCGAGTGTTATTATAAGATGGTCTTCGTCCTGGGGCCCAGTCGTTATTGACAGACTTGGCTATGGAGTCTCTGCGATGGTTTCGTACTCGATTACGGTGTAGTTTAGACTGAGTTGAATCGATGTCATCTTCAATTTGAAATTGAGATGCACTTGACATGCGTCTTTGACGTGATCGCGAGACACCAGAACGAGTTGATGTAACAGAACGGCGATCGTCTTCAGAGTCTTCATCATCGGTGGCTTCATCATCGATGTAATTGGAACGTTGCTTTCGCCTTAGGGTAACTGATTTTCGGCTCATAGCTGGTGACGATATGCGAGATCCAGCCCGTGATGCTGCTCGAGAAGTCGGAGGCGGCATACACATTAAACCTGCAAAATAAGCTTTTAGTTGAAGGACATAAATAATCTTTAAGGATTTTCTAATATAAATACCAACCCGGGTTCATAGCGGGCATTCCTCCCATGTAGGGCTGAGGGTACATTTGGGCCATTAAATTTCTTTGGTTCATGAACGTTGGTGGGGGATACATGTTATTCGCGTGAGGTTGCATCATGTAGCCACCAGGAACATTTAGCGACATATTAGAACGGTTCAAATGCTGCTGTGATGCCAAGTGATTGCTCCAGGGATCTTGAGTCTTATGCACGTGATGCTGATTGTGTCCATCCCATTGGAACTGATGCTGAGCGCAATTGCTACAATTTAACTGGGCCATAGATTGAGCCTTAAAGGAAGTGAACATTTTAAAACGCCTTTTTTTACTTTCATGTCTTAATTAATTTTCTATACCTGCTGCATTGAATTGTTCATCCAGCCATTATTAAGAATGGGTTGCTTGCGATTTATATGATTTAGATTTAATACAGAACTAGAGATTCCGCGTTGACCCATCTGATTGGACCGTTGCGATGCCATTTGATGATGCTGAAGAGCCAATTGCCGCTGGCGAAACAAATTGAAATTAGTATCAGCCATTAGGTCGAGATGGGATGAGTTGATACCAGATGACATGCTGCCGGAACGAAAATGTGATGGCGATTGTGAAATGCTTGACCATTGATCGAATGCTGACATATTCTGTTTACAGTGAGACAATGACACCAAAACGACACCAACACCAGTGAGTTATGGAAGGATTTCAAATGACACAAGACACAAGTTTAGGCAGATATTTAACAAATAATGTGTGAAAGAGATGGATTAAGAGAAAGAGAGTGAGGGAGAGTGAAAGGGTGGTGGTGGAAATGGAAGAGAGGGCGAGGTACGGTAAACAATGGAAGGTAAACACTTGAGAACGAATATGAAATTATATGGAGGAACTGAAATAAATGAGAGAAAGAGAAAATGTTGACTCTCATTTAAGTTTCGAAACGAACGGAAATAGTTGAGATTTCTAAGGTTTTATATAGAGAGTGAAACAAATAACTCTTTCTCTCAGGTTACTCACAAATTGGCCTTTCCGGTTTTACCTGATCTATTGATGAGCCACAGCGCTCTCTTTCCATTTGTTCTTTTTGTTGTCTATAGCGCTGCTGCAACACTTGCATGCGATCTAGCGTAGCATTTGCTTTGCTTTTGATCTTTTCTAACGTTACCGAAGGAGGCCGTTGTATATTATCAAATAGTGATTTTGGCGTCGTTGAACGTGACGACTCGCTGGGCGTCTTCGGAGTTTCAGGCAGTGGCCGATTTAAAAAATGCAAGCCCCTGGGCAAAGAACCCATGCGATCTTGCCAAGACGAGCATTTCGTAGATGGTGTAGGTGATGTTGACTTGGAAAATTGCCCCGGCATGGAATTATCCTGAATTTATGATGATCATGTTTTAGGAACGTTTTCAATATACATACAAACATGCGCATGTATTAATACGCATGTAAGTGTGTAATAAAATTTTTCAAATTCAGTTTCTTTTTGTTTGCATTTCTCAAATATGATTTATTTTTGAATTAACTTGATAAGAAAAATTTAGTTTTACTATTAATTATATAAAGAATAGTAACAATAATTAAACCTGTTTAGAAATAAAGGCAACAGCACAAAAACGCAACCGGCAATACAAAAAAAAAAGATAAAAAAATTATCTGGTCGGGATTCGCAACAATTTTCGTTTTGAAATTGTGAAAGACATTGTCTGTTGGTAAGTCTACGATATTATCTTTAGAAAATCGTGCAGAAGCGTACCTGATCCTTGCGTTGCATTATGGGTGTCATGAAACCACGTTTGCTGCGCCTGGGTGGAGCCACTGGAGGTGTCGGTCCCTGTTGACCTGGCAAAACTTTAGGCGGTAAAGGTGGACGTGACTTTTCAATGGTCTGTAATTTAAAGCCAAACTTCAAGATAAGAAATATATAATTTTGTGTTGCATCTCCTCCAATACCTTTCTTTGGTGGTTTTTGCGTTTGGGATGCTTGTGAAACATGTCGTCACAAGAAGAGCAAAATATTTGTTGGCCACATTCGTCACAGGTAACCCAAGGATTACCGGATCCACATAAGGTGCATTTAAGTTTGTTATCTGTGATATTTAATTTTATAGAAAACCGTTATCTTTGAGAATAATCAGTTAAATAAACCTGGAGTCTTTGAACCGGAACTAGCAGAATTCGGACGCAGTGGAGCATTCGAGTATTGTTGGTTAGAGAACTCAATGACTTCATAGTCTGGCTCTGGTTGTTTTGTTTTTGGAGGCAAGCTCTGTTGCTTGGTAGGGACTGGGCCGTTTTCTGGCGTTCCTGGAGGCGGTGGGGGCTTTGGGCCAATGCGATCACTTTGTTCTGTCTTAATGATTTTTATTGTAAAATTAGAATAAATTTAAATTGAAAATTTAAATTATAATTCAACTACTCACCACCCATTTCGGCATAGAAAGTTCATTGCGAGTGATCAACATCGCTCCATTGGTTTTACTTGACGGCAGTGAGGTCATTTTTCTATCGCCTAAAATTTTAATGAAATCTTAAAATACATTTTCATCTTCTGAAGAAAGTGATCATTTGCTAACAGCAACCACTCGCACAACCACCAACGTCTGCCACCAACAACTATTGATCAGCAAATATAAATTTCATATTTTAATTTCTGTGTTCGTAGCGAATGAATGAAACAAAACGTCTGCCATCAGGGTTTATATTATTATTAGAAAACTTTTGTTTCCATTTGTGAAACTCATTCTGAGCGATGACAACTATTGATGAGTGTGCAGTATTCGGAATTTTTCAGAGTTTGAGAACAGAAAGGTACAGACATCCAGTAGATGCATGTGGACGGAAAAGATTTCAACTTAAGGAGCTTCAGTTTGCTTCCATTTTTGTGATACACAAGAGTGTTTGAATGTAAAACATACTTTCAGACATACGGACATGCACAAGCAGGTATGCATGTGCATGTCGTGTTTTAGATATTTTTATTTGCAGCCCGCACTCCTAAGAGGGAAAAATTTTGTTACATCAAAGATAAAAATATAATTGAAATATCTGTATTCAATTGATTCGAGTGAGTTATTTGCATTTGGCAAATTCTCTTTATTATTTTTCCACGAGTCGAGAGATCAGAGAGAACAAGTGCACGATCAATTTATGTGCCTCTTAATGGTGATGAGTGGCGTAATTTCAAATTTTGTCTTCACCAAATTCTGTGTGTCTTTGAACCACATGTTGAGTGCTACGACTGAAATGTTTATTTTTTTCTGTTTATTTATTTTGGTTATACTTTGGCAAATCGCTTTTGGGCTGAAACTGTCTGTTTCTATTATTTTATTATATTGTGTGCTGGTTTTTCCAATGTTCTCTACAACAATTCGTTGCGATGTGGCCCACAAAGTTTATTAATATGAGAACAGGAAATAGGAGAAATTAATTATTTGCCAGTTTAAACGTTATTTATCAAGTTTGCAGTAATTTATGCATACAACTAAACAATAATTTTATGGGTCAAAATATAAGAATGTACACATGTACTCGATTTATGTGTGCATGTCCACTTTTGAAATCTCAATCATTTTATTGATTCTGAGTTCAAACTGATCACACATACACACACTCACTTGCGAATATGTTTGTAGATGCATGTCATTTCGTCTACTGCAAAACGTGGCATTGCCTTCCAAACGGAGCTTTTCTAAATGACAGGACAAATGCGATAGTGCCTTCTCGACGTTAGATTAAGCTTTGTTGCATGCAGATCGTTACCCCAGCCGATAAGAAGAAGAATTATATAACGAAACATTTGAAGATTCTAAAATATTTGGCATTTAATGTGTTTGTAATGGGTCTTGTCACGAAAGATAGAATATATAAATTTATAATTTGCAAACTAATTCTATGAATTTAATAATGTAATTCTCAAATGGTTTTCGAGAGTGTGTGTGCAAGCCATATACACGTACTTCACCCACAAATCGTAGCTTTTACAAAATGCTTTCCTATACAAGTGTATTGTAAAACTAGGAGTAGAAGAAGAAAGTAAATATAACTTTCAACAATTCCCTCACAATTTCCTCCAGCGAAGCAGGAAATGGCATAGAGTAAATTACATGCTGATAAATTTCTTCCAAATTTCATCTCATAATTTATAGTAATCCCATAAGCAAAGCACAGCGGATCCGATTGGTTGATACTTTGTCTGCTTGCCAAATTATATATGCGATTTAGACAAGAGTGTTTGCTCTGGAGTTTGATTTTGCAGCTTAAGGGCATCATTTCAAAGCCTAACCCCAACAATTTGGGAACCTCTGTGTGCAACTAAATCATACAATTGCAAAATGCTATCTTTTGCATCCTCTATAACCAAAACAATTGCAGCTTTCAAATAAAGAAATAAAATTATTTTTAGTTTCACATTTTCTGGTCGTTTCTTTTAGTATTCCTCCGGAGGGAACATAAGAAGAAACCATGCAAATTTTGTCTATTCTATATTGAAAAATATATCTCGAAATATTTATATGCGAGTACCAGTCCTTGTCCATGTCTGTTGCACACATAGATAATTATTATATCTATAAAGAGTGCTCCGTTAGGAGGTGGCGTTTTCTAAAAGCAAAATTCTGACGTTGCTATTGCGCGTTAATTTATAACATTAAGACTGAACGAAATGCAATCTGACGCCGATCCGAGGTACAACACAATAAAAATTTTAACAAAATTTAACCAAATCGTGCTTCGTTGGATCAATGAAACAAGTTTCGTTAAATTTACTTTATTGAAAGTTTTTTTCAAATGAATCAAGTACTTTCATTGATGCTATGAAATATTGATACAACGATATAATTTTATTTCGAATATAATTTTAGCTCGAAGAGTTCAAAGGCATAGAATAGCATAAAAAGCAGGTTACGATGGCCGGAAGTTACAGGTATGGCCTTTAGGGTCAAACCTTTTTCGTATATTTTTTTTGATGTCTTGGACCAGAAACTCAGGAGATGACTCCTACATATTCAGTTCCAGTGCCAATACTAGAATATTGGGGAAAGTTTTGAGAGGACAGACGAAGGCGAATTAAAGGAATTCGCCGGTGAATGTGTTTTGCCATAGAAGCCGACGAAGGAGGAAAATCCAAATTTTAAAATTTTTTCTTAATAAATTCAATTCTGCTAAAGAAGAGATATTTAAATATGTTTGCCAATTTTGAAATTATTATTGGATCAATGAAGTTTTCATTGGAGTAGTAAAAAAATCGAATGAAGCTCACGAAGCGAAACTCTTTTGGTGTGCAGTGTTCTCTTAAAGCACTGGTATGTCGATAGCATACATCCATAAATAAACTCGAGTCGAACTCGGGGCCCAACCCATTTCATTATATTATTTTTATTTCTATTGAAATTACTTTGCAAGTAAATTTGGAAAAAATATTGGTGCCGGCAGATCACTCAGACCACAAGTCGGAGCTGGTATTTCTGTCCGTTCCAGTGGCTGACTATACACGACTTATGCCTTCACATGAGAAGCGGCATCGTAAAGATTCCTCAGAAGAAGGGCAGTCCTGCAGTTACTGTTACGACCAATGGTTTGTCTGCACTTACAAAATAACACGCAGTGGGAGTGACTCAGAGCTGCCGTGTGAATTGCAATATTGAGAACTATTTTTGGACGAGTACAGACAATTTAAAGTGTTGCGCATGCGACATCCGTATAGACTTTGGACCCATACGGGTAGTTGTTCACAATTACGATCAGGTAAATTTCTTTTCGTTTGACTTCGCTGAGTAAAGATACTCTGGGCAGCCGTGCTTTGTGCGCTCTCTCTGTGGACTAAGCAGACATATTCTCTTAATGAAAATTTAAATCGAACTTGACTAAATGTGTTCGTCATTTGATGTGACACACAAAATAGGTGTAATATTTGAAATTATTTGCTCTTGTGGCATTTTCGTTGAAGTTTTTTGTTTGAAAAAGTTCCTCTGAACAAGTCACTTATTGTTTGCCTTTCGTATGGCCAAATGTAGTTTGCAAAGTATTTTGGCCAACAACAACGTTGGCAGCATCTGCTATAAGTTGTTGGTGTTTATAGATCGAAAGCATAGAAGAATATACAAGAAAATATAATAAAAATAAAGAATTGCTAAGATGTCGTGCGAGTATGTTGCTGTTAGCTTTTATAAATTGCTCTTGGTAAATTAACGTTGTTGTTGATGCCGATGATGCTGATGATGCTGCCGCTGTGTAAGTAAGCCCAGGGAGACGCTGCTGTGTTATTTTTGAAAATTCGTCGGCTATTTTTAAATACCGCAAATCACTTTTTCTGTTCGTTTGTATGTTCGCTTATTTTCAGTTCTTTTATAGTAAAAATTTCAATTTATTTTTAGACTTTTTTTGCTTTTTTTAAATCTTGATACTTTCAGAAATGGTTTAACTTGTTTTTATAAAAGTTATTTGAATAATTTCAAGTATTTGGTAGGATCTGTACATACAGATCGTCTAAGACCGTTGCATTTATATGCACACACATATAGGATTTTATTGGCACGTTATGGGTTTTCAACAGCGCTTCCGTTTGGTTTATTGAAAACGTTTTATTAAAAGTATATATTTTCTTGTGCTTTAAATATTTTGAATGGTCTTTGATGTCGGCCAGATTGTTGCTTACATAACTCGCGTGCCGTTAATATTGTCGCCCGTTTCCGCGTTTCTGTGAATTTGAAAATTTCGTATGTATCGTTCAACTTCTGCTCACAAACTAAAAGATTCAGTTCAGTCGCCACATACAAGACAAGTGTTTCAAATATTTTCTCAAAAAATTTGTGTGTATTTTTGTATCCCTCTTCTTTTTGTCTATTGCCAAACGCACTACAATTGGTAAAGTTTAGAAAAGAAAATTAGAAATTCCGATTTCTCCGCAATTTATTTGGTTGTCTTTACACTCTCCACTGTATTGCGGACAGTTGTTTCGGGGTCACTTAAAAATGTTTAATTTCTGTTTTCTTATGACCTAAACTAACTGATGGATTTGTGATTAGCGGATTGAAGGATGGAAATATTTGTTTACATGAATAGAAGAACAATGAAATGGATTGAAAAATTTAGCATAAAATTGTTTAAGCAGAATGCCACTATTTTGCACGATTGTTTTACCGCAACCGTGTGTAAACAATTAAGAAACATATTTGTTTCAGCCTCATAGCACATACATATTTATTGAAAAACCGTTTTTAAGACTATATCAGTCAACAACATTAGTTGCTACTTTGGGTATTATAGAAGTTTTACTCGATTTAAAATTTGTTCATCTTTATATTATTAATAGTTATCGCATTGGGATTGTTATCAGACGATAAAGAGTTGATTGTTGTTACAACTTCTCTTTGACCTGAAGTGAGAGGTAAGTCAAAAAATAAAATTGAGCAAACCAACATGAACGAAATCTGAAAACCTCTCCCACTCTTTGAAATTTTCCACTAAATTTTAAATTTGAAATAATTTCGGCTATTTTTAAATGTTTCATCGTTAGTTATTTCAACCAATATTAGAAATTATTTGAAATAGATATATTTCAAATCTCTTTAATTTTAATTTTGTGCTGATTCTTTTTTCCCAAAATCTTACTAAAGAATAAGCACAAAATTAAAATTAAAGAGTTTTAAAAAGCGACAATCCCAAAAAAAGGCCTATTCGCAAAATTTTTTACAAAAACTAGAGGTGTTATTTGAAAGTTCACAATAGCAACTCAAACGAATAACCCTTTCGTACAATAATATTTCTTATTGTTCTTTTATTGGCAGTCTATACAGGCTGTTGTTTTTTCAACTCTGATTGTAGTTGTAACAGATAGAAAAAAGAGCAACAATTAATAACTGTTTCATGCGAAATCAATAGTTTAGAATTTTGAAAAAATTAGTTTTTAGGCGCTAGCCCTCGCATAGTTCATATATCTACGAACTGTTGTCAGATACCATGATGTTTTACTTTAGATGCAATATTTTTAAATGTGCTTATTGTTTCGTTGCAGCTTAAAGTGTGTCTGTATGTGTGTATATCATCCAATTGCATGGGAATCGGACAAGAAACAGCTTATTATTAGATTCGATACCATTTTAATATACATGTTTGTATAAAAATGTTATATGATAAAAATAACTAAAGCAGCAACGCTGTCGGTCTTCCGACAATCCATAAGTCTGCTATTAACAGAAAGCTTTAGTGGAAGCTTTGTTTGCTCCCTAAGGTATGCTTTAGCAAAACACATGTTTACGTTAACAGCGCACAATATATCTCACCATGGCGTATGAGTATTGGTTTCAACATTTCTCATTCGTGCAGTCAGAAGAGATTTTACAAGCAACCAACAACATCTAAAATTCTTCAAAACTGATATTAAATTAATTTAAAAAAAACACAGCAAAATAAATTTAATTAAGCAGACAAAATCTTTAGCAGGAGAAACAATTTGCTAATAAATAAATGTGAACAAGTGCCTTTTATTGTGAGCAAAAACTGTTAACACATTTACAAGCAAAAAGTGTTCAAATAAATACCTTAAACGGGGGCATATCAATATGGACAACGCAAATGCTTCTGCCTGTGAAATGCAAAGCCACTGAAGTTCAAGGAATTAAATGTTTGCTTGAGTATTGTTTAAAAATTTTGTTGCACAAGTCAGTGTAAAAATCAATAACCAACGACACAACATTCAGACAAACAATCAGCATTCTATATAAGCAAACAGCAGGAAATAATAATAAAAAGAGAATAGAAATTTCGTTCGATGGCCAGGGGACACACGAAAGAGCTGGTCAATCATGATGATGAACATGAACCCGTAAACAATAGAATCTGAAATACTATAATCGGTTAAATTGCGGGTTTTGTATTGTTGCTGTAGTCATGTTCGGTTGAACATATGCACCGCTGGCTCGTCTTGCTACCTCCATTAGTATTGTTGTTATGTGCCCCCCCTCCCCCTCATGTGTTATTATTTTGCGGAAACTACTGTGTGTACGCTCGAGATATTTACATTTTGTTTTTGTTTTAGAATAACAAGTAAGAAATGAAAATATAACATACAAGTTCAATAGTTTCATTGAACTTATGCAGATGTGTGTGCCACCTTCAACTGTACAACTGTTTGGCTAACACGATGTCTAAGTAGCGTTGTTGTAAATACACACATACTCCAGCGACGACTGTGTGTGGCAACTTGCAAGTGTTGTCAGTAGAGTACAATACACGATAGTAACTGCGCTACAGTCATTGATTGTTCTTCTACACTCTCGGTTACTGCTGTTTATGCTGGGGTGCAACATATTGTTGTTATTGTTGCTGCTGCTGCTGGTGGTATCTAAGCTTGGAGCACTTAAAAGTGAATCAAACGCTGCCGTAAATATGTTTAATTCATCATCATCACAGCCAGCCACACCACCACCGGTTGGTGAAACTTCGCGCATTAAAAGTTTTATGGGTCGGACTCCAACCATTGGAATATTGAAATCGAAATTCTTAACAGTTATAGGAAACAGCAACGAGTTATTAAACGGCATTTCTTCAAAGGTACATATAAAAGTGTGTGTGTGTGTGTGTGTGGGTGTGTGTATGAAGTACATGTGTGTATGCAAATGTTGGTTGCATTCCCTCGCAGAAGTAAACAATGCAGAGTATTATTTGTGTTTCTTATTTGCATTTTGTTTGTTTGTTTTTGCCCTTGAAAATGTAGTGAGACAGAGTCGAAAATTGCCGAGAGGCCCAATGAGAATCATCAAACATCAGCACGAATTAATAATGAAAGAAATAGCCGTGACAGCATGTGTTTCAAGGTTTAATTTAGAAAAACGCTTGTTTCAAATAACGGCATACACACGCACACACACACACACACACACAGCGTTCTCTTTCTTTGAGAAAGATTTTATTATTTTGTTTAGTGTCTGTTAGTTACGAGCAGGATGTGGTGTGCAATTAATTGCAAAGGAAATGTTGTTTTGTGACCTTGAATTATGAAATGGATTTCAATATGTAGATAATAAAAGAGCCCCGTTCAGCTTTTCAGCTTTTCAGCTGCGGCAGTAATTTTTACTTATTTTTATTCAAAATACAGTGATCCCACGATAACGCAAACTTCAACCGCAGATATATATTTGACGGCTTGTGCAAAATGCATGTAACTTCTGTACATGTTCTTTATTTGAAATCCTGTAAAATTAGAGAAAGTGTCCAGTAAGAAGAAATATTTCGCAGAGAAAAGTGTCTGAATGAATTTGATAATTGATAACTTTAGGCGAAGTGCGCTGAAGATAAATAATAGCAAAAACCAATATCGTTTTCAGTAAATAAACGTACAAGTTCATATATAATTCAAAATCCGTCAGCAAATCTAACGAACTGATCACATTTCGAAATTTTAGTTACGAAGCCATTTCGTATTTGTTTTCATTTTGGTGGCAATTAGAATATCCAAGTAGAACCTTCAGACAGATCAACTGGACGGGATAGGCTTCATTTGGTGTTTGAAAAACAAACTGAACTCTCTCGCAAGAACTTGTGCCCATTGACACTGTTATTTTGCTGGTGCTTTTTCTCTTGAATAAGAAACAACCACTCGGAAGAGAAATATTGATTTTGTAGGCGCATGAAACAAACTACTGGATCTAAATTAGCTTTCTCCCCATTTAGTTTACATTTAACATCAGCTCAAGTGATTCGGACTATTGCGATGACGACGAAGAGGAGATGCCCAAATGTAAGATTAATTAGTAGCGCACGGTATTTTGAAATCATATAAATTTCTCTCTTTGATTAATCTTTTATTCGTAGTTGATGAATCAATCGATTACACAAAAATAGACTACGAGGCGAGGAGAGTCAAGGCACGTAGAGCGCACGAAGAAATCATATCTGGTCGCTATAGACAACCAAACTTGGCACCAAGTAACTGACTTTTTAAAATTTTATTTAATGAGAACCGTTTCAAATGACTCAAAATGTTGTTTTCAGGACCTCGCTTGGATGCTTTACGTGTTAAGAAGCGTGAGAAATCACGATCATCGTCCTCATCATCTTCTTCATCATCATCGTCTACCTCAACCTCCTCAAGGTCGTTTCAAAATAATCAACAAGACAGATCTCATGTTAGCAGTACCACGCGTTCGGACTCAATAGAATCCCGTCATTCTGGTGGCTATGAGCGCGCACGAGCCATCCCTGGAGCCAGACGCAGCGAACTTGATTTGCAAAGAGATCTTTTGAGAATGCGCGAGAGCTCGTCTACTGCAGCGGTTCCTGCGGCAGCCAGTGGCCCAGCACCTCATATTGAGGTCCAACCGCCTTCCTATGAGCGAGACCTTAGCAAATCATCTCTAGTCAATGTGACCAACACTCCATCAAATCATTCCATACGAGTTCCTGCTGTTAGACGGAAAAATTCAAATAGTAGTACTTTGACTAGTTTGCGCGATGATGCCGAGTGCCAGGTTAGTCCCAGCATAGAGTCCACAGACTGGCGCAACTTTATACGCTCTGAATCACAAAACTCGGTGCCTTCTTGGGCCTCTTCGATTAGTCTGGATTGTCGTGCTGGCGAGGAGCCCATCAAAGAGTTTATGAAATGTTTTACCGACACCCTCTTTGCCAATGCCAACGGCATTGATCTCGAGTTGAAATCTGAATTCGGTGCTATGATGCGTTTGGAGATCGGTCGCCAGTGGTTTGTGAGGTTTTTGGTGGATCACAAAAACAAGGTGAAAGTTGTAAATGAAACAACTTTTCATTCCCTGATACAGCATTTTGCCCTGCTGTTATTCGAATGCAATGAATGCGAACATTTTCCACCAGCTGCCATAATCATGAACTTGTGCTTCATTTTTTACCGTGAAAGTAAGAGTAAAAGCGACTGTTTTCATTTAAAATCCTCAACCTTTTAAATAAAATATTTGCTTGCAGTTGATGTTCCTGGCTGTGATGCCTATCGCGAATATATATTTGGCTTCATGCGTGAGCAACCCATATGGCAGTCACTGCGCTTCTGGAATGCAACGTTCTTTGATTCCATACAGTCTGAGCGCGATCACCGCCTGTTGGCTAAGCAGAAGAAGCAAGAGAGGCGTAAGACGAAGGAAAAAGCAAAAGCTGATCTGGAACCAGAACAGAAACCTCAAAATATTGAAAATGACATAAAAGCTTTAAGCAAAACCGAACTTTCCACCTCAAGTTCTTCCCATCAAAGTCGCACGAATAAAATCAGAATGGAACGATCATCCAAACCGACAAATGAGATGAACGCCGATTTCGACAAAGAAATGGAAAATATTTCTTTTCGGCAACTAACGTAAGTTTAAAATAAAAGAAAAATTGCACCAGAATTGAAAGTGGTTTTCAATTTCCTTTCCAAAAA
Organism: Linnaemya vulpina; assembly: GCA_963675445.1. Lineage (NCBI taxonomy): Eukaryota > Metazoa > Arthropoda > Insecta > Diptera > Tachinidae > Linnaemya > Linnaemya vulpina. Next base: position 12,450,970 of record OY776276.1, on the reverse strand, counting down.
AGACTTTTTCTTTGCGCCACGCGCTGTTCCCTGGTCTCACATCCACTTGTTGTCGGTTTACCAATGAGCCGCATGTGAAGTGAACTGTCAGCAAAGGTCCTTCATGTCATTTAAAGAGCATGGGAAGATTTAAATTTCCAGGGCTCATCTGCTGATTTAAGGTCTTGATATATCAAGAAGGATGTAAAACCCATGCGATGGATTCTCAGATCACTTCAAACATAACCCTGCCATTAAAACCATTTCATTATACGTATTTAGTTTCCAAATTTAAACAGAGCAACTCAAGAAGTGTAACATTTTGATTGTGTTTGTAATAATATTCGCAATGTTTCTCTCTTTCAATTTTAGGTCGTATACCTGCAACATACATGCCTTGGGAGCTCCACAAAACTTGTGTTTGGAGTTCTTTAAAAAACAACAAGCCATTCTTGGGCTGCCCAAAGAGAAATCGAAATTAATACGCGATAACATCTATCGCATCTACTATGAAACCGATATGTGGGGCTCCAAGCGATCCTGAAGTGCACGAAAGAAATCAATTCTGCAGTTTTCCAAATCGAGAGTGTAAAAAAAGAATAGCTGCCGTATTCATAAAAACATTCATTTCTGCTTAGAACATACTTTGGCAAAATTTTAAAATACACTCGAAATCTCATATGCTTATTTCTATAAATACGGCTGCATTAATATTGGATATAGATTTCGAAATAACTTATTCAAAGTTATACCAACTAATTGAACAAAAAATTTTAGCTAAAACATTAAATAGTAGTAAAAGAATTTTTTTAAATAGAATATAAAATATTAAAAATAACGTTGTTTTGAACAAGAACCTCATATTAAAATGTGATAAATTAATTTGTGATCTATAAACCGGAAGCAAACAACAAAAAGTATTGAGTTATAAAACAAAGTTGAAAAAATTAATAATATTTAGAATAATTTCGATTTATTTTGTTAAAATGTAAATGAAACTAAACTCTGATTACTGAACACTATTTGTAACTTTTCTTCTTACTTGAACATTCCACTTGTTAATAAATAGCAGCAACGTAATTTATTTCGTATCAACTATTAATTAATATTAAACTTGTTAAAAACTTAAGAGCGTAAGAGCACCATGAAATAAATGAAAACTAAATGATTGAATGACAAAAGTTCTTCTTTCAAAATGCCTCATACAACAATCCGTCACACTTAAACTTAAATCAAAGAAAAACGAAGTCAACTCCCATTATTTTTTAACACTTTTGAAAAAGAAATGTTATAATAAAAACCAACTAAAATACAAAACCGACTAACTACAGTTAACAACAGTTATGAACTTGTAAGTAGATAAAAAATCATAAATAAATATAATAATAATAATAATAATAATAATAATAATAATAATAATAATAATAATAATAATAATAATAATAATAACATAATAATAACAATAATAATAATAATAATAATAATAATAATAATAATAATAATAATAATAATAATAATAATAATAATAATAATAATAATAATAATAATAACATAATAATAACAATAAATATAATAATAATAATAATAATAATAATAATAATAATAATAATAATAATAATAATAATAATATAATAATAATAAAAATAACAATAATAACATAATAATAACAATAATAATAATAATAATAATAATAATAATAATAATAATAATAATAATATAATAATAATAAAAATAACAATAATAATATAATAATAATAATAATAATAATAATAATAATATGATAATAATAATAATAATAATAATAATAATAATAATAATAATAATAATAATAATAATAATAATAATAATAATAATAATAATAATAATAATAATAATAATATGATAATAATAATAATAATAATAATAATAATAATAATAATATGATAATAATAATAATAATATGATAATAGCAATAAAATAATAATGAACTCTGTAATTTTGTGCTCCCATAATTGTTATTATTATTTCCAAGTCATTGTAATTAAAATTGCAATAAATTCAAGAGAATATCGGCTGGCCTGTAATAATTAAATCAGCATAGTTTTGGCAAAGCATCTGGTTTACTAAACAATTATTTTTTTCAACCAAAACAGATGTTAAATTTTAAGCAAACGATCTTTTTCGATCCACTCGAAAAACGATATCGTACCATAAACATTTTAATTCTGAAAGGACTATCTTTCAGTCATGTTTATTAAAGGGATACTAGTGTAGCACTGTGCTCTCAATGATAAAACGATTTGTTTTGCATTTTAGATAAAATGAATGTGTTAATGATTTAGAATTCAATTTGAAAAGATCATGTTGCTGTTGTTAAAGTTTAAAATTTCTTTTGTTTGATAAGAAACTGTTTATGATGCCAGACGAGGGCACTCATTTTGCAATATAATTTAGAGGCTGGAGCATCTCACAGAAAATAAATGTTGTGAATTGCAGTTAATAATATTTTTATATAAATCATTAAACTTGACTTTAAAATTAAATCAAACGAATATAAATTGTAATAATAACGAAAAGCAAATATTTTAAAGAGTAAAAGGTTTCTGTCTTGAGAGTATTACAACTAAAAACTAAAAGTAAATATTTAACAACGCAATTTAAGGCACTACTAGTTTTAAGCTTCGTCATTCTGGGAAGAAGAATGATATATCCGTATCCGTATCCGTATCCACATATAACATACCATATCATTTCGTATTGTACGTGTGTATATGGAGGTTACATTTGTTCAAATATATGAAAACTTATAAAATATTGCTTTGCTTGTTGCTGTTGTAGCAGAGGTCCACATGCCTGAATTCGGAAAAATTAAAAAACCGGTTGGGTTATGCACAGACATTCCTCTTGGAGTTGCATAATAAAAGCATGATAGGCTTTGAAACTTGTTGGTGAACTTAACCTAATTGATATGTGCGATGTGATTATATTCCACAACTCTTGTCCAAATTTTATTTGTTGTATTTTTGGATAACGTTTCAAAGGATGTTAACGTTTTCCTTATGCAGTTCCCCAATGGTTTGTGCATAAATCAAAAGTGGGTGTAAAAGTGAAGGAAATGCAGGGATTTGGACACATTTAATTAGCAACAAACAAAGCAATTTGTTAGAATATTAAATGCAACAAATTTACTTAAGGAAATTCAAGAGTTTTAAATTATAATAATGAATAAAAAACGAAATAAAAATTCATACATCGAGCTATTTAATTTAATAAATTTTTATTATTACTTCTTAGGATTTTAGTTTTAGTTTAAATTTCATACAAATTTAAGATATATAATTTTAATTTTATTATAGTTTCAAAGGACTTTAAAAATACTTTATGCTCGTTGCACTAATTTCTATACAAAATTTGTCGCATAAGCCGTTTATAAACATAAAATATTTTCTATAAATTGGACCTTAAGTGTACATTTTTGAATTGTTTAGGATTTGGTAACAGATACATATTTCCAGGTATATAATTAAGTGATTTGAAAACAAATTTGGCATATTTGTTTTAGTTTTATGTGTTTATCGCCGTGAAAATATGTGGAGCAATACTGAAAAGAAATATAGAAATCTCGACTGATAAGTTTTTAACTCGGGTAAAAATTGTATTGAAGAAAATTGTTCGTAATCTTAAAGTTGTGAATTCCAAAACTTTTTACAAAATGGATAAGCTAAAAGTGCGTGTAGTTCAACAAAAATCAAAACCAATAGGAGAAGCGTTTAAAATATATATTCACGTGAGATGGCTTATTGAACGAACGTTTCGTTCAATAAGCCATCAGCAATTGATATCCAATTTGTAAATTCTTTATAACGTTCAAATAAGGATCTCCTTTCCTTTATATGCATCTTGTTCTTAGGTGCAATCCGTATCTGGTTACCTGAATTCATGAAGTCTACACTCAACACTTTTACAATTCAATTAGCTAAGTAACACTAAATTAATTGATGAACGTTTAATAACACGTCATTAACATTCTCTTATGGCCGAATAAAATCGAAATAATTAAACAAAATTACATTGAATGTAAAAAACAGATTAAATAAGAAAAAAAACAGGGACAAATCAAAGTCGTATACAAAACTTAAATTTAGCTAAATTTAATTTCGTTCCAGTTTTGTTGTTGTTCCATTAATTTGTGCGTTTGATTTAATTTGATTGTTTTTTTTAGTTTTTTAAACAATCATCGATTTTGTAATGAATTACCAAAACCGACACGGTTCAATTCCATCTCAATTGAAAAAAAATAATAATAATAATAAAAATAGAAACAATTTGTTTAGATTGAAGGTAACTTAGAAGCTCTCGTAGATTTTGTTTTAAATGACTCTGCGAGTGTTGAAGTATTTCTATGGATGAGTGAGTCCGCGTTGGCGAGTGGGAGTTTGACTAAGAGATGTTAATGGCTGTTGTTTGATTTGATTTTTATTATTTTTTTAATTTTTTACTAACAATTAAAAAAGGGCCCTCTTTAGCAAGGGGATGGTACTGAATCCTTGTGCTTCTTAATAATAAGCAACCAATATTTTCTAGTCGATGAAGATTTGAAAGGTAACGGAGCCCATGCGATCGCGTATGCTGCCGCTGTAAATGATATTTTTCGCCCAGGCACGACACTCAATATTGATCATTTTATTAAGGGCCAAGCTATCAAATTGTACAGCAATTAAAGGACTCAAGTAGCCTGGCTGGTTCAGATAGGGATAGTAGTAGGCGGGAAATCCTTGTGCGGGATAGTATTTAACTTGACCTAAGTTTTCCTTGTCTTCGGCATTGGTACCATCACAAGAAACCCAGATTTGTTGCAGCTGCAAAGAAAAGTAACGAAACGAAATTAATGCGAAACCGTAAACGCAATATTTTTTCAAAAAATTGAAAAATCAGTTACTGCTGATTGAGCTGAAAAGGGCGTCTGCTGTTGAATAGTTAAATCTGTTGGACGTGGCCATAAAAGAGCTTTGAATAGAAACCGCCACTCTATTTAGGCCAGAAGGAGTTGTTAAGGCTTTGATCAAAAGTTCGATGAAAACAAAAATACTTTTGTAATTGAAAAATAATTGAAAGATACTGTTACACTATTCCTCAACTCGAAAAATTGTATTTCTTGAAGCGGATTTTGGTAAAACAGCAGTTATTCAGAAGTAAAGTTTTATTCTTTTATAATAATCAGTGCTGAACTCTGCCAGGAAGAGTCTGACGATTTCATTGCAAGAGATGAAACTAGAGTTCCTACTGCAAACAGTCTGCTGACAAGATGAACAAAAACTATTTCAACTGTCAAGAATCTGAAAAACCAACTGCTGCAACATCTGCTTGAAGTCAATAACGTTGAATAACTCGTGTGTTTAATTAAACCGCAATTACAGTTAAGCGGAGAACAAACGCAGCAGTGAATACGAGTGTCAGTAGTATGACTCCACGTACAGTACAAATGCGCCGTAGTGTGTTCCCAGGCTTATGCTTAAGCTTTGAAATATAAACTTTGGCTAAAACTGTTTTTGTTTTGGTTTTGATTCATATTTTAAATAGTTATTTGATCTTTAATAAATTACCTGCAAAGGATTCACGCTCTTGATGTGAGCTTTCAGTTGGGCGGGCATATCTTCGGGCAATTCCAAAGGATCGTCATAAAATTTAGGCATCCAATTGAAGATTTTATTCAATTTCAAGAACACACATGGGCGGCTCTTGTTGTAACCATAAGCATTTTCTGGAGAACAACTACCAAATTGTTTAATGTCCACATTGCAAACGCTGTTTTCGTTGTGCGTTTGATTGAAGGAGCAAATTTTGCCAACGTGACTGCTCTCATTGTAAACTATCAAAAAAGCAACAACAAAAAAAACAATATGTTTATTAATTTTGTTTTACAATTTAAAATGAATTTATTTTACAGCAGCTTACGTTTGATATATTCATCCAACAGATCAATCCAATATTTCTTCTCACCATCTTTTTTGGAGTCAAATTGTATAACGGAGCCACGTTCCGTTTCTTCGCTTATAGGGCGGAAGCCTAAACCAGGATTTGTACCAATTAAGGATTTTTCAAGCTTCCACTTGGGTTCGCGTTCATCGTAAGTAGCCTTTAAGCCCTGCATGCAAATTGCGAACAAGCCAGCTAATACAATATAGAAAATGGCATAAAATAGAAGTAGTTGCCCTGTAAAATGGATATTTAAAAATTGAGTAAAAAAATTTATATATTTAAATAGACAATGAATTGCGTCTTAAGCAAAGTAATTTGAAAATTTTATATAAATAAATTTTGACCTTCTTCTTAATTATAACAGAAGGAGCATCAAGATCAAGTTGTTAAGTTGCAGATTATAACAAACGAGTCGAATATCCTCGTGCACGGACTTGGAAGGATTGGATTGGATTTTAATTCATATGAAAGCAAAACATACAATTAATACTGTTTCCACTGAAACAATTATGTTATTAACTCAAATATATATTTCCAGCTGAAAAGTGTTGAAACTAAAATGATTGGAAATTCTAATGTCTCGATCTGTGATCTGGATGGTGATCTTTGTATTGCTATTCAAGCAAGATTCTTTTCCAGTCCATAAAGAGATTTATTCGTAAGGATTTTTGAAATTTCAATTAATCTCAAGCTCAAACTTAAAATTCGAAATTAAGTTTTTGCTTGATTGGATAAAGAAGCAAACATGATGGTAAATGATATGAACCTTAAATGCGATATCGGGTTGATCGTTGTCGTTGTTATTATTTCGCAAAAGTTGCAAATTAATAAATTTCATGCGCAAACAAAGTGAGCAGCAACTCACACAAGCTTATTGTTTTAGCAAATAAGGAAATTACGGTTTCAGCAGTTACTGACTACATTCGCTGACCGTCATGTGTTGGCAGAAATTAATTTAATAATAAAATAGCCATAAAATAAGTACTTAAAGGTCGATATGGTTGACTTTGAGTGGTGCTACCTTCAGGATTTTCCGGACTTCCGAAGTTAGTATTCGTTCTTTTGATGTCAGAATGCAAGATTTAGTTCCAAGAATTTAAACTACTTTACCGTTGGCCTACTTACAGCTAATTTTATTGTTATTTATTGATCCAAGATCGCAGGTGGAACGTAGGGTTGCAACTTACTGGTTTAACTTGATTGAATACAGTTGCCAACATGTATTGCGGCACACTGACAACTTTATAAATATATCTAATTGCTCATGTGTAATAACGACAATTCTCATTAATTTCTTCTCACATTTTGCGGCTGACTTTATAAATAAATTTATGGAATTACATGCAAAATTATATGGAATTTCAATGCCAAGGTTGCCATTGCAAGTATAAACAAATAAATGATCGATATTTCTTGTGATGAGATCGTGAGCAACTTTCCACTTGTGATCGTTTAATTTGGCAATTATTAAATTCACTGCCTTTGCGCCGTTATCTCGAGCTATCGTGCGATCGAGCGTATGACATATAAAAAAAATTGCTTCCGTTTTGAACGTTTTTATTCCATCCAACGATAGCGAACAGGCAGTTAACTTTTTGCTTAAATATTTAATATTTTAAAGCAGACATGGATGATTATTGATAAGATGTTTTTACATATTATATGAAATACTTTTTAGGTGCCTTTGAAAACAATAAAATTTTTTCAATTTCTTCCCTGGAGATGTTGCAGTAATTGCAACGGAATATTTACATATTTATTCCAGTTAATGTGGTCTATATGCCGCACTGAATGGCGATGATGTCCGACCAATTCATTATTAATATATATTCAATATCATTATCGTTCCGAATTTACTTTATATAATAAAACAATTTATTTGACACTTCAAAATGTTGTAATTAAATGCAATTTCAATGCAAATTTTTTTTTTAAATCTTTTGCATTTTTTTCAATTTATTTGGCGGTTTGTTAATGATACGAGAATCGATGGGTGTTCAGCTTGTTTAGAATAGTTTTTATCTACGACTGCTCGCTAACTTCATTCATGTGTAAAATATTTTCAATTACGAGGTTATTGACTGTACTTGTCACAATTGATTTTTATGACAATTTAAAAAGTAATTTATGCAAAAAAGAGTTTTAGACAAATGCGTGTTTGTATGTGTGTGAACATGCAACTGAATGTGAAGTGTTTAAGACTTAGCAGACAAGAGAATTAATTGTGTTGTTATTATTTTGTAAAGCTTAACAGCTAAAATGATAAATTCATTTAGATTTTGGGGCTGCAACAAGTAGTGGCCGCATTTCATAAATTCTAAGAACTTTCCACAGCAAGAATTCGTATGTTGGCCAAAGCCATTTCCAGCAAAGAACACATCATGTGTCCTCTATGATACGCGTAGATTGAATAAAATCTAGGAGTATAATAAATATTCTTTCTTATCAACAGTAAAGCTACAAATTTATTGTACGAGGGATTGACCCAATATTTATAGTGAAGCGCAGGAAAAATGATGATTTGGTTTTTAAAATATTCTTCATTTGTTTCCTTGTTGATATCTACAAGTGCAATAGATGGATGCAAATAAACTGTGGAAGTTTCAAGTCATGTTCCCAAAATAGTCTAAGCGCAGAACTAAAACAAGGCGGCCGAAATAATTGTTGTTACAAAATGGCAATATGCGACATTAAGACATTAACTGGAACTGTTTTGTATTTTACAAATATCTTCGAATGTAGAATTAGCAGATACATTCAAGTCTCTACAAGAACTACAAACCGACAAAATTTAATATGTGGAAACTTTACAAAATTAACTTGTTTAAGCAACAACTCTACTTGAAATTCAAGTCAAGTAATCAGTATTAAATTGAAATACATTTTTGCTTTATTGTAGGACTTTGTGCTAATAGTAGAGCATTCTTCATGGAAACTCTTACCCACCTAGATTTCAGCCAGACCCAATCTTTAAATGAAATATTTATAAAATGAATGAAAAAAACATACTTAATGCAATCACTATTGACTAGCCACAATTCGTAACGTGTTAATTGAAAAAATTTTTATGGCGTCGTGTTGAATAAACACGTTACGAATCCAATCCTATCAATCTGAATTGATTTCAGGATAGCAGGAAGAGAAAGTAGGTAAAAAAAATACTTAAATTATATGTATATCAAAAGAAAATAACTGGCCTGAGTTTCAATTTCATTTGAAAGACCTGATTTACTGATTCTTCGCTAGTGACGAATTTATTAAATCGAAAATCAATACCCCATTTTGTTGAACACGATGTTTTACACGTGTCATATTATGACTGACTGACTCGGAGTATTTTTGTTGTTTTAGAGAATTCCGGGGATATATTCATGTGTTTGCATGAACTCTTTAAAGCTCTTTTCCAGTTTTAGGACTTGTTTAGCAATAAAATTTCTGTTTAAAACACACTTTAAAATTATTTTATTTATGCACGAGCAAATTAGGCTGTTATTGTGGCCCTATTTTGAGCATGTGTATGTTTGAGTAGTATTATCCTTAACCTAACTAACACATTGTCATCTACGCAAAATATATAAGTGAAAATATATATACAGAATGCTGGCGCAAAAAGTTTTACAGCCACTATGTTGCTTCGCATATGAATAACAGAGCATTTTCACAGACACAAAACTAGCGTGTGATATCGTTCTGGGTCGTGACCCAAATAATCCATATTAGAAATAATCTTGCAAAGATAATTTATAATTGTTCTTATTATTATTTTTGGAAACGCCTTTAGATCTAGATGTCGAAATCAGTGCACAGCAGATATATTTTGAAACTCAAGAGAAAAGCAACTGTATCCAGATGAACCAATTTTACTTCAACAACCCACGCTGTCGTAGTGATATGTATTTTTCTAATGCATTCTTCAACATTTTGTAGTCATGTATTGTCCTTCTTTGCAGCTCGAATTGTGGTCCATTCTCATGAGTGCAAGTTCCACATACAATGATGTGATGACATGAGGGTCAGCTTGTGTGATTCAAATGAACTCAACTGCTTTTCAGTGCTCGTATACTCGCCTACAACAAGTATTTACTCAGATGTTGTTGTCGTAACAGGACATTTATATATTTTTAAAATGAACTGTAAAATCTTTTTCGTAAGCAGTCTTTAGCATTAAAGAGTCCTTAAAAACAAAACAACAACTGCTGTTCTCTTAAAGTGTAGTTTGTGAGGAAGCTTTTCTGGTGAATGACCTCATTGGCGCCAAATACATTTATTCACACATACATACATACATACATACATACATACATATTTACACGGGTACATAGATATATTCGACTTAAGTTGTAAACAGTTTGGGTAACAACAACAAAATCGTAGGAGCCAAAAGCAACCCCTCAAGAACGTTATACGTGTTTTGGTTTTTTCATGTGCGAAGGGTGAGATATAAAAAGTGATGCCAACTCCTTCTTCTTCTTTGTTAATTCAGTTTTATTAACACGTATCCGAATTAAATTGTTCTTGATGCCGTTTTAATGCAGAAGCAAACTCTGTTCTACACTTCCTGATAAGAGCAACCACTCGTTTTTGGCAATCCGTGTTATTTTTTACAAAACATTTTCGAATATGACGAAGAGTAAAAGCCGGATGACAATCGGATCTAATATGGAATAAGTCTGTACGGTAGACTTTTTCCTCGCAAAGATGTGCGATTTATGGTTCAGTTGTTTGTTTTTTATGATTTTGAATTTGATTTCTATGGTTCTGTAGAAATTATATGGTTCTGCTTCTGGACAACAACATTTGCTTGATTACAAAAATATAATATGTTCATCTTAACATGCTGTTCAAAAGGGTCTGCGTTTACAACACAGTTTATTATCCAAACACTCCAAGAATGTTTCAATAAAGTATGAGTACATAGAAGTGACTTGTGGTATCAATTACGATGAAGATGTAAAATACCAAAAAGGGAGTTTCTGCATAATAAAGCAATAAATTAAGGCCAATCAATTGGAAGTGTTTTCCTAACAAGTCGAATTCTTCTTTTATACTTTTGTCCATGCTCTCCTTTGGTCTCCCCATGCTTGGTCAGGCGTCATTAATTTCATTACACTCTAAGGAATTCATGGATTATAACTTCGGAAGGTTATTTCAATAAGTTAAATAAAAGTTTTTACGATTTCTTGTGCTAAAAAGTAAAAACATCATGACTGGTGCGGGCTCATAATTTTTGAAAATATTTTTCGAGTTATTTGAAACCGTATTATTCTTTCTAACTTATACATGAACACGTCTACAGCAAGAGATTTGAATAATTGATGAATAAATTTCAGAGTGAACCACAATAAAAACAAACAACAGCACAAAAGGAACTGCAAAATGAACCCTTAAAAATAACTCTCCTGTTGTTTCCAATACAAACTTGTTACATACCCACTCGGCATCACAATATTACACAATCGCAGAATTAACCCCTTGCAAATTTAGTTTATATATATTTATAAAAATAAAAAGAAACAAAAAAAAAAACAAATCGTTTAAGGCATCTGGCTTTAATTGATAGAAGGAAGTGAAAAGAACGCTGTGAAAATTTTTAAAAATAGTTCTTGCCATAAATCTGTTTTTTCTATGTGGATTTAGTGAGAAATGATTTCTTTGTTTTTTTTTGTTTTTTGGTTTTAACAATTTCAAAATAACATTCTAAAAGGCAGACATAAAAATACACACATGACGTCATTAGGAAGATCATGTCGATACGTATTAGATAAAGAAACCAAAAATAATAGATACTCAACATTCGTTCTTTAATGTTTTAGTTGAATTATGTTTGCATGTGTTAGAGTACCTACACACACCAGCATTTACAAATTTCTGTATATGTATGTGTATTACTTATATTACATATACACACATCTTTTATTTTTTAATGCTTTTTGGTTTTACTGCTCGATGAATATGTTTTGTTTTTGCCAAAAATTATCTTTTCGAATCAAACACTAGAAATATGAATTGAATCTTATTTGGATTCGATTCAAAATATTTATGTGCTGCACTGTATTCTGTGGTCTCAGTCATTGCAAAAGCTTCTGCGAAGAAGAATTTCTTAAGATCCTGGGCTATGGAGCTGAAGGTAGCGGATATATTGATAATTCTCACAGAATTATCATGGCAGGAAGTCTTCTTACAAAAATTATTTGCTATTGAGACCATTTTTAGCATGTCGATGAACTGGTTTCATTATTGCTAATGACAATTCAGCAGTAGAACTCTAATGACCGTGAATTTCAGACTAAAAGTACTCTTAATTAATGCGTCTCGGAAAAGTGCAGTGGAATATTTTTGCAATATACTGTAAGAGGGTTAAATAAGTATTTTGATATTTGGATTCTTAAGCTTCCTTGTAAAAAATCAATCTTCCACATTTCCAAAACAGAATTTTAAAATATCCAGTCAGTATATCTGGCAGTATATAAGGAGCTGATGTATGTAGGCAAATATATTTTTAGATGTTTTATTTGTACAGAAGGGCGCAGTTGAAATGATTACATGGAACGATTTGAATTCAGTTCTTGGAAGGTGGCTTGATCGAATGTGATTAATGACTCATTCTCGCAGTTGCTGTGTGTTTATGGCGCGCACCTTCTCTGCCGCTGATAACTCTGTTAATGTAGTTTTTTGCTTTCTCATTGATTGGGATATCGTATCACTTCTTTTTATGGGCAACACATATTCAGTGCTTGCAACCGATTAAACGTGATTGGACACTAATTCAGTTCTCCCAATGAATCGTTTTTCTCTGTGTATGCATGATTGTATTTAGTTTTTCTGTTGTTGTGTTGTTGTGTTAATTATGTTAATTTATATTTGAATTTTTATATAAAACCTGTTCTTTATAAATGAAAACAGTTTGATGTTTGTTTTCACAATAACTCTGGAAAGATACACACATACATTCAAATGTAAATATGTATTAACAATTAAAATTAAAAACTGGATTTTTAGAAAAACAAAACAACAGAATCCCCCTTCACTTGTGCTTAAGTGATTAACTTATTTCAAACATATTGAAATGACTGGATGTATTTTTATTGATATTTTTCGGATTCAAAATACGAAATACTGATTTATTTGCTTTGGGATTGGGGAAGCATTTCCCCTGAAATTTACGCAACATTGAAATTTGTTATAAATAACAGCATCTCTGTGCCTTTAACATTCAAAATTGTTCAAGTTTTATCTGGATTTGTCCAGCCGATTGCAGTTGCTTATTGATGTCGTTATAGAAAAACGAACGTGATAATTATTTAAACTAAGTATCTGCACGAATACTTGCACATATTTGATAATTTCGGATATAAAAGAAAACACGTATTTGTTAGCTTTTGGACTGTTCAATAAACACTTTGGCAAGTCAAATAAGTCGGTTGTTATGATTAATTCTCAATGCATTGTTAAAGTTAATAGACTTTAGCAAATTTATCAAAAACGTTTTACATTTTTTATGAAAATATTCCAGCAATATTTTTTTTCTTGACATTTTATTGTTGTCTGGAATGGTGATGCTAAACATTTTTGATGGCTGGTTGCCGGAATTACTGAGAAGTTCTTCATCATGTTTTTTATTGACTCTCCACGAGAATTGATTCATTTTAGCGCAGCAACTACCAAGATCTCGTAGATCTTTCAGATAACTTTGGATCGTAATACATTTTAACACGGCGTAATTTTGAATTTAAATTATCAAATTGATCATTGATCGATATCTTTAAAAATAAGAATATAAGAAGACTTTTTAACTTCTTCATTTTGTTTGTGTCCTTTGAAAGTGTTTTGAAATATTCAAACAGCCTTTATAGTTAAATAAGGTGACAACAATTACACAACCCTGCACTGATATGAGTCAGAAAAACTCGATGCCACATTCTTCGGCTTCGTAGTTTAAACGTCAGCAAATACATGCAAATGTTTGATACATTGAATAAAAATATTTCAGTTTAAATATATGATCGCTTGTGGCTTTCTTTTTAATAACTAACGTACTTATTCACAACCAATTCTTATTGCATTCTTAGTTATTGAAGACTTCAAGGCTATCAAATGTTTATGGAGATATTACATTCTTTAACGTACATTAGCCATTTTATGTCTTATGGTATAGTAAACATAATGATTTCAATTATTTTTATAATACCTTTCTGAAATTTTAACGTTTTCTCTGTAAACATATTCGAAGGGGAAAATGTATATTTTCATCAAATCATCTTAAGGCAATTAAAATTTTTCGTATATATATATATAATAAACAGTTTTTGAATACAAAATTATGAGTTTTGCTCGTAAAAGGTTTTTGAAATTCCTTCAACTATTTTATGAATTAGACTGTAATTAATTACATATCGGAGTTTAAGCATTTGTGTTTTATGAGGCTTGTGCAAATAGTATATATGGGTTCTGTGTGTGTGTGTGTGCAAACATGTTAAGCGATGATATCATTTAGTTTCCTAAAAAGAATGCGAGTCCTTCTGAAATAGATTCCCAATACTGTTCATACTTCTGATTGTTACTGTTGTTGTTGTTGTATATTTTTCCTTCATGTATGTTTAACATGACATCACTGCTGCTCCATTTAATTTGTTATCTTCCTTCGCGAAGAAGACTAAGGAAAGCCATCAGGCAGTCAAACAAAAACAAATTGTGTTAAATAAACACTGATGTTGTTAAAACTTTTTTGTATTTTTATGGCCTTATGGCCAACCTTAATAACAAATATGGAGCACAGGTTGCCGGCATAGAATGACTGTTGAGTGCTATACAACAGTGACGAACATTAAGCAAAATTCATAATATTTCTAAACGGAATTTTATACAGGTCTATTTTCTATTTTAAAACATTTTAAATACAATAAAAATTTTCGTCTGTTGAATAATACTGAAGCAACAATAAAACTCAAATTTGTTTTTACTTTCTATATAAAATACCAGTAAGTAAAGTTTTATAATTTCTGGGCGACAGCTAAGAAAATTAATAGAACGAACTTCACAGAGTTTTGAGTAAAAAAGTAGTCGCCTTGAATAACTGAAGTGGTTACTGCGAATACTACGAAGCCGAATATTGTGGGTTCGATTCCACCCACACACAGTCATATATATGGGATCGAACTTGTCTGAGCTGCAGTAGTGCAAATTATGTTCAATGTTGGCCCTTCAATAGTTCAACATATTTCAAACAACCGCCAGCCTGTCAGAAAAAATTCAAATACACACTTTTGTGGGTGTTAAGATCATGTGACATGTTTAACTACGGTTTGTGTTAGAGTAGGGCATTAAAAGCTCCAATTATACATTGAAAATAGTTCAAGTTCTTACACCATTATGCATGTATGTGTGGATATATAAAAAAGTCGTGAAATTAAGTCTATTTAGTTTTGGCTTTTAATGTTAAGGCGGCAGCAGCGGTTAACAGTGAAGGTAGATGGAGCTCTTTTGATAATATAGTTTTTCCTTTACTATTTTGTGTGAGTGTGAGGTTTTTTATTAGTGATTTCTAAGACATCAAACACTGACCGTAATGAATTCTACGGTAATGGCTTTTCAAGTATACGATATTTATTTCACAGTTTTTTATATTAAGCAGTCATGAAATTATTTGACGTAATCGATAGAATAAACATTTTGTATGTTAAGATGAAGTATATAAATTTTGAGGGGACAGATGAAGAGATAGAAAATATTTTTATATTTTACTTCAGCGGTGAATTTTCCTAAGGTATTGACGCAGGAGGGTGCAGTAATGCGCTCTTCAGTACACGATAGCGAAAATCATTGTCGATTAGGTCAAACGACCAAGTGGTATGCCTTCGCCGATATTAATTAAGACAACGGATTAACGAAATTCGACTGGTTGCACAGTCGAAAGCTGGATCTGAGGCTTCGCAATTTTGTGTTAACTGTTTCGTCCAATCGGGGCTTAAACTACTTTACTTGGATACAGGATGAAGATCAAGCCAGGGGAGTCTGTTGATCGTGCGGTTCGCGTCTAGTTATAAATTTTTTGTCTTTTGAATCATTAATCATAGTAATAATTACTGTATTAATTGACGTTCATTCATTTAATCAAGATTTTATTGACTCTACTTATTGTCGATTTTGTATTACATCCATGTTACATGTGTATGTTAATTCAAGCGACACGGAGACAAAGTTTTGTTGCTGGTTTCAGGTTCTCATGCTGAAACAATTGTTATGCTAAACAGAGGGTGTTTTAATTTGTATAAGCGATTGTTGCCGTACGAAAAATAAGTGAAATCAAAATTATCGGCGACGTGCACAAATTTTCAGTATTTCAATAGAATTCATGTTAGTACGACTGCGAGTTTGAATTGAAATCCTACTAAATTTATAATAGAACTCATTGAGTGCGAGTGCATGACAGTAAATTACAGGTGCTGCCTGTCGCCGAACAGACAGACAGACAGAGAGACAGACGATATTCAGACCGACCGTCTGACAAATGGACAAGAATCTAATAACGAATGATTATCATTGAATTTTCATTTTGAAAAGAAATTAATTTTATTTGTATTTTTCTCTTCTTAATTGCTACAACCCTGAAATTTATTTGTGTATTTAAAAACAGAAAAAAGGAATCGATAGAACTCAATGGGCTTAATGAGCTTTTGTTATAGATTCATGCCGCTAAAATAGTTTGGAACATAAAAGAATTTCCTCTTTTTCTTCTTGTGTCAATTGATAATTCCTTTTTTAGATTTGGTGCACTCTTTTTTAAAGTTCCATTTCCCTAATTAATTAAGAGCTACACTCGTTGTTCTAATGTCACTTTTTAATAAATTAATGTTGGATATAAACATCAATTATAATTTAAAACCGCATGTCACAGGACGGCAGCGGTGATTGCCATGTGATTTGATATCAACTTGTGAATCAATTACGAAACGAATAAATATTTGCTGCCGTTTTCACGAGGTCGAAAGAAGTCTTCCTTTCGTAGAACTACAGTGAAAGCAAAAGCAATTTATAACATAATTATCACGTTGAATATAGCTGATGTTCATTAAGCTGGGAGTTTTTAATTTGTATGCAAAATAAATTGCGTTTAATAAAATCTACAGAACATTATTCAAAAAAGTTCTACGAAGTTTTGTTTTTGCGACCATTCTAATTATATTTTTTCACGAAATTAGTGGAATGTTTTAATAGAGCCTTTGATAAATTTATCAAAGATGGCAGACAGACCAAGATTGTTTCTAAAGGGTCGAAGAGGTAGAGTGTGTGGTGCAGGACTATCTGTACTGGACATCAAGTAAAATTCAAAAAATGTTTGCGTTTCAATTTTGTGCCTGTAATTCGACACTTGGGAAGTATTATAGAGACCACGTTTGATTTGCTCAAATCATAGTTCCCAACTGTCATCTCTGAAGTTTCAAATACTTTTTCGTATCTAGTAACGTAACCTTTTTGAGGTTTTGGTTTGAGTTTTTAGTTCAAAATTATTGAAAGAGATTCAGTTACTGAAAAATAAAAATACACTCACACTCGTGAACAAATACATTTTATTGTTTTTTCCTTTTAAGTTTTAATTAAAGCTGAACTTGTGGTTTTCACGAATACCAGCCGGCATAAGTATATTTTTGCCGATTGCGTGCTATTGGCACTAACTTGATTTACTTTGTTTTCATTTGAAAATAAAAAGTACTGGAAAGGACAGTTTTTGCCACTAAAGGCGTGCGTGTCCATGTCTCCAATGTTTGCTTGCTTAGAAATTATGTTGACATACTTTTTGTAATGGGCGGTTTCGATTTGGCTAAAAATTTGCCTTCAAATTAAGCATAATTTTTATTTAAGTATAAAATTCAAAATAATTAAAACTTTGGCCTTTAGTAAAATGGAACAGAATGAAGAAAGAACCTTTCGACCGACGTCACCCAGATTTTCTGGTAAACATTTCTCGGCACTGGGGCAAATATCAGGCGGCGAAGTAAAAATCAAAATCTTATCATAATCTCTTCTCTGAACAATGTCCCCTCTTCTGTAATTCCAGTGCAATGTTCTGCCGGAGTGCTGGCCCACAAAAAATATTTGGCTTTTTTGGAAACTTATATTGAAAGGTTTTTTCGACTCTCCTAAATGCATACGCATTTGAAAGAATTGATTTGTGGTAGTTTGTTTTGAAGCGCAAAACCTCAAATTCTTTTTGAAACTTATTATTTTTGCTTCAGTTATTTCTTTACATTTACAGTACATGTAAATGATGGTGACTGCGAAGGTAATCACGCAGTCATCTCACTTGAATCGGACGTGTGCATGTATGCGTATTTATGTGTATGGAAGTGTGAAAAATGTATTTATTTGCAAATATCATGTGCATTGAAAACTATAGATAATTATTAAAACGCTTTTAGTCGTTGACGTTTTCTGGTTTTGTCGACAGAATTATATTTTTAGACAATAGAAAATTGGAAGAAAATAATTAGCTTAATTGTATTAAATACTGCAATTATTAGTTTCTTGGCAGTCCAGTAATTATTAATTAACTTTAGCTAATAGAATATGGAGTGTGAAAAGAGGAAAAAGTATTCCATAAGGTTTCTATTTTTGTTGAACTCAGGTGGGTGATTTTTTCGCAGAAGCTTTTCACAATTTGAAATATTTCCTAGAAGTCGTTGTTGACTTTATTCTGGTACCTCTTCTTATAAACGGGCATAATTATTGAGCAAAACATTTTTATTTACAGAAACTGGAATTCCGCTTGCCGAAGCGACAGTGAAACTTTGTGTCGACTCAATACACAAATCATGTTTAAGTAAACACCCCACTAGTGTTGTCGAAGCAGTTTCTCTAAATCTCCTTGCATAAACAACTGAAGTATAATATTTTTATTTGCTTATTAAACATTTTTACTGTCTGGAGTGTGCATTATCGGAAACACAATAAAATGAATTTAAAAAAAAAACTGTATGAGAATAACAACAGAAAAAATAAATAAGTGGGAAAGAAAACCTAAAGAGCTGATAAGAATAAAATTCTGTATGTAAATGGTATTTACTATTGATCAACAATCACATGGTTGAAACATTCCATATTATTTGTTTCTCTCTATAAATTATTTTAAATATTTCATAGGAAATTTAAGACTGTGTTTAAAGTTAAGAGGTACGGGCAAATCGGTTGAAACCAACCACTTTTGCAATCGAGACTGTTTAAATTAAAATTTCACTCCATTCCACGATCATATGAGAAACATACACACATACTCATACATTCCGATATACATACATGAACACATACATTCACATATGTATATGTGAAAGCTTATGGTACACATTTCGATACGGTGAAGTGACAAAATACTGCAGGTAAGTATTTCTTCATTTACACCCAGACAAAGGGAGTATATCTGGTAAGTGAAAAGGGTACTGCCTAAACGAATGGAAGGCTTTTGAAAGTGGAAAATAAATATGGCAGAATAGATATCTTGAATCAGAATTGATCGAAAAGTTTTGAAATTATCTAACACAATTCCAATATCTCCTTCGTAACGGGTTACAATCAGCTGGTTTTACAACAAATAATCCAAAACCAGAGCTTTTTAGCTCTGGCATATTGAGTGGCCCAGTCCCATTAACAAGATTTGCTAAGTCCAAATACTTTAATATATCTGTTGTAGCAGAATCGGCCGTTTTCTTACCCTTACAAATGATTTCTATAATAAGGCGGTCTTTATTTTAAGTCCGACGAAGTCTTTTGAAATATATATAGACTGAATGAGAATATAATATTTTAACTATCGCAATATAATTGTTGTCGACGCTTGTTTTTTTCGAGTATAACATCTGTAACAATAAAGTTTGATCCAGCGGTGATTCATTTGAAATATTTAATTTGCTTATTTTGGAAAAATATTGAGATTTAATTACGTTATTTTCAGATGGAATTTAAAATTGTTCAAAATCCTTACAAGGATTTAATGAAAAATGTTTATAAACACGTTTAAGAGATCACCCAGAAGTGTTCTCACATTAATTTGATGTTCATTTGGTCACTTTAAAATTTTTGCTCCTGTATCAGTTTTTAACTATTTGACAAAAAGGTTGTGTTGTGGAATTTCAAACTGCATTTTGGAAGCGTTAAACAAATAAAAACATTATATATACAATTTTGAAGAGTAGGAAGACCAAATGTAATGTAGAGTGCATTAATTCATGGAAAATGCCACAATTTATTGGAATCTATGGTTTACTTTAAAGAACATATTAATCGAGTTAAGCAAACTTATACATGGAATTTAAATGAAGTGTTTTTCAATACAATTTGGTTCAGACAATTCCCACTTATGGATTATTGGTTATATGAACACTATTTTCAAACGTTCCAAATTTAATACGATTTCTCATGATACCCATTCCATAAAATATATGTGTGTGATTTTTCTGTTTTGAAAACTTACCCCAACTTTTAGGTGTGCGTCCAAAGTATGTGCCGTTTTCGCTGTTGTGTATGAATTGACCACAACTTTGTTTTTCCTTAGGAGAATAGAACTGATAGTCTTTAGGAGTAAACTTTTCTTTGCCATCATTTGGTTTCGACATTTTGTTTTAAATTTGTTTTTTTCACAAAATTTATATATTTAACAGGCGGGTAATTTGTACTGATGATTATTGTTGTTCCGTCAGCTGGTTTTTAAATTCGAACAAAATAAAATTGAAAGGAACGAGCACAAGATCCTACAAAAATTAATTATATATTAGAAATATTTACAAAGAAAGAATAATGCGCTAGAAAATATTTTCAAAACTATAAGAAAATTTATGTAATATTTAATATTCGTCCAACAATTGTCTAAGATTTTCAGAAAGTCAAATCGTTCGTTCTCTATTTACAAACTAATAAAAATTAAATGAAATATTTATGAATTCTTTTGAATAAACACAAATTTTTATCAACACTTTGGGAAGAAACTAAAATAAATTCTCGTTTAGAAAACGAATTGTTTGTTTTCTATTAATAATTATTTTCGTTATAAATATTTTTTTTTATCGTTTTTCTGCTTTCATTTTTCTTTTTTAAGGTTATTTACTTAATATTTCTAAAAGAGCAGACATTTTTTTCTTAAAATAAAACCGCTATGAAAGTTTTTTAAACGCTTTTATTTACTTTTTATATGGAATATTTATGAATTCAAAATAAAATTGTCACAGCTGGTTCCCGTCAAAATGAAAACGTACTGCGACGTCCACGGCTAAAGATCACTGACTAAACTCTTCAAGAACTGGGCACACGGGCTATTATTCGAAGGTTTTGTAATGTATCGTTTGTTTCTGTTTTGCATTTTGCTTTTTGTTTTCCCCTCTACCACTTCGTACGTGCTTTGCGCACTACTCCACACTACTTTACACACTCTTAATATTTTGTGGTAGAAAATTCACTTTTCAATTCATACAAACATTTAGGTGTTGGCCATTAACTCTTAAGTTGTCAACAACTTGGGCATTCTATTTACTAAAGTAATAACAACTTATGGAAATTACAGAGAATTTACAAGAAACTGGTTTAAGTGTGTGCTTATCGAAACTCTTGCAAAATAGCAAGAGCTATTCTCATAACCAAACCTCTTTAACAGGCGTGTAGTTGAGAGCTGAAAATGTACTCTACAAAAAATGTATTAATCTACCAGGGCTTTGCCTTCGCCATTTGTACAGGTCGTCCACATACAACACAATCTGGCTCCATTACTGATGGAAACAATTCGATCCCGTTTTCAAGACTGAGTGCGGGATGGAGCCCACGCCCTTCAAGTTCACAATCTACGTATTAACTACCTCAGTCCACAGCACCCAAATATGATGACACGTTCTGCCATATATGTTGAGAATCTCTCGATCTTGTTCCCCTTGATATATGAATGAAATCAAGACGCTATATATCTCGGAATGGAGTACATGAAAAGACGTCGCATATAAGAAAATACTTTATTACAGAACTCAATAATATCGAATAGTTTTTTGTAATTAATGAAGGGCAACCAAAGACAACATGCTCTAGTACAGCTGAGCGCAATATCTTGATTCATTGACAATAATATATCGCTCAAGTACGTGTGATTTGTGAAATGGGCTGCACGATTCTCAGAGGTATAAATTTTCAAACGTCTTGTTGACTATCAGCATAAAACTGATATCTGTGCCAGTCATCACTATAAGAACTGACAGTCCGCTTATACGAACATATTAGTGCTGTACTACTATTTGATGTGAGGGCTCAAACTTACTGTGAGTAGCAGTTTTCGGTGTTCATACACTTCCATGTTTCAAATGTAGGGCAGTTCAAGTCCATTAAGTGCCGGTACTAGTATTAAACGAATACGTATGTTATGCTCTCTTAAGCTTTACATTGCCTCTCTTCTACAATATTCGCTTTCTGTTTGTATGTTTGGTTTTGGTGCTTCTATACTCCAACGTATTTTTGGGTATGCTCCCAACTGTTGCTTTTGTACATCGCACTTTTTGAATATATAAAAACACACACACACACATAAAAATAGTATGTGCGTTAGATATATTCACTTTGGGGTTGTATTCAGTGAATATGTTTGTGAAAGTGTTGCAAGACGTAGAGAGAATAACGAGATAATATTTATTTTACTTTGTTGGTGGAAGTTTAGTGGTGTTGGTTCAAGGTAAGTTGAACAGGGTAATCGTTTGGCAGCAGACGGATACTTATTTTAGGCCATTATAATCAAAATCAAAATCTGTACGCAAAATTAAAAGCGTTAATAAGTTCTGTTTGTAAGTTGTGTCAGGGTTTTCGTAAGTTTAACTTAATATCATGTTATTGTAGGACTGCACCTCTTAAAATATATTTAATTTGCTTAACAGAGGATGTGTAATTTTTGTGCAAAATTTTTGTTGACCGTGACATTTTGTGGATTTAATGTTCTTCGACGAGACTTTCCAACTTTTACAAATCCGCGGAAATAATTAGATAAGCATTCTGAAAACGAGATGACGATGTTGGTGCTTTAAGGTAAGAGAAGGAATATCAAAGCTTTTACTAGATCGGTTTGCGAATTCCTAAGCAGCATGATGATGCACGACTTTTGTAACTTTCCTTGTCAATAACACGTTGGACGATTTAAAAGTATTATTCGAATCACATGCAATAGCACGGAGTTAAAAAATTGTGTGTACAAGAATATTATTATCATGTGAGTTATATAGCATGCAATGACGGTGTGGGATTTTGGGATTACGGCTAACGAAAAAGTCCACAACGTATGGCATCCCTTATCAGCAGACGCATGCACAGAATGCGTGTTACTCTGTTTAATAGTGTGATTATTTTAGTTCACTAAACTTTATGCGGACACTTTATAAAGAGCATATTTTGTAATTTAATTCTGCTGAGTTAAAGAGAAGAGCACTGAAACTGGAGTTCTCAAATGTTTTCAGTTTTTCAAAAAAAAGCGGAAAATTATGCGTAAGAAAGGCATGGAAAATATAATAAAATGTTCGTACGTGTATTCGCCACAAGCTTAATTGCGAGTACTCAACTAAATACATATCGCTTGTGTTAGGTATAAAGGCCCTAACAAAGACAGTAGACATTCAACTCGCGGAGGTGAACACGCTAATATCAACTGCGTTATTTTTGGTTTTATTGCCACGACTTTTTGTGCGGGGTGTATTTGGATCGTAAGAAATAATGAGATTTGCCAAAGGTTTGAGTTAGGGCCCTTCTATATAGGGCTAACCATATATCGTTGAGCACACACTTGCGTACATACTTCAGTCTGTCTAATTTGAAGGTGTTCAATCCATCAACCGAATATTATTTCACTTTTCAAAGTATTCACATCATGTAGCACAAGTGCTTACGAACAAATAAGTATATGTGTGTACGAATATGTGTTAAGTAAGTACAGTAGTATTCCGGTTTAACGAGCAGTTGACTTCTATCTACTTACTGAAAATATTCTTTCGCAAAACATATATAATTGCAAAGTATTAAAAAAGAACTATAATTATAAATGGTTGTCCTTATCTAGAACACACTGAAATGTGAGACTGATTGTAATCTCAAAGCCTCTGTTATGTTCGGATTTTTTACAAGGAAGACTTATTAACGTGCACAGAAGCCACGGATAATATTTTAAAATGAAAGTAGAAACAGAGATCTCTTCATTATATGTTTTGCTTAAAGCATCAGCAAAAATATAATAAATATATTAATTAACTATGAAATAATATTTCGGTGGAAGTGGACTAAATATAAATAATATTTTAATCAGAAAATAAATTTTGATAATTGAAAGTCAGTAAATTAGTTTTCATATTAATGCGATACGAATAATTTCTTAAACAATTTTTTTTGACATTGTCTGAGTTAATTTATTAAGTAACTCTGCTATGCTTTCCCTTATGTTCTTGAATGTTTATGCTTAAGCTAGGAGACCTTGGAATCTATTTGAATGAGGAAGTCTATTGATGACTTAATGCAACAGCCAGTGACATGCAGACGTACTGAACCCTCAACAAACAAAGCAAACGGTAATTGAACTGGCGGTCATCAATCTGTTTGATTAAATTCCCATTAAATATTATTTGAAAACAACTAGTATGTGACTTTTAAAATTGGCAGGTCCAATTTGGTTTTTGAAACAATAAAATTGTTACGAAATTTCTGGGCTCTTAATAGAAAACAAACTCATTCAATCTGCCTGCATTCCACTTGGGAAATACAAATTGTAAAACTGAAATGCATTTTATAATGCATTTCATTTCCGTAAATTAGTTGCACATTTTCGGCTCTTTGTAACTTTTAGCATTCACAATTAGCTCTGTTCTAGTTGATCGGAACTGTTAATTTGCACAAATTAATGCTTCCTACTAAAAAAGAACCCAACAAAAATTATTGAACATGACGAGTATCTATTAATTTTTACCCACAAGTGGCGTCCTATTCATTTACTGTACTGAATTGCTCATGTTTACGCCCATCTTGTCTGTGTTGTCTAGCCTCAGCCGTCATTACAAATGCACAAACGCCAGTGATCACGGTCTTATTGAAATGTTTGCAGTTGCAAACGACTACTTTTGTTATTACGGATAATCAAAGTTTAAATTAAAAAAATATAAGTTAGAAAAATTTAACTGCAATATAAGAAAGTATATGTATGTTTGTATGTGTGTGTGTGTATACACACCTCACAGATATCAACGAAATCTGCTGGCGTTATGCTAACAATAGCGGAAACTCACTTGCTCCTTGGTCCTTGAATAGGTTGAGGTTGTTAATGCTTACGACCTCTCTTTGAGTTTGCCTGGAAAGACAGAAAAAATTTGTTGCAAACATAAATTTGGTTAAACCACCTGGCAGGGGTTGCACTTATCACAGATTTACAAAACGCTGTGACTTGATGTGAGTACAGATCTACTGGATATCTGTATACATATTCACTACCGCCGCTTTCTAGATTGTTTCCTGAAGAAAAAATGCAAGATCTTTAAAAGTGTTACTTACCCCAGAGTTAGTAAATAATCACTTAAACTTTCTAAGCCGAGTACATGCCGATGCTGCGTTAATTATTCAACGTTTTTTGTGCACATCCTACACAAATTTTTTTATAAATTATATTTGAGTGCACATTTTCCAAAACTCATGTACGAGTATTCCATGTGGCCCGCCATGGTGAGGCGTATTATGTTGCCGTTGCAATGTAATCGCAATTGCAATTGCAGTCAAAGTTAATTAAATGCTTCTGAATCACATTGTCCACAATTTCAAAGCACACAGTCACGACATCTGCCTGACGATGGTCAGCACTCGGCAAGTTTTTCTTTGTTATCTACTTGTTGCTATTGTTATGTCTCAAAGGCGGGGAAGTCTTTATTAAATTATTCCATTATAAAAGTATCAACTTTTTCTTTAGGATTTGCGATTACGAAAAGAATAGAATAACAAACTCTTCAATAATGATTCTCTTGCTGTTAATGGAGTCTGCAAATTGTTCACTTAAAAATATATGAAATATTTTGCGTTCGTCATTAAACTTGAAACACTTGGAATATTTCAAGTGTGTAATTGCATGAAATGTATGAACGCAATAGTTTTTGAGTGTAACGCAGTCGCATATTGAAAACTAAAAAGTTGCCAATATCTTGCAGATAATATTATCGCTGGCCAACTCACGGATGTGAAAGAGTCAAATAGATTAAGACCCTTGTGTCTAATATTTTAACCTTTTTTCTTTTAATAATTAATAGTCGTTTGAGATAATAATAGATTTGATAATAATTAATAGATTTGTGGCTTCCGAAATGTTTTTTTTAGTATTTTAAAATCGCGAATATTCAAAATATCTGCATTTCTAAAAGAAGAGGAGAGTTTTCCAGCGCTTTTTTCAAAGAGGGATTGCAAAAATAATATTATCATTATCGGGTAAAAGCGATATTGTTCTTAAAATGTGTTTTCAATTGACTTATTGTTAAATCCTTTACATCGTTTTTAAGGAAATATTCGGCTAAGCAATTGGCGAGAATCATGTGGTTCATTTGTCGATAAACAAAATTTCTCCAAGTGTAAAATCTGATTCATGTACGATATAAGGAGAAATTCCTGACACTTACATGCATGTGCAATTAAACGACTTCAATATGAGTATTCCTGTCCAACTGGTTTTGTTTGGTGTTTCATTTTGTTGTGCTTTACTCGCACATATTTAATATGATACTAGACTAATTAGTCAAGCCAAGAGGGGAAAAAAATATAATAATAAAATTAATAAATAAATATTTTGCATTAGTCACTATAGAGTAAAAGCTGTTAATTGTTGATTTAAGGGCGTACAATTGTTAAGAAGTATATGATATGAAATCGTGCTTTGTAGGTTAGTACGAGTTAAGATGTAAAGAAAAGCCTGTTTTTAACAGTTGAAACTAGTTTTGGGACTAGATAAAAGAAGAGCAGTATAAAGTGTCCCTTAAAACCAACAGGTAGGGAGATAAGACACAACTCTTAATAAATTTTAGTTCAAAACATCAGCTACAAAGACACAAGAGAGTACATATTCATCAAATAAATCTTTGTTGTGTATCTCAAGAATACTGAACTAAATGAGAATAAGCAAATCTGTGAGGTTTCATCAGATACTTGTGGTAAGCATTATGTGTGTATAAACGGTTGTGTTGATCGATACCGCTGCTTGAATATTTATTTATATCGGCTGCCACCATAAAATGTGCTATTGGAAAGATTTTATTGGGAAAATGTTGGCAAAGCGGTCAGTTAAAATTGTATTTTATTTTACTATAAAATATTTAAACAAATAATTCAGTTGCATTGTGAAGGATGAAGGACTGTTTTGCTTTAACAAATTGCATTATATGAGAGATATTCTAATTGATGTGTTTTTTAATATATATTTCTGATTGCAAAATATAAAGTGTTAAAACGAATTACAAATATTGGGATGCTGAAGGTTAATAAATTATGGCGCCAAGCAAGCAAAGAAAGTTTCTCTCTTACACTTCTTGCTTGTGTGAGTATCTGCAAATAAGCTTGGCGCTAAGTGATAGAAATTACTTTGGACCCTTTAGTAAAATTTCACTATTTCCAATTACGGAATTATAGACTTTTATTTTCACCCATGGGAAACTAAGTGCAGCAAAACTAAATATTTCCATATATAATAGTTTTTGAAAGTTTTTGCATAACTAAAGAGCTTTCGGTTCTTTTCAGAATTAAATTAAGGTCTACTGATAACAGACAATAAAATGCAGGCATGTAGAAATAATTTATATCGTTGATGCTTTTTGGCATGAACCCTCCAATACCAACTAAAATTGTTGCTCCTTAGCTAATGAAACATTTTGTTAATATATTTCTTTCTACTTTTTGTACTCAAGCACCTGACTAAAGAATTAGATCGTTGTTGCTTCATTTTCAGTTGAAACACTTTTATTTCCTACGTCAATTCAATGTTTATAATCAATTAAATGATCGCTATTTTTTTGGTTAATGGGAGAAGTATACACACGTACACACACACACATATGCAGGTTTTGTGTTTATCATTATCGTTATTATATTTAGATTCACATATTAATAATTGCTTTTTATATCCACGCATGTAGAATATGAGAGCATCATTATTTGTATTCACATGCATGACTCACTGAAACAAATAATATTAGAAAACACAAATAATGCAGTTTTTGATAGCAGTCAAGTAATGATACATACAAATCACCAGAGTTATTTCAAACATATTCATTAGTGTGTGCATGGAATGGGATGGGAGCTCAAAGACCCAAAATAATATTAAGCAAGAGCTGAATAGTTTTTTTATTGAAGCCTAGGAGCGGAAATAAAGTTCTAGAAACGAATTTTCGGCGTTTAATAAGCCAATAATTTTCGTATTCCACTGCCATTTTCAGCTGTCATTTGGAATACTATCCAACCATTTTTATGCTTAAAAGACCATGACGACATTCTTAAGAAACAGTTGAAAATTTGCTCCAATTTATTTTTTTAATTGTAGAAGAGCGGGCGTGTTCTTTTGTCAACCACTGCACACTTCTGCTTATTAGATGTTTAAAAATTATAAAGCAAAAAACTTATGAAAGTACTTGAAAATGTCAGGGAGATATTTTTATTATCTTATCTACAGTTTTATTTAATTAGCAGGTGTGAAGAAGAGAACCGTTTCACAAAGTATTTTACGTAAGTCCCGCAGAGATAACGTAGTTGACGCAAAGATAACAATTGCAAAATTCACAAATACACTCTTAGAACCCTGTTCTTTATTCGATGTGGAGCAGATATGGTCGGAGAATTGTTTTTATAATTATTAATTTGTAACACCAAAAACTTGAATACTTTCCAACTAAAGTTTCGTTTGGAAAGTGGAATAGAGGGGCCGTTTAATAAATTTTTGAGTGAGTCATCTTTTTTTTATTAAGGAAATTTTAAGAAACTTAAAACGTTTCAGCACGTTTGCTGGAATGGCAGATTTCAAAATACCTGAAAAAAAATCAGTTGAACTTAACCAAATTATACAGAATTCTAAATTAGAAAGTTTTTGTCTTTTTGCAATAATAATAACGGGTAACTTTTTTTCATTTGTGTTTGGGGTTATGTAAAACATGCAATTCGATTTGTTATCTTTGTGATTAACGCCGTAAATACAATTGAAAATGCGTTCCTTAATGAAACATGATTCAATAAATGAGTCAACAAGTCTTCTCAAGTATTTCCTGATATATTTTCTTTTCTGATGCAAATTATTAAATTGGATGTAAAAATGATTTAGTAATTTAAATTAAATGAATAAATTTAAAAAGCTGGTCTCAGTGGCTAAATATTGTCAGACTTCAACTGGCCGAATTAGTTCGTCATGCGTTTGTGCGACAGAGCCGAAAGCCTTTTTAATGCAACATTTTCTTTGGCATTTTATAAAACCAAACAATTATATATATTTGTTTTGTTAAATTTTTATTAATCGAGACTTTAAAAAACAAAATACTTTTATTTTAAGAGGTTCAAAACTATAATCTTATTCGATAGACATTCAGAAGCTTTGCTTTAAATAAAGGGAAGGAGGATGGGATGTGTTCCTTTGCGGAGAGATTCTGTTTGTAATGGGGGAAGTTTTAGCGGTTTGGGAAAATAGTCTAACTTGTACGTTACTAAAATTATATAAATTTATATTTTATAAATTATTATTACCATTCTTTTTGCTTTAAAAATATTTTGAATATATTAATTTGAGAGAAACAGAGAGAGGAAAATATCTTTATATGATTAATGATTGTAATTGTGAAATTTGTATGACTTGAAGAGTCGCGTTAAAATTCGTATTTAAAATTAATTAAAATATATGATCTGACACACACACTCTACTTATTGCAGATATTCATGTACGTTTTGCATTTTGATTATCTGTTTTTTTTTTTGTTTTTAAATAATTTTTTTATCTTCGTTTAGAAGCAACAACTTTTTATAGTCAAAGTTTATTTAAAAATAAACAAAAAATATTGTATATAAATATATATATATTTTTTTGTATTTCACTTCACGTAATTCGATTGGTTTTGTTAACTATTTGGCGAATGGCAGTTTACCTTAAAATAAAGCAACAAGAATATAATTACGCTTTTTTCACAATTGCATACGCTGTCATCTTTGACCTCTGGTAAATGCAATTGGACTTAAGCAATAAAGAAACTAAAATCTTTCTGAATTAATTGTTCGTAGTTGATATAGTATAAACTAATTTAAATTTGTTTTAAACGTTATTTAATCTATTAAAAGTTCAAAATGTACTGAGCCCATTCTTTCCTTGCGGTTGTGTTTGATGTTGCGGGCCCAAGCCTTGCACTCGACGTTGATTATAATGCCACCTAAAAAGACAAAAAGATGTTATTAAGCATAACGCATGATTTTTGGATCCGACTCGAAAGCTCGCTTGTTTCTTGCTATTGTCAACATGGTAAAATCAGAACTTTGCGTGAATGTGTGAATCAAAATAGTAACCGAAGGATCGTAGTCGAAAAGGAAAATCAAAACTTATGAAGGTTGGATAATTATAGCTGATTAATTTTGCATGCAACTAGTTGGAAGGCCTCTGCTGCATTAATATTATTTCCTCCATAATAATATGGTTGGGTTAATACCGCAACACTAAACGTATCGTTTTTGATCTTTAGTAGAAGAGAAGTTTGTGATTTTATGACTACGTGAAATAATTTTTTTAGTTGGGCAGTGTATACACATGTTTATATGGGTGAAGTGCAAGTTAAAATTAAAATGTCTGCGAAATGTGCAATTCAAATAGAAACATGTTATTATTTTCAATGATAATTAATTTAAATACTTTTTTGGTACATGCTTCTAGCTCAAATTGGAGAATTATGCCTATATACGATATGGTTAAAGGATGTATATTTTTAAAGTTTGATATGTAGTGTAATCACTAATAAAAGGTTATTGATCTACTTCCTAATATTCAAAAGCCATAAATGCTGTTTTAATTGTTTTTCAACAATTAATAAATGGATTCCTCAATAAACGTCAGCGTATCATCAAACATTAATTATGAAAAAGATGGAAAATTCTTTCCCTAACACTTAATACATTTTAGAGATCATCGTTAGTAAAACTTTATAACTAATACCCGGTAAATTGGAACGCGGTTAGTTGCTTTTTTATAATATTTTTCCAAGTGGCGTTATCTTGATATCGAATCATAAGAATCTGATTCAGTTACTTAATGGACTTACGTTTTGGTCTTTCGAAGTGTACAGCTACTAAAGGACTTAAATAACCCATGGAGTTTTGGTAGGGATAAAAGTAGCCTGGGAAACCGCGAATAGGTAAATAGTTCACGGGTCCAATATTTTCCTGATCCGCGGGATTTTCCCCTTCGCATGAAACCCAAACGGTGTTCAGCTGTAAAATTATTTCAAATTGAGAAAAATCAAATATATTTTAATCAGTGGTTCTTGTCTCTTAATTAAATGCGAGTATTAACCTTTTGTGGCTCCGTTTTTTGTTTCTTCGCAATGTGGTTCTTTAGACTTACTGGCATATTTTCCGGCAAGTTGGCGGAGTCATTGTAAAATTCTGGTATCCAGCCATAGATTTTGTTCAATTTTAAGAATATACAGGGCGAACTCTTATGATAGCTGTAGTTGTTTTCTTTGGTACAAGGGCTCCAAGCCTTAATGTCAACATCACAGACTTGACCCTCCGGTGGCGGTTGGTTGTAATCACAAGTGTTGATGTTTTGACCACGACCAGGTGTTAAGCCGGGTATTTTGTAAACTTAATTGTTTTGGAAAGAGATGTTAGAAATACAGATTTAACTGATTGTATCTAAAGAGGAGAGTTTCATAAAAGCATACCATCCAAAAATTCATCTAGAGCATCTGTCCACTGCTTGTAGTTGTCATGTTGTGTTCCCTTATACCAAATCAGAGTACTTTCCACGTTATCGACTGGTGGCAGCGGTCTAAAGCCAAGACCTAAGCAATTAAAGAGAAATATTGATACATTGTTTCCTTTTTGTTTTTAAAGTTAGTGCACACACCGGGATTTGTTCCTATCAGGGAACTAGTCAGTGTCCATTTTGGTATGCGATGATCCAAAGTTTGGAGAAACGCCCACATGCAGATGTACACCAGCGCTGCTAAAACTCCATAAAATGCCACATAGAAAGCACCGATTCGTGCTGAAATGTCAAGTAAAATTAAATGTATTAATTAATACAACAAGTTAAGTGTCGAAAAATTCTACAGATCCCATAATAACTTTCGTAAGCGTAATTGAAATTCAATTTCCTCAATGTTACTCAAACGCAAGAGTTGTGCATTTCTTCACAATTACGACAACCAGAATAAGCCTGAATATGTAACAAGTCTACGTACTTTAATTTTGAATTTGCTATATTCTTAGTTTGCTATATTTTTAATTAAAAAAAGTCTTACAAACAAAGAGTTTCATAAATCCATAGTGTTGGTGTCTATTTCAAATAGTGTGACAAATAAGAATATTTTGCTCTTATTATTTCAGAGCACTGATTACTCACAATGTTTCTCAATAATCCCGGGATATTTTCCCATTCACATTTACTAAAATATAATATATATCTTGGTAAATGTTTTACTCCTATAAGAAGCATACATTTGTAATATACTTCCTTAAGTTAAGTAAAACTTATAAAAATAGTTTGTGTAGTGTGCCTAAGCAGTCGACTTCATGGTAGAAAAATGTCATTTTCAAATCAATTAATAATTTGCTGCTCCAGATTTCATAAGATCAACAACTTGCTACAACAACTAAACAGTGCGATCATTTAATTATTTTATTAACAATTTAATGTTTGTTATGTTCATTTAAGAAAGTGCTTTTTTCATTTTGTTCTTTATTTAAAGACATAATTTAATTGTCACTATTGAGCCCAGCCTCATTTGTTTTATGCATACATACATATGTACATATGTGTATATATATATGTATGTGTATGTATGCATGAATGAATGTAGGCATGTGTAGTTGTCAGTAAAGTGAGCAACTGAGTGATGAATGCTGGCTTCACATATAATTTGTGGAGGTTAACAGCAGAATGAAATTAAAAATTGTGAACTGAAAAGGGCAGATGGTAAATTAGCAGAGTGAAACACATGAAATTTATTTGAAAGTCCAATTCACACAACATTCCCCATATGTTAGAGTCAACCCTGACATATTTGGCTAAACAACGCTGCCATACCACAGTTAGTACGAGTATGGTAGCTCTTGTGAAACAGCAATTGGTATTAAATTCTGTGCTTATCTCTTTCTTACCAAAACTGTAAACAAATACTGTGAGTTGGTATCTTGGCTCAAAGGAAATTAGAGTTAGTCAAGATTTGAGTGTGTATTACGGCAGAGAGTAACAAGTTTGACACGAATACCTAGACGGGGATATTCATACTTCCACACTTTTTTTGTTTGCAGGGCATAAATGAATTTAGATGTTATTGAAAACGTGTTAGAGAATTTAATAAGAGAGAAAGCAAGTGAGCGCGTATAAACGGAGCATGCACCTTAAAACTTCCCGGCAAAAACTATTGAGTCATTGTTAACTTTTGTTTACATGGAACAGCTTTTATGAATACTATAACTTCTGTATGCTTATTAACCCGTTTTTACATCAGGGATGGAAAGTAGAGATATCACAATATACACAATGTGTTATTATATATCATATGATCAATTACAAATATTTATATGGATTTTTACGGACAACTTTTCATTGTATGTTTGCATTCATAAAAATAAATTTTGATATATTTATTTTCGCCTTCGTAGTTGTTCATATATTTAGTCACAGATATAAATTACTAGACTAAGTTATTTTAAATAACGCTATCCTCTTCATTTGTAAATTATTACACATTCGAATACAACTTTTTACTGATAATATTTTGGAGGTATTGGAACAGAATTGCGAAATCGTTGATGTAAATGAATACAAAATTTATTATAAAAAAAGTTCTTCGAATTGTATTCTAAATATTAATTTTTTTTTCTTGATCTGGGACCCGTACTCAGGGAGGAGACCCCACATATGCAGTGCATCAGAATGGAAATTAATAAAAAGGAGGGAGTAGGACTGAAAGGACATATAAGAAGATAGAGCATTTTTTGTAGTTATTTCATTCCTTGGTTCGCTGGTTAATTTGTTCTGTAATAACCTCAAATATTGTAATGCGCAATATATTTGCGCCTTATTGCTATGCCTTCATCATTGAAACAGGCCTTACGGAAACACTTTCCCAATACAAGTCAGAAAAATTCTATGCCGAATTCATTTTGAAATAAAATCACGTGGCATTGTGTTTTCCATGCCTGCTTTAAATGATATGACAATATTAATTTAGTTTTCAAATTGGTCAAATTGCATCCACGTTCATGTTCGTTGTGGAGTTCAATTAAAATAAAAGATATTTTATTTAAAATGTTTACTCCGCAATAAGTGACTTGTTAGTAACTTCATTTAGTAAGTACGTTTACAATTTGGTGGTGATCTACTGTATAAACACATCCTATAGATATTTATACATCATTCATAACGTCAGTAGCCGTCATCAGGGTTTAACTAAAACTTGGGCTTCACGTTTGGCTATTGACAATAATTGTCACAATTAGCATGAGCCATGAGAAAATCGTCAAGGGAAAACATTTTATTGGTTTAGTGTGGTGACGAAAATAGTGCATAAACAAAAACATTTATTAGGAACACAAACGAGCTCAACCTCCAATGCAAACTAATCGAAAGGCACGAAATGCACCCTAATTTGTGGCCAATTATTTGACATATTTATGTGAATATGAATTGATGATCATTAACAACAACAAAAGCTGCCAGGCGCGGGTTTCTTTCTCTATGTACGTGATAAATCCGCAAATAATGAAACAATTGCAAAAATAAATTCATACAAATTCATATTTTCTATTAAAAGATAACATTTGAGTTTTTGTAAACGACTTTTGAAATTCTGTTATGCAAACGAAAAACACAATTTAATAATATTTTTAGTAAATTATGGTTCTTAAAAGATGTAGTGGTAAAATAACCTAAATTGCACTTGAAATAGACCGGAATATAATAGAGGGAAAAGTACTTGCAAGTCACCAGAATGATCTGAAGCTTATAATAATATTGGCTAAGAATACACACATAGCACACACACTCACACACATATATATATATATATATATATATATATATATATATGGATATATATATATATATATATATATATATATGGATATATATATATATATATATATATATATATATATATATGGATATATATATATATATATATATATATATATATGGAGATATATATGGATATATATATATATATATATATATATATATAGATATTTATATATATATATATATATATATATATATATAGATATTTATATATATATATATATATATATATATATATGGATATATATATATATATGTATATATATATATATATATATATATATATATATGTATATATATGGCTATATATATATATATATATATATATATATACATATATATATATATATATATATATATATATATATGGATATATATATATATATATATATATATATATATATATATATATGGAAAGTATCAAACAACATAATCATAAACATAATATCAAACTTGAAGTGCTGCTCTTGATCTTTTCAACCAGTGCCTGCTACATCCCATTATGCCTCTAATTACATAATATCATAAACATAATATCATAATATCGATAACCGAATAATTTCAGTTTTGCGCCAAAACTTTGCGAAAACCATGCAGTGTGAAATGCATTCAAATAAGGAAATGAAAAAAGTTAATTTCTAAGAAGTAACAGCGCTGAAATTGGCAAGAAGTGGTGTGATGACCACTATAATTAAAACAGGAGTCTAATGGTATACTGGAAGATTTTATATGACTAGAAGGAACCAGGAAGAGGACTACGAGATTGAAAGTTCCTACCACCATCGATTGCCATTTTGGGCCAAAATGATCTGTTTTACTTATTTATTTGAAATCTTGACTTCAATGCTTTGGAATTGTTGTTGTTTCTTTTGACTAATAGAATCCCAAAACAGTGAAGAATTTATTTATTATAACGTAAAGAAATTATTCAATATTTAAAAGAATTTTATAATCGCCTAAACAATTCATCGAAAATCAACAGAACAAGCACTGAGCGATGAGCTCTTGATTACTTGAATAGCCTAAAACAGACCAGTGTACAAGAACTATTTATTTCCAAGCGTTTCTAAAACGTCTAAAAATATTTTATGAATAGCGTACCTCGATAGACATCTTATATCTTTAGTTTCGTACATTTTCTATATCATTGAACGAACCTGTAGTTTTGGCATCTCTTTAGTTAACAATTTGTGAAACAGCTTTAAAGACTTACGTCAGCAATGCAGCTACAAAATATTTTGTTATTCGATAAATTTTACGACCAATTTTTCTTAAAATTTTTATTTGCATTTATTTTAAATAAGACATCATTTGATGTCAATAAAGTAGATGACAAGCATGCAATTACATGCAAAACAATAACAACGTGACTGTTGGTGTTTCCGCGAGTTGCGTTCGATCGATCTTTCTTTTCATTCATTTTTCCTAAAGTTCATCTTTCAATATCATTGTTTGCAAAATATTTTACTTTAGATATTTTTTATTTCAAACAAATCTATGAGATGATGAGCATCTTGCAAGCGTATCATCATCTTGCTCGAAGGAAATACAATAGTGAAGTTCACGTTTTGGCTGCACTAGAAACCTTAAGGTGGCTAAATGAATTGAAGGGGGATTTTGTCGCCCTCCCCTCCCCCCATACATTTTTTGACCAGCACGATTACATCTTTTAGCATCACCTACAATTTCATATTTTGAGGATTCTATATGGTCAGTTAGTTTTTGGAAACTGTCACTTGCGATAATGTTGCTCTGGAAACCTTAAGGTGGCTAAATGAATTGAAGGACGATTTTGTCGCCCTCCCCTCCCCCCATACATTTTTTGACCAGCACGATTACATCTTTTAGCATCACCTACAATTTCATATTTTGAGGATTCTATATGGTCAGTTAGTTTTTGGAAACTGTCACTTGCGATAATGTTGCTCTAAGGGGTCGATATTGTTTCTTTGTTGTAAATGTTAACGTTAAAAATATTAATTATATGATGTTATTTATTTATTTATAATTTTTTTTGTTGCTTTTTAGCAATAAATATGTAGAAATTGAAATTTCGCAATACAGCATTGATTTATTTGGCAACAACAAGCAGAATATTAATTTTCTAAAACTAAAAATAATAAACTTACACCATGAGACACCATCTCGGTTCATAACAGTGCCCTTTTCGGCATTGTATAGAAAAGTGCCCCAATGAAAGGGCTCCGGTCGGCGGACTTGGAACTCTTCGAGACTTGAATGTTGCATTGGCCTTTTGGACATTTTAAGCGAATTTATTTCTTTTTATTCCAACAGGACGGACTATTGTGGTCTTTGTGTGTGTGTATAATTTTCACGAATATATAATTTTTTTTCTTAGATTAGGGAATACTAAAAAATAAAAGGAAGGAAACTTAATTATGTAACCACTTTAATCGAAAATTATATCTTTAAATTTATTTTGTTGTTGGTTTTCATACAAATAATTAATTTCTCTGCTTTATGAGTTCAACACTTATTTGTTAAAAATTTTTTTTTCCACTTTTGTGATTCGCATATGCTTTTCGTTATCTGCACTTTTTGATTTTCCTCAGAGATGCACTGCAATTAGATTTTCTATGACTGATCAGACACGATCGCGTGCATTGAAACGACTGCTTTTGGCCAATACTTTCTTCAAGAAATTTTTACACGGATAATTATTGTTGCTGTCATGGCCATGGCCAAAATAATAATTTTTGTTTGTTTTTGTTTTTGTATGTGTTGCTTCCGAGGTAAATGAAATTTCATAAATGCAATAATTGAAAATGATTTGTTATTTGTAAAACTAAAGAAGAAAAATCGAACTCGTGGTTTCTAATTATGCTTAAACAATCTACCAATAATTGAAATGGTTGGGACACATCATGCAGGTACTATTTTCTCTTTATTTTATTTAAAAATTTTTATTATAAAAAATTTTTATTATAAAAAATTTTTTTTATAATTTTATTTATTTATTTTACTATTTACGATTGTTTATATTATTCTTATTTATTTGTGATATTTAATAAACTTTTTGGAATTTATTGTTGATTAGTTGGCTAAGAAGACAGCCACACCTTATTTGTAGAGTTAGAAACTCATCAGGAAAGACAGAGATGGCTTTAGGCAACGCGCTTCAATTCGGCTTTAATAATTACAAATTCACAACTTTTCTTTTCTTATTTTAATTTATAATATTTAACAAAGTTTTGCATAAAGGCAATTTGTATGCGCGTTATTATGGCGAATTTGATGATAAACTTGTATATTTCACTGGCTTTTAAAGCCGTCTAAGGTGCAATAACTTTGCTGACTCAATGCTGAAACAAGAATCTTTTAAATGCTTCGTTAGCGCGTTTCAAAATAAACACAAAACTGAAAACTAGTATCCAAACGATGCATGGCTTGGATTACAAACAAGCTCTCAATAAAACAAATAAACACCCAAATGGCAAAATCTACTCAAAGAAGAGTTAAAGAGAACTTATTTGTCAATATGGTTTGAGAGTTGAATGCGGTTGAATGAGAAAACGTGAATAAGCCAAGATCATAAGCAACAGATTCCATAAAGAACTGAAGAGAACTTTTGAACACCAAAAAATAATTAATCAATTAAATGTTTTACCATTGAAAATATTTCGCAACGGTTTGAGTCTAATATGCCATGTCCCATGGCTTCTATACGCTCAATTGTTTAGTAATTTCCCAGTTAACATTTTCTGTCTAGTTCAGCCAGACACGAAAACTTTAGTGCGCTCTGAATATTCATAGTGGAGTTCCCGAATTACCATCCACTTCATGATACTCGTATAAAAGTCATATTTGGCACATATATTTGCAACGAAAATCTATAAATTTTAAATGAATGACGTAAAAAAATTATTCGGCACATCAGTAACACATATGCATTTGTGTGTGACCAGGCTAGAGGGAGGATATAAGGGATAGTTTTCCAGCGCCGGCATATGTGTGTTATGTCATGTGGGTTCACAATTTAAGAAATTTCAAAGCTTAATTTTTCTGTCGAAGATCGTTTGTGGTGTATGTATATTGAACGAATGGCTCCTATAGAAATAGAAAATAACTGGCGAATCGTATTTAACTAACAACTTGGTAAAACTGTCGAAATTCGAACTGAATATGTGGATGGGAAATCTGTTTTAACAAAATTTGGCTCAATAGTAAATACATTTTCATTGTATACCAATTCAGAATGTCTGCATCGACTATTTCAATGTCCAACAGTTTTCACTGGGACATATATTTGCACAAATGCTGATGTAAATATTTATGTATACAAATGTATGTATGTATATGGAGGCATGTATGTGTTATGCACACATTCACATGTGTATGCGTTTTAAATATGTATACAATTGTGTGTGAAACTGCTAAACAAATTGCCAGCGTTCGATGGCTTTAACACGTCAAATGAGTTAAAGTTGTTCGAAAATCACTCACAATCAAAATTCATTTACTACAGATGCCTTCTTCACCACTCAAGAGAATTTCGAAAAAACAAACGAAAGAAAAACTCAAATGAAATAAAGTGAAGTGAAGCCAACTAAATTTAGGCATGAGTTGTATGTAACAGGAATATTAAGGGTTGCACAGCATATTCAATTTGTTTCCACAAAACAGGTAAGGAAGGGAATACATATTGAAAGCATTTATTTTTGAGCGTCTACTGTACCCAACATGTGCCCGTATTTCTTACCCAGCAAACACAAAATTCAGAAAAATGGGGCATGAAGAAAATAATAAAATGGTAACACAGGTATCATAACACACAAGTGTTAACATCAGGTTGATACAGTTCTCGGATTGTTTTTCACAATAAAATTTGTGTAAATAGAAAACTGTTATCACATTAA
This sequence comes from Linnaemya vulpina, assembly GCA_963675445.1. Classification (NCBI taxonomy): domain Eukaryota; kingdom Metazoa; phylum Arthropoda; class Insecta; order Diptera; family Tachinidae; genus Linnaemya; species Linnaemya vulpina. The sequence continues at coordinate 12,410,875 of OY776276.1, read as the reverse complement.
ACTAAGCCACCTACTAAACAGTGGTGATAAACACAATATACACATGAGCACTGAAGATGAAAGTGCAGCGACTTTCGAAAACAGCTGTTCTGCTCTGCTGTGTAAGTTGAATAAAACTGGTGTTGACTTCCTTTGTGCCTAGGAATATTTATCATCATGTCTTTCTGAGATTTTAACTAAGTTAGAACAATTAGCCTATATAAATATTAATATAGCAAAACAAAAATGTTCAATAAAAATAAAATCACATACAAAATGTTAGAGTTGGTCAGACAACCAGATGCAGGAACGATGACACACGATTCGAAAAGGATATTAAAGAGCATTTTTTTAATCTAACCGTATTCCCTTCATAATGCCTCAAGAGTAGGATTTATTTTCGATGTGGACTCCAACAAGTGGTTGATACCACCAAGATATATTCCTGTGTTCGCTATAGATTCGTAGACTAATTATTCTGAATATATATGGAGATGAATCATTTGTTGCATGATGCCATTTCATTAGCTTTGCGGCGCTTGGCCTTGTGCTTGTTGGGTGTGCAAACTATTTTGTGTAAATTTGTTGTCAAGGATGTTATCTGAAACCCTGCCACTTAGTTTTGTGTGTGTATGTGTGTGCTGATTTCGTTCCTTTTGTTGATTGTGATAATCGAAATCCTTTCCATTGAACCAAGCATTTGTTGTTTGGCTTGCAAATATCGTCTAAATATGTTCAACATTTTTGTTAATTTTTATCAATTGTTTTTTAATTTTATTTCCAAAAAGTGGTGCACACATAGAAACATGTGTTTATTTGTATTAAAATATTAGAAAATAATATTTATAAGGCGGTTTTTGTAAAACGTGTACCAGACAACAACAAATTTTATTTCTTTAATATGATGTTTCCAAAATATCGTAACATCCGAGTCTTGATAATTTGGAACGCATTCAATTTAATATCTCGAGTTGTCCAGCCGTCTTGCCTTTTTTGACAAGGCGTCGTAATTTGGGATATTTCCCTGAATATTAATCCAAGCTTCCATTCAACTCAGGCCGTTGTATATAATTTTAACGTCCGCAAGGCATTTCAATATTCATATAAAAATATATGTAATTCAGAGCATTCACTTCTCTGTATTAACAGAATTGGCAGCATCGACACCGCGGCAGCTTTTTCTTTTTTTTTTTTTAAATTTGTAAATAGTGAAGCAGACGTGCTAAATATTAATTTACTTCAAATTAAACTAAAACGACTATTTCGCATACCTTAATCGCGTGAGTCATTTTCGATTACTTTCAATCAAAAGTTAAGTTTACTTTAGTAAACATGAATGGGCGTGATTAGGGAAATTCACAAAGTGAATGAGTTTGCATTGGCAAAGTTTTTGCACGAGCGTGTGCAGATACAAACTTTGCACTCCAAGTGATCAAAGCCATTCATCATAATCAACAACGATGTTGTCTCATTGAAGCGTGGCCCAGTTTTAAATTTTTTATTATTTCATTGTATTTTCTTAAAGAACAAGAAACAATTCTTTTTCAATTACATAATCTTCCAGTAAGAACACAATCATTTCTGATACACACTCAAGCAATTCACACAGACACACAGACACACACCTGCCTGCTTTTATGCAGTTTAACTAACAAACCTCAGAATGTATAGCAGAGGTCACAGTGTCACAAACGTAATGGAAAATCACACTTAAATCTCGACAGATAAACAATTATCTAATTGATATCATTTGAAATCGTTACATGCTCTCACAAACTCAGAACGTTTGGTCTCGTGTAAGGGGAACTTGCGGTACGGGGTGGAGGCGGTTAGATTGCCTGCCAGCAGTCATTGTTGCTATTCTCAAGTGTTCAGTTTTTTACAAGAACAAAAATATGAATAAATATTTCGTACACTTGAAGAAGATATAAATTTATCTTAATAGAAGGCCAACGGAAACTGGCGAATTTCGAGCTTTTTAGATTCATGTGTTTTGTAAATGCAAATTGAATGCAAATTTTAAACTTTTACTTACCCCAACTCTCTATGGTTCTGCCAAAATATGCATTTCTTTCGTTATCGTATATCATTTGCTTGAACGTCTTTTTCTTTGGTCTCTCTGGAGGACGGGCATAGTAATTCTGGAAGGCGTCGATAGACTCCTCGGCAACCGTAGGCATTTTAAAGGTGAAATAAAGGTCTTTGATACGTAAACGTTCCTGATGACTGCTGCGTTGAGGACGAAAATCCGTCAAACGTAAACTTTTAACGGAGCTTATCACTTCGCTTAAATCTTAATGAAACAGTTCACATGAATTAGTAACACGTAAATTTCTTATGATCTTTCGATCTGGTTTTAGTTCTTTTTTTATTTGAAGCTACGCAAGTCTTTCCTTAAGTAGCATAATTTAAGTTACAATTAATGAATTTTTATATTTTATTTCCTTAATAAATAGTCAGAAACCGAGATTCGCGTGTTACTCAGGACTCCACTGTTAAGTGAATGATCAGCGCTTCCCGATTCGAAATGTATGACTGTTTCTAAATTCAAATGTTGGTCACTTTTTCTCAGTCGATTTCTATCATAAAAATAAAAAAAGATATCCAAGTTATAGAGGAGCTCACACAAACACTGTCGTATTCAAATTTAAACGCAGCTGAACTAACTGGCTGTTGAATAGACACACAAACACACGGACGGACAACACATACAGATCTCCTGTATTCGCACATAATAAACAAATTTGATTTGTTACTTAGTTTTTATTGTCGCGTTTTCATCTCATTGCACTACTGGTACATTTAGTTAAAGTTAAATAAAATAATATTGTGATTGTTTGAAGTGACAGAGCAGTTGGCTGAGCACAGCAGGACGGGACAGACAAACAGGCGGACAGATAGACAGAAAAACGGAAAGACAAAAAGCGGGACAAACAGCCGGGCATAATAGTCCATCAGTGAACCCGTACTCAAACGTCGTTCGTATGCGTCGTTCTTAATCAGTGATAATTCCTACTTGAGCTGCGATTTTTTAGATGGCGTCAATGTACCAAATCTCATCAATTGTAGCAACGATATAGTTTGTGTGCAACTGGTGCGTGGGTTCCTTTAAAATTGTGTGCGAAATTCGAAGTAATTACCTCTCACGAAATGTCGTGATTACAGATCTACCGGCGAGGAAGTTTCATCGCTTTGCAAGGCATGGTCACGGCCCTACGAAAAGAATCCTTCAGGCGCCCATGTTTAAGAGGCGTATTTAATTACTGATGAAGTCTGTTAATTTTGGTTGCTTCCGGAAGTCTCTCTTGCCTTTTCAATTTATTTTTAGAAATCCTCTCTCTCGCTTACTGAGACTTTGAAAAACATATTTACAGCACAGCACACTCCTGCATTTGCGCCCGTTCATTTATTAAAACTCACTTTTTATAATTCAATTGTTACCTTATTAAAAATGATACAATTTACATGGTTTTAGATAATGGAAAATTAATCCTCGTATACAATGTGTATGTGTAAGTGTGTGTATAAAAGGTAAATGCTTTTGAGAAATCGAGTATTCAAACAATTGGTCGATGCTGAGAGGGAAGAGGCGTAGTAGAAAGTCTGTCCAATAAACTTTTCAAAATTTCCAATTGAAATTTGAATGTGTGTTTACTGCTGCAGTCCCACGCACGCACTCACAGGCGAATTCATATTATAATGATACCATTTTAATGTAAATCAGTTCTAGTTTAGTTTGGAATCAACTAAACATTCCTGGAATATATCGAAAGTCAACACAAGAATCATGGTATAACTTTCACAAGCACAATCAGATCAAATGAACGCGAAAGCACATGTTGCGGATTTACTAATTGATTCTTATTGTATGTTAACTGAACTAGAGAAGTTCTAAGATTCTTAATAATTTATACGTTTATTTTCAGTTGAATAAATCTTTAGTAATTGTCTGCAAGAAATATTACTTCCGTTGACACTGAATTTTATTTGATAATTTACAAAATTTGAGACACAGAGCGTTTGCACTTGCGACGGTAGTCATATAATATTTTTATGCATGCCGTCATACGTACGTACATGCATACAAACACACATAATTATTTGTGCGAATATGTGTGCATAATATAAAATAAATAGAAACGTTTGTTTGGTTGCTTATTACAATTTTTTTTTTGTTTGTCATTATAGTGTCACTGGCTAGCCAGCCATTTAGATTTCCTTTCATCCAACGATTCATTCATCCATCAAAGCAACCCAGCCACTCAACTCAACTGACTAAACAGCCAACCTCATGTCCAATAAATGTAAAATTATCTTCTGTGTGTTTTAGTACAGGTTGAAGAAATTGTTTTAATATTCTTTCGTTGCGATTTAAGCTTAAATACATTTCAAGATTTCTAAGTTCATATTAATTTTTGTTTTATTGCTTACAGTGAATCTCTAAAAGTGGTCTACATATATGAAAACGGCGGCACATTCAAAATTTGATAGTCTCTGATAAATTCACCAACTGAAATTTTGAATAATATTGAAGTTTTGGTGTTACTGTACAAACAACATAAGACACATTTAAAAATGTATTTGAGTTGAACTTTTTAGTGATCGTTATATTACTACAGAAGTTTTTTGGAAAATGTACGGATATCTGGTATGTTAAATTTCCCAGTGCCTATTCTCAATCCCAGTGGTCTTGGTGGAATAAGACGAGACTTTTTCCTGATGCGCCTGAGTCCTAGTTAAGAATTGGAACAGAACTTACACATTGTCCATAAGCACAGACAACTGGATACACAACATATTGAAAGAAAGGAAGAGAAGTGAAGAGGCGATATATAGGATGGATAATAATGCTCCTAATATTTTGATTTATTATAATTATGAATATTATAATGTGTTACGATGTGCACAAACTGCTTGAATAACATACGACATCTTTGATTTTTCATGCACTTAAGACGGATAATGTATAAAAGTATTAACAGAAGAGCAATAGAAGTAATTTATTTGCTGGCAATATTTTATACGAATTCTATAGCCATAACGGATTTTGTAAATTGTGTATTCACCTCTTGACAGGGTTACTCAAGGGTGCGGCAAAAGCTCGAATAAAAAGTGCTGCCAAGCTCATGTTACATTAGCAAAGACACACACCAAATGGTGAAAACATGCAGAAGCAAATTATATCGTTGCCTAAAATATAAAATGAAGTAACACCGATTTCTATAAGTTTACCGGAGAAGGAAAAGGCAATTTAAGGTATCTTCCCTTATATGTGATTAAAGGCAAATGATTGTTGGTGTTTTTTAAGCCAGCGAACAGAGTTTAAAATATTTCTAAAATCTCATATACAGAATAAATGAAAAAACTATTTACCTTCGTGCCCACAAAAAGTTAGAGACAAACATCCATCGGCCACCATCCACCAGTGCATGTTTAGAGCTTTTAACTATCGCCTTGCCCAATTCCTAAATTTTTAAAACTCTTTTAAAACGTTGTATAACTCGAACCACGCCATACAGACACATTTTGCAGATTTACTTTTAAATAAAACACGTGCTTCGTGAATGGTGTTACAACTTGTTTTATTTGTTTATATTATTTATATTTTTTTCACTATTTAACATAAATTTTTCGAAAAATAAGACATTGTAAATAATTTCTTATGGTTTAAGCAAACGAAATAGTGTTTTGTTGCACAAACAAATAATAATTATAATAATAATAATAATGATAATATTTTCTCAATATATTTCCTATGTGTGTGTAACTAATCAATAATAATTATGAGCAAAATCTGTTACAAAATTATAGGAAATTTTTTTAATACTTATTTTATAATACAAGTTTAAATTGGTTGCTTTTTAAATGAATAAAAAGTTAAATCGGTTTTGTGTGATTTTTCAATTTGATTATTTTAACTAAAAATTATATCATACTGTTTTTATTCTTATAAAACACTTAGGCGTACATTTTGTTTTGTTTTGAATATTTATTTTTTGTGTTGCATAACTCTCTTTTTCAAATTGATTATTTTATATAGTTAAACTTTATATTAAACTATGAGTATTTCACAAATTATATATTTATGTATGAGTATGTGTAAATCTAAACTATAGGGTTTCTGGAAGGGAGGGAATCCATATGGAGCAAACGAATTTGAAGATGAAGGCGGGGTTTATAATATTTACAAAATATTTGAGAAGTAGGCTGAATTGGAACTACGCGTTTATGAAATGGCAATTTAAAATGTGTTCTTCTGAAAAGGCCGAAGTCGACATGAGTATCAGATGATTGTTTGTTGTCTTGAAATGCAACTCAAAGGAAAACGTTTAAGTTTAAGATCAATTTTCTTTTTATTTAACAGGTACGTATATTTGAAACGAAAAGCGTTTTAACCGAATGTTTTAATAAAATATACATGTTTCGATGAAGTCTCTTTTGAAGCATATTTTGTATATTGTTCCGTTTTGGTTTTTGCTTTAGGAGTTTATATGTGTTTATTTGTGTGTGTGTGTGTGTACGGTTGTATGTATTTGTAACGCGGGGTTTGCATTAAGGATTATTTTATTTTATTCTATTCAAGCTGGACTTGGATATTGTGGGCTTTTTTATTTATAAAAAGAAACGGAGCTTTAAGTCTTTATTTATTATTTCCTTAGAATTTATATGTGTGTATGTATAAGTTGCTGCTTTTGGTGGCATGTACGAGTGTGTGTGTATGTATAGAATGTAATTTTATTTGTCTCTATGAAATACGAGTAGAATATATTTTTGCTTTTGCTTTTGTTTTGCTTTTGTTTTTGTTTTTTGGCATGTTTCATAGGGATGTAATTACTTTAAATCTTCTCAACGTTTATTTCATTCAGATTCTTTTGTCTTAAATGTTATTTATTTTGCATCAGTATAAACGAATTTGGTTTGTATTTACATCATTTTTGTTTAACGGTGCTTTTGGGCATACGTGTATGTATGACTCTATAACTTCATTATTTTATATTGTTTTGTGTATGTGTGTATGAGTAATTTAATGTTTGCCTTTCGGTATGAATGCAAGTCTGTATTGGCGTTAACATTTACTTGTATATTTTTCTGGCAGATGATTCTATAATAATAATATTATATTGTATATGGAAAAATAATAGGTTGTAATTTGCTATTTATTTTGAATTAGTGTGAAAGCGGGAGGATATTCATTTGTTACAAGGGTGGGAACCCATCTGCTTACGCACTTTCTGTGGTGCACAGGACTCATGCGCAGCCAGTAGTAATCGGGTTGACGCATGATGTACCATAAATTCGATATACGATTTTTATCTTATCACACCGATATGAGAGATAAAATCGTTGGAAAGCAGGCATGATAAGGGTAAGAGTTTCAGTACTTCAGTCTCTGACAAGAGTATAGAACGAGTTTAGCCTATGTATGTATGTCGCTTATGGTAGCTTTCACTGTCTGCAGTACTATTAAATATTTGCTTTTTGGTGAATAGTGCCGATTTAACAAATTATTTTTACATTCTGAGTTTGGTTTTTTTTTTTTATATTTTCTTTCATGACTTTCACAAGGTTAAACATTCCGTATTTGCTTTGCCGTAAGACTAGAATTGTTCAGATGCTTAGTCGTTCCTAATATTTTATTTTCAAAATAGTTTTATCAAAAATTATAATGTAATTTATATATATATATTTTATTTAACTACAATTGCTTCGATTTCTAATGTTTTTCTCCTCAGTTTCTTTTAATGATGCTGAATTGTCACTGTGTTGCACTTAAATATTCTCAGTATAGATTGCGGCACCCATTTAAAGTGTTTGTGTCGTTGTTGTTGTTGAAATTTATTTGGTTATGTGTCACTTTCAGTTACAAAAATGGTTTGTCCAAAAGTGTTAATAGCGGGTTCCAGAAGTTGTTGTTTTCGTGTGGAGTCCTGTTGCAGGTGCTGCTGACTGGCCGGGTAATGAGTGCGAGCAGGATAACGATGATTGCGATGCAGATTAAATGTGTGCTAATTTGGAATGCTATTGAATTTACAGGACTTGCAACATTTCTCTTGGTAACGATTCAAACGACACAACCCCATGGAACGTACGTTGCGGCAATAACGTGAAGTATCTTTACATTGTTGCAAGGCTGAAATAAAAAGACAGAAAATCGTTCCATTTTAAAAAATGGGCCATATATTAAGTTGTGATTAAGCAAGTAAATACAGTTGCGGACTTTTGATTTTATTTAGGATATCTTTTTCTTTGGATCTAACAGAAACATGTCCTGCAGAAGTAATGCGCCATGTACTGTAAAATCGGATTTTTTTTGGAGAAACACGAATTGATATTTTATTGTTTCAAAGTATTTTTTTTTATGTGTAAACGTTTTATTTTAGACGTAAAGCAGCAGCCTGCTTTTTATTGTTTTTGAATACGTTAAAAGGATTTGGAAACATTTAAAGATAATTTCGCATCTTTCACTGCAACAAAACGAAGTGAAATCATTTAATATTTACCTTTTGCATAACATGGTGGGCTTCTGCAAACTTTCATAATGGCCGGCCTGGTTTGATGTTTGCAAGCATTTCCTGCTGGTCGTCTAGTGCCGTACCAAACGCATTGCAGTATACGATACTTAATGCCCTGGCGACCACAAGGCGCATTGCACTAAAATTACAATGAGTTACTTAAGCCAACGGCGATATAAATAATTTAACAAATTATTTAATTAGTAACGGGAAACTTACACACGTACAGATGTACACTTGCATTTACATGTGAATGACACGTGTAAATGTGTACGTAGGCAGGTGTGTTTTCTATTGAAATTGGAAAAAAATGCATTTACGTTTACCTCTGACCAAGGCTCTACCCTCCACACACCTTTGCAGCGTTCATTATAGCATTCTTGCCGGCTTATGGGTTTTTCGTACTCCTCGCATGTAGTGGCAAGTGAGCCGTTAACAAAACGACACAAGACGGCACGTTTTTGTATGGCTGTATTGCGGCCAAAGCAACGTGATTGATGACACACCGACCAATCGCCTTTAGTCCAGTGTGGACACTCGTCTGTACCGCAAGTCTCAAACGTATCCGGAATATCCAAACCGTAATTCTCACACACAGAGTTCTCAATTACCTCTTGATTATTGTCGATGTCTGTCGACAATTGTGTCTCTCCTAACGTCTGTGTATCAGTTTCTTCTCGTTGATTAAGCTGATTGCCTTTCAGATTTATTCTAACACACGTAATTGTTCGTCTCTAATTTAGTGTAAACAAAGTGAAGAAAAAGCAAAATACAAATTGCAATACAATTTAATTTACAGCAGAGACAGTTTTTTTTTTGTTGGTTTCGTAATGAATGCAGGCAAGTACTTACTCTTAAGCCTGAGCCATCTGCACCACATTTCTGTGAACATTCGGACCAAGGGCTTGTTAGCCAATTGTACGTGACTAAAGGTATAGGCGACTCCTGCAATTGTGCATTAGAGTCCGGCCAATGATTTGGCCATCTGGCATGGGGTAAATGCAGAGTTGATTCTCCCACTTTTTCGACATCGTCTGCATTTAAAACTAAATCTGTTTGTTCAATCATGTCCTCTTTATTCCCCAGCTGCTTGCCGTCGTCAGCAACATCAATACCGTCGTCGTCGTCGTCGTCGTCGTCATCATCACTATCATCGTCATCATTGTTGCTGTAGCTGTTACTGTTGCTGTTGTATTTCGATGACGATAATGTCAAGTCTTTGGTCACAATTTGTGGTCGCGATTTGAGTACCTCTTCCTCTGCTGCATAGAGAGGCTGCTGTTGCTGCTGCTCTTGCCTCAGCCGGCTAGAATCAAGGCCATATTGAAGTGTATTATCTGCCAACAAATGATGACCACGGGAGTTGCTAAATTTCTGAAATGATGGCCATAAATACTAAATATATGGCCACAAAACGAACAGAAAATACAAATAGAGAGACACAAAGTCAATTTATTATTTCAAGTATAACGAAACGGATTGTTGACAAAATTGTATGCATGATGTGAACTCTAAGGCATGGCTTGCATACGTACACACAACATACACATACTTATGGAAATTTAAATACATATTTAATTGAAAGTATGAAAAATATGATGTCCAAAATGATTGTAAGAAAATTAAAAATTAATATTATTTTCTAGTAGCTGGATGAATGACTGCTAATTATGGATGTGTCTCATGCTTGCAAATGTTCCGCACTCTGATCAATGATTGAGCACGTTGAATTGATTTGAAAACAATAATTTCAAAGGTTTATAAATTAAATAACGAAATGAATTAAACAAATAAATTTCGTTGGCTGTGCAAATAATAACGTTTTGCATGCTCGCACAGTGATTATTTTAAGCAGTCAAGAACAAAATTTCATTATTATTGTGATTGTTTATTTGCTGTTTATAACACAATTGATATTTAGATTTGTGAAATGCATACAAAAACTACAATTAATGTTTTGTCTCAATTTTGTTAACTTCAATACACTTCTTGCCTTAAGTCGCCATAAAACTATCAAACGTTTGCCTGTATTGCGGAATCGATGCGAGTTATAGGGGAAGAGAGAGCGACAAGGCATTTTTATTTTGCGTTACTAGAAATAAATCAATTTAATGGCAACTCGAATTGAAGTTATTTTAAGCTCTTAAGCGCGTAACATTGTTTATCCTTTCGATACTCACTGGCATGCAAATAAGAAATTTCAATTGTAGGAAACTGTTGCTGGCTCTGGAGCAGCAACCATTTTGTGCAAGGCTTTTTTGTGGTTTGTATTAACTGATTTCAATCAATTGCCAAATTTCTGCAGTTTATGAATCTGTTGTTGTTTCAATATGAACCTGCAACAAGACGGGCATACACTGCACACAATCTTGTGACGATCTCTTGTAGAAAATGTACAACAATATTAATTTGATTCAGCATAATTAAAAGCAGACCAAGTAATTGAACGCTTAAGGAATACATAGTTTTGACTATGAGTATGGGAAAATATTCTGAAAAAAAAGAAAGAAGGAGGTGATCCGAGGTAGAAAGATGCATAGACGGGTGTACGGATGGCCAACATGCTGAGAGAAAGAAATTCTTTAAAATTGGGTTCGGGCTGAGAGCTTTTCTTTCAGGAATCAAGGAATAAAGCTCGTTTTTGCTATACTTTTTTGAAAATTTTAATGCCATCCCTGTTTAAAAAGTGATACAACTGATATTAGTTTTTTTTTCATTCATAAAGAAAACGGCTCTTTATGAATACAAAAAAATCGTTGCACTGGAATGTTTGGAAACTTTTGTTAAGAACTTTACAAGCAGGTATCTGATGAATAAATGAAAGCGAAGAAGATTGGCCATATATTCTGTACATTAAAGGACTTTAAATATATTTGGCTACTAGTTTTAGCTTAACAACAGCATAAAAGAAAGATGGAGGGAGCTTCATGCTATCACATGTTTACAAAAAGTAAATAAGACTTAGAAATTGCAAATACTTTTTTTTTATAATAAATTTGCTTTCATTTGAATGCTGTATTTCTGTACAGGCAGCTAAACTCAAAATATTACCGGGGCAATGTGCCTCATGTATGGCTGGGGGTCAATATGTGTTGTTGTTTTTTTTAGCGCCACTAACTGTAGCAAGTAACGCTAAACAAATAAAGAATTGCAATACATAACAACGGTTTTACCTATTTTTTGTTTGTGTTCTTGTTTGCCTGTAGCCAAATGCATTTTTGTAGATGCGCTTTGATATCAAACAGCACCACATTGATTTCCCAAGTGGCACTTAAGCCATCCATGGCTGTTAAAAGGAAAATAATAAATATTTTCCAACGAAACACACATACACTCAAATATTTATTTTATGGCCACTCCAAAAACTAGAGTGACCCGTCCAATGGATTTGGGTAGCAAATCTGTTTTTCAGTTGAGGTTGTAATTTTCTGTCAAATTGTCTGGCAAAAGGATCTCTCTACGTTGTATTAAAGTATTCAGACACGAACAAATAAGGAACAGCAGGTTTATCAATTGTCTATCTGTGGATTTTGTATAAGCAAATCGCTTCAGCTGATTGGAATCTATGACTTCAAAAAGCCTGACTGCCATTTTTAGAACTGCAAGCACTACGCACAAATTTAATTATTACAAAGTAGCTCGATCACACGCGCTATCCAGCGAGTTATTAATTTTAGCATTTCGGCTTCGCACATTTACAATTTCGTATATTCTATTTGGCCTATGAAATGCATGTGTGTTAATGTGTGAGAGTTATTTAGTTTTTGTTAGTGTTTGTTTGTGTTGTCGAGTGCTACTTTTTGCCACCATTTTCCGGTCAAAGTTGAATTATTCATGAACTCTCATACTGATTCAGCTCAAGCTACACGTATTTGTTGTGCTTGTAGTTCAATTTTTTTTTTGTTATCCACTGGAGAGGAAATGTGTAACAATAGCGTGCGTGTGTATGTGCGTTTGACTTCAGGTTCTAAAGGTTTTGTTTGTTAATCATTTTCAGCAAGATTTTAAAGACTTTTTAAAGACTTTTTGCAAATTAAACTTTTTTTGTGGATTCATACAATTCGATAACAGTTTGCGATATTTAATTTTTATTACGAGAATTAAACGTTGTACGGAAAATAAAATAAGAATATATCGCTTAAGAGTGAAATCGTTGCTTCGTATATTCTGCAGGAGTTGTTATTTGGTTGTATGAATTTATTGAGATTTATTTGCATTATTAAAAAAAAATTTTTAAATGTGTCAGATAAAAATAAATCAGATAACCAGATTTACGAGCTTTAAGCGCGGTGACGCCAGAATTTGGTTTGTCGCAATACTGTTTTTACGGCAAAATCAAATTCTAAGAGTTTTGAGAGTTCAATCGTCTTGCCCACAGCATATCCCTGTCTTCTGATGCATTATTTAAATACCACAACATATCCCAGCGAGCACATCATTTGCATATCAGTATGCACGTTTTGATATAACCAGGAACTTGTGCAAATATATTTCATATCAAACTCTTGAAAAACACTTAAACGTATTTTAGAAAAGTATGTGCTTGTGTTAGTGTGATAATGTATGAAAATATGTATGTATTGTTGTTGTCACGCACATGTTAACGGGGTTATTTTTGAGCAAATTCATGTATTTACACGCGAATATGTGTCAGTGCGCTCAATAGCTACCGTTGAGCTTGCGGAATACTAACACTTACAACACAACAGCGTCATTAACAGCAACCCGAATTGCTGCAGTGCCCACTCTTCCACAGGCGTATGATTGTGTGTGTGTGTGAGTGTGCAGTTGTGATAAAATGCTTCTGCAATTGACGCTATTTAGTTCGAGAGTGCGTATAAACATGTTAAGCATCATCTGCTTAACAATTATTCGTCATTTAGTTATTGTTGTTGTTCTACTTGTCAACTACAATACACGGAAGCGGAAGTGCGCAACAACGGTGCTGACAAATTCAATGCAGCGCTATTGACATTTCACTACACAAAAAAAATGTATTTAATGCATTTGCAAGGCCATCACCCAGCAGGAAGAGCATGCATAAGAATTCGAATGTTGTATTTTGAATTTATCGAGTTTTATTTTTACTTTAAAATAGTTTTCTCCTGGAACATCCCAAACGAAATTTGAATTTGTTTTCTTTATTAAATGAAAAATGAGCTCCGCTAATTTCAAAAATTATTTCTTTTCGGAACTATTGGCTTCTTTATGCAAAGAGGAAGCCCTCACGAAATTTTCAATTTTGTGTTTTGTGTAATTGTTTTTTAGATTTATATCAATGCCCTTAATGGTGATGGCTTTTAAGAAGCTACGAGCCCAGTGGTAAATTCCTTAATTTTTATTCCATGGAAAGTCTCTGCAGCATAGCACTTCGTAGGAGACTCCTCTCATAACTGGACAAGTCCCGCAGATGATAAGTTTTCCATACCAAATGCATTTTCATAGTACACGGACTATAAATAATGCAAAGTACTGATTTGCTTTGGATAAATTGCGGATAAATTGGATAAATTCCAATATTTTCACTAAATGTTAGTTAATTGAATTGATGTTGATAAATTTTCCTTTTTGTTCTCATTTTCGCACAACTATCAGGGGTAAAAGGAAGAATGCGAGCCCTGATTCGGAAGGGTGCTCTAATTGCCGTTTATTACTTATTGATTTTCAAAGTATTTGCAACCGAAATTAGTTCGATTCATTGCGTATAAGATTTGTGTGCATTCATATACTCATGTGTATGTGTCTGTATAGTGAAATTTCTATATAAGCGGATTCCCACCGTCATCGCTCATGTCGGTGGTCTGATTCCATCCGTTAATATGAATTAAACAACAAAAGAATTTGCTTTAAGTTTCCTGCAACGATTAGGATCCTGGATATTTCTTTGATTTAATTCACTCTTTCTCTTTTTGAAGAACATAAACAACAGTGGAGCTTTCACTGTACATGTAGTCATGCATTTGTGTTCCAATTGTTAGAGTTGGTTTTGCTTACATTCACCCTTCCATAAATTTAAAATTCATATAATAAACTGAAACGTTGATTAGATGATCAAACACATACACCAGCACACGAACATTCTGTGTCACTACATAAAAGAGATTTTGTGTAATTTTCAAATAAAGTTAACAATACGTTTATGGACACACCTGCATGTGTATGTTTCGTGTAAGTGTGTGTGTCTATTCGTATGCAGGAGCAATCAGAAATGGTTTTAGGTTATGAATGGTTTGGGGGGGAGTCGAGGCAGTACGCTTTCGTACTTCACGAATTTATTGCTTGAATGCAGAGACCGTGTGTACGAATTATATGAATAACCATAAAATAGAGCGGGAGAATTTAAAACTCTCAAAGCAAATACAAACATACGTAATAAATATTTATACATCGCACCACACACACATGCACGGACACACGCACACACACACATACACACCGAGATAAACTTTCAAACAACAATTTCAGAAACATTCAAATTTATTTGCAGGTCTAAATGAATGCACACCTCTGCGCTTGTTGTTGTTAAATGCTTAAATGGCATTATTTATGTTTATCTTTTCATGTACGCTTCCATAGAATCACAGCGTGGGAGCCTTGTAAACTTACCTCGTACATGACGGTAGAAAGACGTACTACAAATGGAGATATAAATAAAGTTAAATGCCGAAATTGCATTTGTTGTAGTAACCGATCAGCAGAGAAACATTAAAGAGATTGTAGCGGCTGAATCTTAACTGATCTGAAATTGAATTACTTTTGGTAATCCACTCATGATCTTTATGCTTCAGAGCATCATTTCAGTAAACTGTGACCGAATGGGAACGGAGACTTAGGCTAAACGTTTAATCACCACAACTGCCGGTCTTACGGAATAGAATATGGGCAAGTGCTACAGTAAATCCATCTCTGATACTTCCTTTCAACATATTTGCTCCCAGTCCAGTTTCTATTTACCCCAAGAGATATGGGAAAATATTTGATAAAAACTAAAAGGAGTGTATCAGAAACTTTGAAATGACAAGTTAAATCAGGATGAATAGTTTCTTTTCCCAAAAATCGGGACATAATGGGTAAACCAAACTCAGATAAATGCGTTTGCCAAACGGTAAACTATCACTTAGTAGTCGTTTGGTCTTGTGTTTGTTGGTTTTTACCTGCAGAATTGTACATGTTGTTCGTTAAAACCCAAATGTCCGTAACGACAATTCTATTTTAACAAAATTTTTCAATTCTTACGATGCAATTTTGACAGCTGACATAATAATCAATCAAAAAAGTCTACTTTGAACTTGTCGTTAGTTGGGGCCTTCTGGTTTCAAGTAACGATACGTACAAACTCGTATACATATTCATGCACACACGTACACGAGCAGTACGGTGGCGTGGGCAAAAGTATTTTGTTTCATGAGTTTCTCTTTTTCCCCATCCTCCTTTTCTTGCTGCAGTTAAGCCTGTAAATTGTGCATCCATCCAATCTGAATGTGTTTAGTTTAGTTTTCGAAATTTTCTTTAAGATTTATTGAATACTGCGCAGGTATGATCATGTACTTTCAAAGCAGTTGAAATTCAAATACATTCTGCAGTCGAAATGAAACAAAATAAAATGAATATTTGGCCAGTGTGAATAAAACTCGGTATTTGACAAACTATTTGTTTCGTGGACACATCTCGTCTTCTAATAAAAATCTATTATCAAAATCTGTTGGTTTTGGTTTCCATTTGCCACAAAGAAATTCCACGAAAGTTTATATAAACTATTTATTTGTATTTTATGAGTTTGTTATTCGTATTTAATTCTCGTGGTGCAGTAGATGATATCTTGAAAAATACAGGAAATATGTCGGAAAAAAGATGTTTTCGAAAAACGACAAAAAGGTATTGGCTGAAATTCACCGCCGATGCAACAATTCGTATACTTGTGTGATTAATCATTCATTTAAATATCTGAAAATTTCATTGTGGAACCACCTTTCGAGCAAATCAAAGATATGGAATTAAAGTGGGTTCAACTGATTAGTTGTTGCCGTGCTATAGACTTGGACCATCTATAAAACCGTATGAACTGGACATGTAAGAGATTTCACTAAAAATTTAAATGAATTTCGAAAGCCTTTCTAATATGCGGAGTTCTTATGGCGTTCCTGCTCTACATGGAACGACACACATGCAGACATCGTCTTGATCACCGCTCATTATACTCCTACAATAAATCCTATTCCGTACTGATGGAAAAGATGCACAATTATGTTGCGGAGAGAAGAAACCTTGTTCCTTTCAATACAAACATGTTTGTGATGAGGGTGTCCTTTAAGAAAAGTCTAAAGGGATAAAGTAAATTGTATAAGAACGCATGTGTATGCAGCAACACGAAACTTGCAAAACGAAATACGGAATTGAGGTCGCATACAAGTGTTACTTAGGAATAGTTGTTGCTTATAATGAGGAAACTGTCAACATCGTCGCAGAAATGTTTGCATTTGCCTCATTTTCTTACGTCTTCGTCTGTTTGTTTTTGCTTCTAAGCATTAATAAATAGTTGCAGGATGACGACTTTGTGCTACAAAGTTTTTGCTGTGTTAATATTTTATCGTTGCACCAAATAGAGTTATAAAGAGTTTTGAGCTTTTTTTTTTTGCTTTTCTTGGCTCCATTGCGGAATCTGGATAAAGGTTTTTATCAATTCAGAGATGTGCGAACAACACGAACGTTTTATCCCCCTGGGTTCTGGTGATCGCATAACTTGTTGGTTGCAGAAGTCGCTCCATACTAATCAAACCAATATTGTTTGGCATCTTCTATAGAGTTGATTTTTGTGGTTACTAGACACACCAATTCCATGATTACAAAAGTCAATAAATCAATTTTGTCTTCTTAGAAACTAAATGTTACTTTTCCATCACACAGTGGCCAGAGTGTTGCTTCCATCGTATTTTTATATATTTATCGATTCTCATGAAAGTTTGTTGATAATAAAATTGGCAGCGCAGAGCGTAGATCCGTTGCAAGATTATCAAGAACAATTCTTACCCGGCAACTCCAACTTGCGCAAATTGAACATGCGAGGGGTAAAGAGCATGGTGGAGTATACAGGCTTCAAGGAGGCAAACGTACGCCTCCTTCTTCTTTCCGCTGGATAGATTTTCTGATAATTTATTGTGTTATTACAGAGTTACATAATTCAATTTGTTGTTTTTTTCATAGAAAATTTATTTGATAATTTCATTTCTTTTTGCATGCACGTGGGCATATTTCACTTCACGTGTAAGCATGTACACAAAAATGGTACTTCATTTGGCTAATTACCTTTGCGAAGTGCTGCGAAAGTTACTATTTTTGAAATACATACTTTTGTCAAGTTGTTGTAAGCAGATCACTGATAAAGTGATAAAAATTTAAAGAAGCAGGAGAAAATGATAATTTTGTATGGGAAACATGGCAAAAGAAGGGAATATGAAGTTAATTAACAAACAGCATTTGCGTGTTAATAATTGTGTTCTATTTCTATTTCGTCTTTTGTGGCATGCAGCTGACCAATTGTTCAAGTTTTTCTTAAAAGCGTTTTTAGTTTGGAAAGAATTTTGTTATCGATTAGGAGAAGAGTAGTGATTTATTTGCGTACAACAAATTAAAACTAAAATTAGTGTTCTTCGATCTGATTCTGCTTAGATTCTTTCTAATTTCATTAGCTACAATTTTTTCCAAGTTGTCTTACATATAAAAAAGGAGATAAATTAAATGTATTTGTTACCTAGTGAAAATTTGTTGAAGTGATATATTTTTGTTTGTTTGTTTATTTGTTTGGTTTTATGTTGTATAAATTTTTGCCAGTAAATTGGCACAGTTGTAGTTGTTGTAACGTTAAAGGCGTTGTGTGCCGCAGGGATGGTGAATGAGGAAGAAGTACAAGAACGAAATTGTTGTTGCAGGCAGGAAACCAAAAAACAAAAGAGAAAATATTTTAAAGTAATAAAAATGTATAACAATTTCACAAACTTCCATTGGTTGTTGGTGTTGGTGTTGGTGTTGGTGTGTTTATTTATAAAAGAAAAGTTGTTATTCAGCTGTTTGTGATGTGAAAATAAGGTGGAATAAACTAAATCTACAATAAATATGTGCTACACTGTGTCTCTATGGATTTTTTCTAACAATAAAATTTGTATGTATTCAAATATCGAATTTCAAATACTTTTAATATTTTGGTTTCACTAGATATGTTTTTATTTGCGATTTCTCAGGAAAACGCAAATTCTTCATCGTTTGTTCTAGTTTAGCAAAGATATAGTCTTGTACCAAGAACAAAATCGATCTCGAGGACAAAATTTAATATGATTAAGCAAATTTTTCAAAAGTCGTTTTATTCAAAAGAGATTTGAAATTTTTGCATTTTTCTCATATAATAAAAAATTTATATTATATAATTCTTTTTTTTATTTGTGATGCACTACTTTGCATCAAATCATAATACTATTCATTACATAGATGATATTTAATTGTCATGTGGTTGTATGCTTTAGTGTTTTTGTGTTTTTAAAATTGCCGCTAAATAACACATCCTGATGTGCAAATGAAAGACTAAAATGAAAAAAAATCAGTAGAGAAATGAAGCAAAAGTAGTGCGAGGAGTATGAATTTCAAAGACCAACAACTAAAATAAATAAATAAATAATATGACTTTGCAAATATGAATGTGTGTGGTTGTTACATTGAAAATATTAAAAAAAATATATTAAATTAAACTTCAGTATGACATGTTCCTGAATTGAACAGATTTAAAAAATCACAAAGGCAATTAACTATAAACGGTCTTTATTTAAATAGTGCAGTGACAACTAATAAACATCAACTCTATTAATTGTTTTTCATATAAAAAAGCTCACCTATTTAAAGGTGGAAACAAAGAACACAGTGATACGATCAAATCTTTTTGTTGTGGAAATAAAGTGCAAGAGATAAAATTTTATGAATATAAATATTAAATACAAGTTTACATCTGTGAATTTAATGGATTGTATATTCTGGTAGAACTTAATTTATTATAAATTAAATATGACGAAAATCAAATGAAAATGTTACAAATCAGGAGCTTAAAGCATTTAAAAACTGATGAATACATGGAAACAACATCGTAATAAATCAAAATGGTTTTGTGTGGTTAACAAACGGAAGTGGATGTTGTGTACAATCGAACAAAAAAATACAACACACAACATTGCAAACACACAGTGATTTACTACGATACAACGTACGATTTTCAAATGCTGAGCGAAATTTTCAATAGATATTCCATGAAAACAAAAAAATCTGGCAAGAAAATTCAATAACGACAAAAAATATAGAAAATAATTTCTACAAACAACAAAAAAAAAAGGATATAAGCGAAAATGTGTGGCGTCTTTAGGGTGGAAACAAATAGTTTTTTTTTTGTAACATAATTTTATCCCAAAAATTAACTAACCCTACAGACTCTGAAAGGAATAATAATTAAAGAAAAATCAATAATTTTAAAGATCAATTGAATATATAAAATAGTTGAGAACTCAACTTAAAAGTCAGTAGAAACTATTTGATATCTCGACAGACTGAGAACTGTTTAGGCGGGAAAAGGCTTCATGACTCTCATTAAAATTATATCTCGTTCCGACCGGATAACATTATGCTCATCCCCACTAACATGAAAAAAAGTTGTGCCAAAATATGATACATTCCATGACATACTTATTTACAAATGTAACAAAATTAACAACAGAATATTTGAAATAAAAAAGTTTTTAAATTAAAATGAATAATGAGAGAATAAAACACGACCATAAAAAATCATAAAAGCTACTGACTCCATTGAAATTGAACGTGAAAAACCTACCAGGAATAAAAGAAAGCCAAACGAATGTGATAATCTAAAACAAAAACACCATTTAACACGCTATTAAATGGAGAATACCTCACCTGTAGGTTACTTAGCAAGGCCTGAAAATATGGCATGGCCAACAATGTGTTGGTGCGACTGCTGCCGCTACTGGCGCTTTGCTGTTGCAAGCTGTCCTGAGGCTGCTGCACTAACTGTGAATGCTGTAAAGAAAGCCATAGCGGCAAAAAACAAACGATAATAGATACAAAAGCAGGGGAGAGATAAGGAAACAAGTGGACAACAATTATTAAATACGAAAATATTACCAGGGTGTATTTTAGAGCAAACGGAATGATATCGACAAGGCCAGAATATAACCTTTTACTATTTTTAATCAGTAGCATTAACGTACATTGAAATCAGAGCGTTACTTAAACTAAAAAATATTTCAAAATTTATTTCGCAAAATTAAATTGCGCAAAATACTCATTCACACATACAACCTTGCAAAAGAATTAGATAAATTTATGTGCCCGCACAAACAGTTTATACAGTCGGCTTTAATAGCTCTTGTTGCTGGCACACAGTTGGCTAGTTTTTCTTTCGTTTTTTGACTGCAGTGCTCATATTTGCCTTGTTGCGCCAAATAGATATCCCTAACAAAGACCGTGAAAGTTAATTTAAACGTTTGAAAAGGATTGTTACACACAAGCGAACTAATCCAGCAAGGAAATGTTGAAACTAAAGCGAGACAATAGACTGTAAGGAGGGGGATGATGACACCCCATAAAGTTTCACTTTAGCCAAACTTGAGAATTAAAACTCATGTAAATATAGTTTGAATATTTGCAAAAGTTGTCTGCAAATGCCAAAAATATTTCAAATTTAAGCCAACACTTTTGCTAGATAAACAACACAGAGTGCAAGAAAACTACATTTCCAAGTTTAGCGGGAAAATAAGGAACATCTATTTATTAAAGGATTATATACGAAAGACGGCAAAAGTTTAGAATTAAATACTTTCTAAGATCAACTTTAGCGAATTGTATTGGCTGACTTATCACAGTTATAACTTTTACTCAATATATCTAAGGAAGCAGTAAAATAGAAGTTAGAAGTACTTTCAAGCAGACATTCAGACAACAAATATTTGCAAGACTCGTAAGGGAAGTTTTCAAGATGTTTGTATTTTTATTACTTAATTTAAGCGATAGAGGTATTATTTTACTAGCAGTCAATAAAACAATACAAAAATAGCGAAAACTTCTTCGATGTGAAATTCAAGCAAGAAAATGAGCCGTTGTTTTTCATAGTTTCTAAGTCACTTGGCCAAAGTTTACAACCATATTTTATAGATAATTTGAGCAAAAGTTTCCCTGGTGATCTGCACTTGCTTCAGTGCAATGAACACTTCTAAAATTATCATTTTGCTTAACAACTTTCAAACTTTGAAAAGTCTGCACAAGTAAATACATTAAAATTTGGCGAAATTAATATTTATGATAATTAAATTCTATGGATCAGTGTTTTAAATTTATTTCGTTTTTATGTCGTTTTTTGACGCGTATGAATTATATTTCGCCAGTTGCGTATACGCCACCAAAACCTTAATTTTGTAAGCCAAGGCAACATACTGAAATGCAGGAAATATATACACAATCATTTTTAAACAATTTGTTTTTGCTTTTCTTTAAAAGGCAAAGCATCGAATGAATTACTATTCGTTTCGAATTCCTAATTCCTCCGGCAGATTGTTACAGCTTCCTGTTGCTTTCCAGATGTGCTTCACACCGCAATGGGTTCTTTAAACTCTATTTTTTGAAGTAACACTAGGAAAAAATTAGTCAAGAGGAGTTTTCCAGTCTGCTGGCTTGATTTACAAAGTCTTAATATTATTTATTTTGTATTTAAATATTCTTGGTTATTGAAACATGCGGGCCAAGCAGGTGTTTCTTTAAGCTTTTAATGCTAAAGCATTTCACTCATTCAATCGAGTTGCAGCCTGCAGCTAAAATTTTGAATTTTATAATCAAGCTTAAAGTTAAATCAGCTCATTTGAGAAATTTTTAATTTTATTTTAGGAATACGTCTGAAGTTTAAAAAATAGTTCTTAAAGTTGCGTTTTAAGAATTGATAATAACAACTTATAATCAGATTGCGCGTTCTACGTTCAGTATTTTCCGATTTAAAAAATGGTGTTAATGAGTAGGAGTATCCCATATTAAACCAACGTTTTTAAGGAAGCAGAATATGAGAATTTGATTCTCATTTAGCTTTTACATATTCATTAATTGGAAACATTTATGAACACATACAAGCGCTGATGTTTTGCTGATGTTACACGGAGTATTTGCTGTTATTCCTGTCATAAATAGTTCTAGGACGTACACACGTCTGTTAATTTAATTGTATGCTTGTGTGTGCAAAGTTGGTAGCTTACCTCATCGCCCATAATGCTGCTGTCAGCATGTTGTTGCACGCCATCAGACTTTGGACGGCGACTTCGTTCTCTGGCATTTTGCTGCTGTTTACGACGTGTCGCTTGTGTACTAGAAATAGAAAAATAAAAAGTGAAAATTTAGAGGGTGTCCTTGAATAATCTAATATTTTTATTTTGTCAAGAGACAGACTTTGCAATTAATGGTGAATATATAAACAAGTTGCCCAAGTTTTCATTGAGGAGACTCAATATGAACATGAGATTTCTATAAGGCCGAGGTTCCATTGTTCCTTTGATGTTTTATATATTTAATTAATTGCACTCATGAATAGCAAGAGGGAGGAAGCATTAGCCATGTAACGTAGTTTCTGCCATTGTGTACGATAAGTTCCCTAATTTAGTTGATATTTTATAAAGAAGTGGTTTCTTATAGCAAATTATCTTATTAAATTTGTATGTAGTTCGTGCGTTGTATGTTCAGCTCCATTATCTGCTTGGTTATTGTGTTTGTGTGCATTAAAGTTCTTCTTGCATTTTGATTTTTTCAAATTCAATCTTTATCTTGTTGCCAGAAAATATTCTCGTAACATAAAAGCGTATTTAATTCCTGATTAACAATGGCTGCTGGAAGTGCACGTGGATGTTGATGGTTACATAAGAACCTTTCGCTACATCGTTAGTGCAGTTTTTTTAAGTGGTTTAACCAAAATTTTTCATATTTTTACTGTATGAAATTTTGTTGACAAGTTGTTTCTGGTTACATTACTTTGGCTTAATAATATTAAAACTTTTAAGAGATGCGCAAGATTATCTGAGACTGTAGTATGGGCAACCTTAAATGGAATTATGGATAAAGTGACTTACCTGTTATCTGACGCTGTCATATCGGCTGCAGTTAGAGGTTCTGTGCCACTTTTTTCTCTCACTAAACGATCTGGAAGATAATAGACGTGCATTTGAGTACAGCAAGAAAATTAAGCGTGTAAATCATTTTTTATAAATATTTTAGCATCAAATTTATGAAAGCGTTTGGTTTGCTTCTCGCTTTAAAATACACCCTCTGTTTTTTTGGAATAGTTGTGAAAAAATATTCAAAGATTTGTGACACAGATATCATAACACACAAGTGTTAACATCAGGTTGATACAGTTCTCGGATTGTTTTTCACAATAAAATTTGTGTAAATAGAAAACTGTTATCACATTCAACTGAGCCACCTAAACAGTGGTGATAAACACAATATACTCATGAGCACTGAAGATGAAAGTGCAGCGACTTTCGAAAACAGCTGATCTGCTCTGCTGTGTAAGTTGAATAAAACTGATGTTGACTTCCTTTGTGCCTAGGAATATTTATCATCATGTCTTTCTGAGATTTCAACTAAGTTAGAATAATTAGCCTATAAAAATATTAATTTTTCAAAGATTTCATTTACCCGATTCGTGCTTTTCCAAATCCTCCTGTTTCTGGCCGGGCTTAGCCTTGACATCTATCGTTATTTCAGCACTACTCAAGCCAGCATGACAGGAATACACGCCGGAATCGCGAAATGTTATATCCAAAATACGCAAGGCTCCCTTTTTGGACACCTTAAACTTCCTGGATTTGGCCAAAGGCTTATGATCCTTGCTCCACTTAATCTTGGTGCGATTGTAACGTTTCACAGGACACTTGATTTTGACTTGAGTACCAAAAAAGACCACACCGGCGCCGCCAACTTTTAAAGTAATTTTTGTTTTCTTTGGATCGTGCTGTATGTGTGTTGTGTTGCTGATTTGTATAACTGGCTTGGGATCCTCCGGTGGACAGGGTTTGACGTTGCAGGGCTTTTTGTCAGGTGGTTTGGCACTGGGACACATATTTTCTGGTCTCTCGATTTTATGTTCCTGGGCCATTATTTGTTTGCATTCAACTTTGCGCTCTTTGAAGCCGTAACCGCAAGTGTGTGAGCACTTGGACCACTCTCCCACATCCCAACGTACCGGACAATCTAAAACGTTACAGTACTGGCGATCTGCCGGTGGTGGTTGGGGACACATACTATTTGGCACCACCATGGTGTTCTCGCCTCCCCTGGTTACTTCATGAATACATTGGACTTCTCTGGTTTTTATGCCAATACCGCATGACTTGGAACAGGGTGTATAGTCGGAATAATTCCAACGTGGCGGACATGGTCTGTCATTGCATGTTCGGACACGGGCTTCTGGTTTGGTTTCAGGTGCACACAAAAATGGTGAAACAACGCGGCTATTGTCCTCACGCACGCAGTTAATAATGAGTTCCTCTACGCCTCCCAAGCAACTGGCGCTGCACGATGTGTATCCTTGTTCACGCCACATATACGTTTTACCTGGCTCGGATACACCCACTTTGATGGAGTCGCGTGGATATTGATCTTCATAGACATGAGATTGCAGCATGCAGGGATCTTCAACGCAACGTTCCACCTCGTCGTGAGGCTTGAGGCCTTCGCACAATGAATCATTTACTGTGGCTAAAGTGCGTGAATATTCCAAAAATATTTTGCATTTATGAGTTCGTCTTTTTATGCCTTCGCCGCACGTCACACTGCAGGGTGACCACAGAGACTCTTTGATGTAACTGCAAACGAGACAAGAAAATATTTGCTAACGAAATTATTTGGAACGAAAGTCTTTGTTGCACTCTAAGATTTACTCCCACAGTGTTGTCGCTATTTTTTCATAATTATTTTTATACTTCGTTTAGTGTTTCCGTTGAAATGTATTGAGCGGTGAAAACATTTCCTTCCACAATAAGCAAATCTATAGCGCCAAACTTAAGGCGTCCTTCTCTTAATGACGACTTTCTGGTGCGTCATTGTGCCGCCTTAAAAACATCCTTTTTTGCAAAACACATTCGCATGTTATTTAATAAATAAATAGACTTTGAACTGTTTTTATATATTTTGTTTGCCAAACAAATTGCCAAAGCAAAGAAAACAATTTCAATACAAGCTCTGGCTGGCTAACGAATAAAATAGAGTCTCAAATATATTTCTTTGCAACACCATTTTAAGACAACGACAGTTTTCTATCTTATGGTTTCATTATTCAGTGTACTACAAAATCGATTACAGAAAACTGTCCCTACCGTTGAATATCTCTGCCGTACGACTGGGCAGTAAAGTCCTCTATGAAATTTAAATTTCATACAGAATTGCGTACTAGAAATAGTTCACAGTCGTATAAATAAATTTATATGAAAATATGATGAACATAATTTTACAAAATTCAGTTGATTAACAACATAACGACTAAACTTGTATGGTTTAACTTTTTATTGTAGGGTGTTACTGATAAATTCTGCTAATCAACAGTTCTTAGATTTGCTTCGTCAGGTGCAAAAAATTCAAGAGTGGAAATGAAACGGAATTAATTATATCGAAAAGATGTAAATGTGCTGCTTGTTTGCTTTTCAGACTGCCTACTAATATTTTTACTCAATTAACTTGCCACATCCATACCAGTTCAGTTCAGTTCAGTTCAGTTCCCTTTTAGCTTTGCCATGACAGTGACAAATAATCAATTGTTACCGACAGCAAATACAAGAGAGAAACAAATTTCAGCAGCAACAATAATTAATGTGGGCCCTGTTTTGATAAATTATGAATTGAATTGGACAAACAAACACGGTGTGTTATTTCTTGAAGGGGGAAGTATTTATTAAATTAGAAATACTCAATTGAAGGCAGAAAGACAACTACACAATTTATTTTCACTCTTGAATTTAATGAGATTCTACTATTTTTGTATTAGCACTGATCAACCTATTCATAAAATTTAAGTAGAACAGGGTTAACTGTGTTAACCACCTGCACAATTTTTTTCGCTTTCATGGTCAGGATACTCTGAAAAATCAAAATTAACTTTTGAACAGATTTACATTGATAATGAGACGTCAATCTGCGACCTTATTTGCGACAAACCCGGCTCTGCTAGTTGACTAAGCTGCCGGATATGAAGTGGAACTGATCTACAATAGACCTTGAAAACTCCACTACATCGAGGAAACCCCACTTTTGTAACCGAACCACGATCAATGGTTTTTGATTTGGGTATATCAAACATTTTGCAGTGACTTGACTTATAGATAAGAATCTGCAAATTGATCTACAAGATCTTAAGATTCGAGATCTCCCAATTTTAAGCAGACAGTGGGTGCACGGGCATTCACTTGCTTATTAAGCGCTTTGTTTTGATCCTGGAAACAAGAAAAGTTGTTCGAGTCAACAGATACTTTTCTGTGACATATTTTAGAATCTCGTTTTCTATCACAAAATGCAACTCGATGCGTTTTGAATGATTTGAAAATAGTTTGTTGGTCATAAAAACAGAAGTGACTATTATTATTATTGTCATTATTTTTATTATCTTATAATTAAAATTAAAGTGCTCCAAAATAATTCCGAAGAAGTTTTTGTTCGCTTGGATGTTTCTCTTGTCCATCTGAATTTTTAATTTATTAATTTATACACAAAAAGTATCAGCCTTCTTTGGTCCTACTCTTTCGCCTTTCCCGTACTTCTGTTTAAAGTCTTCTCCCATATTAATAGATTTAGTAGAGTTGTAAAAATAATTTCCATTTTAATTGCGATTTTGAAACACATTTTGAAAGAGGAACAAGGAAAATTGTTGCCTCTGCTAATTGAGTGGTATTTGAAAATGAAAACAAAAGAATAAGAAGAGGGGAAAACCTCACAACTACACGTACTAAATAAATACAAACAAATTCATTTGCACAAACCCATTGATGTTTAACGACTTGCACTTAAACGGGCGTGAGTAATAATAAAGCTTATCGAGCCTACTCATCGCCATCAAACAAAGCAACAGAAACATTCACACTGGCACTTAAATTACAAGCACTTGAATCCATTAACAGCACTTATTACATTCTTTCGCAGTCAGTGACAACTACTTGAGCATATCACGGAACGAGGGTCAGCAGAAGAGGATTTGTTTTGGAATAGTTTGCGGTTTTATATTATGAAGAACGAAAACAATATCTCTGCAACAACAGCTGAGACGGAGCTCTTCAAAACTATTCCAACGAGCTCAGAGTTTCTACAGCTTTCGGTATTTTCACAGGGAAGATTTATTGAAAGCAATCATAATATATTTTTTGTCTTCAATATGAATGCTTGTTCATATTAAGAGCAAAACGTTTACACGGTGAAAATGATATAAAATTTTAATTAAGGTGGCGTCGCCAACGTTCCTTATCAAAATTTTTGTTGGGTGATGATTGGAACTCCATATACATTTAAAGTTTCGTCGGAAGGCTTAATCACAAGTATCAGAATATAGATTTACTTACGTTGGTTCTGACGGCTCATTGTCTCTGGACGAGTAGCCACCTGATGTCAGACGCATTGTCCTCGGCCCATCCGGTTCCTCCTGATGCAAACGGCTGATTGTATGATGTGAATACACCGACGGCTGATCATTATATGACGCATCGTCGGATGATATATTTTCATCATCCATATCTTCTGAATCTTCATCATCATCATCATCTTCTTCGTCGTCCATGTCGTCGTCATCATTCAAGGCGCCCTTGAAATTTAAAGCAAATGCGACTATTAAACAGAATTAAAAATGTACACTGACAAACACAATAACACACACATGAATAAGACTACAAACTGTAATTTGTTACTGTTGAAAACTTACCCGGGGACCACTGCTGCCCACAATTATCTTGCCGCCATTCATGCCACCTCCATTACACGAGATGCCCGTGGAACATTGTTGCACGCTGGAGGGTTTCGTCAGAGGATCACATTTGGCACTTAATCTGCCATCGGGTGACTTACACTCCACGCCACGCATTTGAATGCCTTGGCCGCATGATACCGAGCACTTTAATTTTCATTAAAAGCAAAACACGAAGAACCAAAATAAAATTTTATGTTCAAAGTCAAATTAAATATGAAAAGGATGATGATTTGCACGATTCCCGTGTTCTTGTGCTCGTGTCTGTGAACGGGAGTTTGCAACTAAACGTATTTAAGTTACTTTTTGCACTGAAATTCTAACTGGAGGAAAACAATTTCCCAGATACCAAAGAATATGGAAAACTGTGTTACATCGTAATTTGGGCACTTAATATTTTTGGGTTTCTCTTTTAACACAATCCTACAGCAAACTCTAGTGTGCTTTAATATTCAAAAGAATGTTTATGGCTGTTTTTTTTTTCTCCTAAAAGTCAAAAGTATGAAAAGGAAAAAATATCAACAAAATTTCATGTTTATGATACAACGTGCTTTGCTGGAAATATAAAAATACATTCATAATGCGGAAGACTTTGAGGCTTTTAAGCGAAATTAGTTTTTGGCGGCAGCAAAACATGTTGCTGTTGCAAAAACAAAGATATTTAACCTCCATCAAAAGCGAGTTATCTACACGTACAAGGCTAAAGTTGCATGTAAATCCCATATTAAGTTGTTCAAAATGTTTCCGAAAGCACTAACCAAATAGTGAATTTTTTACAACAGTTTCCAAGCAAAAAGTTTCACAAAAATGCTTCACTACCAAAGAAACCCATGCCACAAACACACACACACACACACACACATAGTATGCATTATGAAACAATGAAAACGTCCAAAGAAATATGCCACTTACTCCTGTCCACTCTTCAGCTTCCCACTTTGGGCATTCCTCCATAATGCACTGTTCTTGTGTTGGCGGTTTTGGTAAAGGGCATATGATGTCCGCAACCTGCAATAAGTTTAAAAGGAACATGATAACACACACAACCAAGCATAAGTCAGAAATAACAGCAGCCAGTGAGGAAAAATGTTCCACCACTTCAAACTCAGAAGTTAGTCGAGTTGTTAGTTGTTGCACAAGTAGTTGTTAAACGGTAGCAATTACAACAACTACAACACCAAAATCATAGTCATGATTCTCCTCATCATGCAGCCAAAAGGCAGAAAATTTAATGCGATTTATAATTTCAGCGACTCAATTTTATTTCAATGCTGCCAGATCACTTGCAGTCTTAACTGCAGAGTTGCATGACCTTGACGAACATGTTTCACTTGGGCGAGTCTTTCGTCCTTTTTCAAACAGCTTAAAGCGCTTTTGATTGATTTTGTGTAAGACTATACAACGGACTCTGACTCGTCCCCCCCAATCAATTGCCAATTTAGACTGGAGGTCATGATAAAATAATCTTACGTCGTAAAAATTTATGTTTTCCGTTGGTTTTCGAGACAAGGAAATATTCGCAAATTGTAGCCATGGCCAAAAATACTTCCTTCAATTAGTTGCGAGTATTTTTTAAGGCAAATTTTTAGTCGAAAAACAAACACTTACCCTAGTTTTTATGCCATTATTTTCCTCAGCACAAACCACCATGCGCTCTCGTACACCGGGGCCACACAAACGGCTACATGGACTCCAATCATCTGTTACCCATCTGAAAGGTCAAAATCGAAAATATATCTTGTAGTTCAAAAGGAATCGTAAAATATATGTATATGGATGGTATAAAAAAGATTATAATACGACACTGGATCGATCGGTCACAAAATATGAGAACGTTTGAGCTGTTGTGTTTATTCCTGCCGGGCTAAGTGGATAGTGAATCGTTTCGGTGATTTCGCACCAAATTTTTTCCCATGCAAGAGAAATATGGGCTGGAATATAGCGATCACAGAATACGTATTTAATTACTGAGCAGATCAGAGGGAAAATATTGTGGAAGAGAGCATTTCCACAAGTTTTTGGAAATTGGAAACTCCTGCATGATTTAATAAATTTTAGATGCTCAATTATATTTTCAATTACTTGAAAATTAATTATTTTCTAAAACACACTAAGAAAATCGAGCTTTTTTGAAAAGCTAAGATTCACATTTTGCTTTAATTCATTGCAGAGGCAATTTAAAAGTTGCCTCTGCATGTTCTTTGTTAAAGTTTTAGTAGAGCTAAACCTCTCCTCAAACATTTAATTACATTTTGAGGCTTTTGAGCAATAAAATGGCACAAAAAATCAAAGGAAAGGATGGGAAAGGAAGGGAAAGGAAGGGAAAGGATAAAAGGAAAATGAAAAAGTATATATAAAATTGCAATAAAATTTTAAGAGAAGATAAAATGTTGGGCGGTTTTCGAATTGCGAATCTCCAATTCAAACAAAAGGAGGAAACTTACCTGGCCGGACAGGTGTGAGTGTTACACAATTCCACTGATGGCTCCGGACGATTAGCTAGAACGCACAACGCATCATCTACTTCTGCACCAGTGACACGATTACGGCACACAACACGAGACATTTTGTATCCTTAAAATTAAAGGGAATAGTGAAAGAACAGACAGATGCTGTTAAAAACATTTAAATGAATAAAAAAATTATTTAATTTATCGATTTCTAAACAGATGCGAAATGTGTTGCAAGAAATAAAATTATCAGAAGAAAAGAAAAGTCTTATAAAAAATATTTGCCAACAGATGACTTCATGCTTCTGCCACACATTTCAACTCCCCGCAGGTGTTCCACAGTTGAAGTGTCTTAAGTGGCTTTATGAAACAGCCAAAATGAAGCAAAACGAAATACGTCTCGCTCTTTCTTTTTCTTTTTTCGTTTGTTTTCAAGAAATAAAGACAATTTCGAAATGCTTACGGAGAAATACATAAATTAGATTTGCACCAGCCGCTTGTGCTTGTCGTGGTTCTACCGCGATACCAGTAACTGCGTTGCTTCCAGGAGTTTTTTTTTTTATCAAAAGCTGAGAAGAACTTTCATTTTACTATTTACTGCAGGAGAATTTATAAGCTGACACATATACGAGTGTTACAAGGAATTTATCACAGAGTTAGTTTGAGTTGATTTAGAGTTCTAAATCAAGTATTTGAAGCATTTTGCCATATTGAGCTCTTGATGCGATTTCAAAACTTCTGTGTTTTCTTCGGAATATATTTCTATAGTTTATCATCCCAGTAATGCAATAGGTCGGAACTCTTGAGGCTTTAATATAAACTAATATTTAAAACAAAAACAACGTGATGGACAGCTTTTGGTATTGTTATCCTTTCGTATTTTAATTAAACAATTATATTAAAGATTTTATTCTTCAAACCACTTTATAAAATTATTTTTGGCTTAAGAAGGAAGAAGCAGGCGTGACTCAAAACCTTATATAATGTGTGCCACCAAGGAGTTACTGGAAGGAATGCATATACGAGAATATGATTTGAAAGGACATAATTTTTGCTTTCAATTTGCATGTTATGGAAAACCAAACAAACAAACCAGACACAACGATGTAATAAAATTGAAAATGATGACACAATGACAGAGACAAAAGTAAAAGTATTTTTAAGAACAATAAACTTCTTACCACCACCACATGACACCGAACACAGCGACATTGGCGCTATCTCCCATTGAAAATGTGTTTGGGAACAGGAGCTGCCATCACCACCGCAAACACCACAACTGTCTACTTTTTTTGCTGAGCCGATTTTCAAGTCGCAGCCGACTCGCTAAAAATAAACAAGAAGTAAAACTTTGTTACTACCAACAAGCAAATTGAATATATTTTAAATAGTATTGCAACGCCAAGCCAACTACATTGGCAACGACTCCTTAAAGTTCAAATAACAATATAAACAACAGCAATAAAAAACATGTTAATTTGCTTGAAGTAGCAGAGTACAGGTAAATAAGTGCGTCTTCTTGTAGACATATAAATCATGTTAGATATATCGTTTTTATTTGTTGCTGTAGCGTGATGTAAATAAAACAATTCCTGAAGTTTTTTTTTTTTTTTTTGCCAAAAAGGCAATAAATCAAATATGATAATCCCAGCAATCGCATTAAGGGCACGATAAGGCGGTCTAAGCTTCTGCTACACTTGGAAAAAAGGAGAAAAGTGCATTTATTACACAGAGAGTTTGAAAATAAAATATCTAAGACGCTAAAATAGATGAAATGAATTAAAGTCTTTTCAATTTTATATGCTGCAGCAGTCCTTTAACTTGGCAGATAATTTCCGACGCGTGCTGATAAATAGTCTTCAGTTCCTTGCAAAAATTGTAAAACTCTGGGTTTTAATACAAAAACAGCACCGTATGACTACTGATCGTTTGGGAATTTGTGAATGGTTTTATTCAATTGATATTGATTTTCCGCTCTTCCTTGAAACATTGGCAAACGCCTTGGAATACAACGCGTAATGAATCGCCAGTACTCCAAAAATCTCAACTGAGTTTAATTTAGCAAAAGTTATTACGAAATAAGTATTTTAATTAATACTTTTCAAGTGCTTGAATATTTTTGTCGCGTATATGTACGTGACATTTGCGTTTATATAAATTATTCTTATTCTTAAATCCTACCAGCCATAACATTTTAAATACTAGACCACTTTAAAATCCCAAACAAACACATTCTTATTTGCACCTACTTTCTTTTCAGACTAATGAGATGCAATTCGTTTTATAAATGTACGCAGACACAATAAATGTTTTGAATAGTCTTAAACCACTTGAATTGTAATCCGAACAAACAAACTCACAAATCAGCAAACAAGCAAAAGAATAATACAAAAAATACTTAATAATCTTACAGCGACACGTTGTCATTTATTACAATAAATTGGGATGTCGGAAAGGATTTATTATTTGCGGAGCTGGGAAGACAAGTTCGAAAGAAAAATTATATCGCGAAAATGAGCGGATTACAAAAATCAACAATCAGTAGGGCAAAATCAGATATCGTTCATGTGTAAATTTTAGTTTTGCTTTCAGCCACATTCACCGCCGTTTGTTACGCCAAAGAAACGGTTAATTTTTATATTTGAGACTGATTTAAAAAAAGAAATATAAAGTAAACGATTCTGATTCTAAAGTAGGAGCAGCAAACTATTGTTAGCCCGAGAGAAAAGCGTAAAAATAAAACCGCTACGAATCGCAACTCATAGCGATTTCATTTTAGTGTTGCACTAACTTTGTTTCTGGCTGCAACGTCTTTAAATCATTTCTAATGCAGGACTGCGGCGAATGGCCGAATACATATTTATCTCAAACCGATCTAGAAATGGATCAATTTCAGCGAACAAATGCGAATATTATATTATTATGTTAAATGAAACTGTACAGCAGAACGATGTCTAGTGACATCGTGAGACAGGGAGAGCGTTTAAATTTCATTATTGAATTTATAAAACGATAACTTCAAAATACTTGCAACTTACTTGACACTTTCCTTGTATGCACATGTCCAAACTGCCAGAACGACACCGAGTGCCATCCAAAACTCTAGGACTTAATTGGACAACAACACTTAACTCGTCGTAGTGTTCAGAGTCATCGGCGATTGCCTCAGGTGATATATCGTCCGTTAAATGAGCTGGTCGACCTCTGCAATAATATTGACTTTATATTAATTTACTCCATTAAAAATAAATTATTTAAATCTGTCTTAAAGCATAATTTTCAATTAAATTACATTTAAAGCACTTTCCAAACCCAGATGGTGTTTGAGATGTCAATATTAATGATTGACAAGTTTTTCCATACTCGTGCGAATTTGAAATTTCTTCTTTTGGAGAAAAATTCAATCCACAACTTCCCACCTATAGATCACTGCACCATCCGACTGGGGTTTCAGAAATAGAAGTGTAGCAAGAGAACATGCAACATGTCAGGTTTCGAAGTGTTAAAAGTTTTAATGAAAACATTTTTATTTATTTCATTTTATTTAAATAAAATTATTCACAACACTCCTGCGAATATTCTGACCACAATTGCGACATGAACAATTTTGCCACAAATATTCACAAAAGGCATATTGTTGGCCATTAAATACAAAACATATTAAGTTTCATAAAATTTTATTTAAATATTCTTTTTTCCAGAATTGAAAATGTCAATATTGTGGGAGCAGAAATTTGCTGAAATATTTAACGCAAAAACCTCAATTTAATTTATGTTTATTTCGCTTTTCAATGGAAATGGACTGTGCAGCCCAACAGTTCCACTCAAGTGAGTGTTAAAAAATGTGTGGGCTCTTGAAAAAGTTATCAGATCCTTGACAACAAAAAGTCCGCAACTGTACGGTATAACAATAAGTTTTTTTATAAAAGCTTGACACATGATATTTATGTACCAGGATCAAACACAAAATGGCAGGTAAGTAGAACAAAATATTTTCTTTTATTAAGTTTAAAGTTATTGTCATTGTCTTTTTTTTCAATCACAAACCTGCAAGTCAATGCACAAGGCTCCACATAGTCGTAGTGTGGTGTCCATTTGTACAAAGTGCCGTCGTATGGTACGTCGTTGTTGGCAGCGCACTGTTGTGCTCGAAAGTCTAATTTCTCGGGACATGGCTGCATGTTGCAAATGCGATAGCGTACACTTTCGCCTTTACAGCCGTTGGCATTCTGACAGCGACGTAGTTGTTGCATGACACCGCCATCACAGGAGCGCGAGCATGTCGACCATTCAGACCATGTAGTCCAACCACCGGCACTAGAATGACTATTCCTAGGATTACTGCTACTGCTGCTGCTGCTACTGCTACTAATGGAAGAGGAGGGTACGCTTTTGGCTGAACGTTTTTGCTGCGATGAAACACACTGTTAAAAGTTA
The DNA here is from genome assembly GCA_963675445.1 of Linnaemya vulpina. Lineage (NCBI taxonomy): Eukaryota > Metazoa > Arthropoda > Insecta > Diptera > Tachinidae > Linnaemya > Linnaemya vulpina. The sequence continues at coordinate 12,375,473 of OY776276.1, read as the reverse complement.
GTTAACATTTTCCTTAAAAATGCGTTTAAAGAAATCGTATCATGACTTACTTCTAGTTCATTTTCCAAATCGGTGGCTGTACTCCAGGTATTATCAAAGGCTTGGCTGGCATTTAAGTTTTTAGCCAATGTGGCGTTATCATTCAATATTATTAACTGCAAGTAAATGGGAAAACGAGTTGAAACATAAAAAATACTTTAAATTGTTCACAAAACAAAATCGACTTTAAGCTGTTGTTATGGCACAATTATTTTAATTTTCCTCAACTTTTCTTTACACTCGTTTTATCTATACGGTGATTTGTTGTTTTTATTGCCATTAATTTTTAGTTCTATCGTCTACAAAATCAGAGCAGAAAAATTTTACAAGCACTAACGACTAGAGCAACATGCGGTTCCTTCCAATTCCCATTTCCTTTTAACATTGACTGTAAACGAAGGCAACTCACATCTGCTTACATTGTGTTCCCTTTTTGTGCTGGTTTCCAATTGTAAAGGCCTTCTCGTATGAATATAAGTCAGTGTGTGATTGCAACAACTTTAATATATTTAATCTTATGGTGTGGCAATAAATAGTCTAAAGCAGGACAACATAAATTTACACGTGCATTTCAACATTTATTATGTCTTCTTTTCGGCACAGCCAGATGTCCTTATAAATTTTCTAGCACTGCAATATATTAGGACGTTAAGTCTATAGAAACAACTCGATCCATAGACGAATACTTTTGGTTTGAGATCCATGAAACTTGAGTTAAGGCGCAAAGGACTATTTTATTACTACAAATTTTTAAAGTTTTACTTAGAAAATTTCGTTTTCGTCTAATTGAAGTTGCTGCAGACAAGAAAAAGTAGTCCTTAATTCATGTTAATTTATTATCATCGATTCTTATCGGCCTGCTTTCGTCCCTGAAATGACGCCTATAAAATGACGTAGATAATAAACTTAACGATGTGTTAAAGGCGCAAGTTTTATTGATTTATTTTTATATGATACAGACATTTTTCTTTAAATATTTGCTGGATACTTTTGCACCGGATGCTGATAGCAGTCGACTACTTTAAACGATGAGAAGTTATGAAATTTAGTTTTGTACGTAATTTTTCTGAATGTAAAAATATCAGTAAATAAAAAGTAAATATTTTTTTAAATTTGTTTTCCTTAAGTCCAGCATTTTTAAACTACCGACCCAAAATTAACGCCTAAACGTAACAGAGTATAAAACTTTTAATTATATCTCTTTTTTGTAGTTTTTAGCATGTCTAAGAAGCAGACAAAATAACGTCTGAAAGCGCAATCAAACCTCAACCCAATATGCAAGTGTATTAGTGTTCGATGAAATAAACAATTAAGGAAATTATAGGGATGAAAATATATTGTTTCAAAATCCTAGTACCAGACAACTTTCTTTTTTTTTTGGTTTGTTTTGCCGAGAGATTGAGTGAACAATAGACAAACGCTTGAAAGCGATATGAACAACAGCATTATCCTTTAAACACATACACCAAAATCCACAAACATACGTGTGCAAGTGTGTATGTGTTTGTGTTTGTGTGCAAAAATCCATTCCACTTTGGCAGACTATTGCTGTAACTTTGACAAGGGATAAATGTTTCCATGGACGAATCGCATAAAAATGGACTCAAAGAAGCCAAAAGACGTACATGCATTAGCTCTTATCATTAACTCGTACAATTATTAGAGAATACAAGGATCGTCTAAAAATTCATTTCGAATTGCAAAGCAGTGCGTTCATGTCATTGTGAAATTATAAACTTTTCTACAAACTTCTTGGACTGCCCTTCAACAAATCAATACCAACAACAGAAGGAATACAACAAATACGCGGCTCAAGTCTGAAGTGAAACACGAGAGGGGATTGTAATTTGATACTGAGAAATTTATTTGAGTGACGTGACAGTCTTTTACCATTTATGCCTTTCTTCGTTCTGTTTTACCTTTTATATTTTGCATGAGACACATGGAATCCTTTTCCAGTTTAGTGTCTTCAATACCCCTTCACATTGAGAATGAACTTTGAAAAAATGTATTCATAAGATATTCATTCTATGGATGTACGATGTATGTAAAAATATTTAATGCTTTTCTGAACAAGACTACAAAACTTAATTTGATATTTGTGGTCTACGTTTGATTGCATGTGCCCTCGTATTCGTCTGTATAAATAATGACAGCGATTGTTAGCCCTTCAAGAGCATCAACGAACCAGAGAGTTTAAATTTGGAAAGTTTTTGCGCCGGAAGAGTTGTGGGGCCTATCGTGTCTTACAAATGAGTTATTGGAAAATTCATTTTGTAAACAGCCCCGCAACGCCATGTTGTGAATATAAAATGCCATTCAAATTAGTTATTTGCTACACGAGTCTTTTGATAGTCTTATTTTAATGAAAATAGAGCAACGAATATTTTCGATTGAACTGACCCAATTGAATAGACTTCATGACGCGATTAGTACAGGACGAAGTCGAGTTTAGTACATCTCTGCTTGCTAATTTTCCCAATTCCTTTTTGCGTATGGATTACAATTTCACTTGGAAATGGTTGTTGGGTAATTATATCGATTAGTTTTGATAATCCGAAAGAAAGTAGTTTATTCATAAGCTCCGATAAGGTTGAATGATAACTTGAAAAGTTTGAGTTACAGAAAGTTTCCTTAATGAAAGAAAATGAAATAAATTACAATGCGAGCGGTATTTAAGTTGAGGTATTTGCAGAAGAAGAAACGAAAAGGAATGCGCAGGTAGAGAAGGACTGAAATAATAATTAATTGCTGCTTCCATTTCGTCAAAACTTTTATAAATATTTAACATAAAATTAGTACGGTTAGATTTTAGCAGACCGTTTTATAAATGATGTCCCAAATACGGCGTTATTAAGAGGATCTGATTGAAATTCAAGAGCGATTTTGGTTTTGAAAGGACAAATAAATATAAATTTTGTGGCGAAGGAATTGAATAATTTTCTTGGCTGTCGAGAGAACTAAAAAATATTTGTGTGCAGATATAATGAAAGAAAAAAGTGCGCAAGAGAAACAATTGATTTTTATTAGAGCACTTCAATGATTTGCTTTGAATGTATCCAATAAATAACTCCTTCTTTTTGTTTCGTTATCGGTTTCTAATTATTGAAGTAAAATTCAATGGTATTCTTCTGTACTTTTTTGGAAAGAAATTTTTTTCACAATTCAGCTTCGATAAGTTTCATTGTTATTTATTTTCGGTATTTTTTGCTTTTCAATCCCAATTCAATCTCAATTCTCATGCTAAACCTGGTGTGACCAAGAAACCAAGAAAGGAAATCTTGAAACGTGTTAGCTGAAAACCCACAAATGTGCTAAAGGAGATGTCAGCATGTGCATGTGAGTGTGTGTATGTGTATGCATCAATTGAATCCTTTGATGGATTATGTGTAACACAAAATAAAAAGCTCAAAAGACGACATCACAAATACTACAATAAATGAAACAAAAGGAATGATGTAGCGAAAGATTTAATCTGGAAATCAATTTGTAAAAGTGTAGCTCTTAATAAAACGACTGAAGTGTCACACGCAATCCAAAGCACAACCGAATAAAATAAAAATAAACCCCAAACACATACATGTACGCATTCTTATGTACACACATACAATCATACCTACAAAGTGTTATCAGGTAGACGATACCCACCACAAAATAGTAGATTTTGAAATGCCCTGCAGTTCTGGGGATGGAAGACTACACATGTGATTCTTTCCTTCTGATGTTGTTGAAGTTTCATTTAATATTTGAATAAACAAGAAGCCCACATTCTTGAAACGTAAACAGGTTTTATTTTAAGCTTTTCTCAGTTGAATTTTTTCCAACAAATAAGACTATTATGGGGCAGCATGTTCGTTTAAACATGATTTTTAAGTTATTTGATATTTTGAGTTAATAAAAGTACTCGTATCAAAATAAAAATCTTTTTTTATTGCACTGCTAAAACTACAAACAGAGAAAAATCAGAATCGAACGTAGAATCTCTGGAATTATCATTGATTGGAGGGGTTTTGGGATTATGTTTGATTTCAACATCATGCGAATGTCGTTCCAACTAAAACATTTACGTGTTTTAAAATTCACTCACGTATTTCGACAATCCCAATTTTAATGCAGTTTGTTTAAATTATTTGTAGCCAAAGTTGGCATGTTTGTTGTGGTTATAATTAAATTATTTTGTTTTGAGATTCGGCAGACTCATACTTTTAGAATCCTTAAAGCACTAGTTACATGTTTGGGCTGTCGTCTAACACTCAATACAAAAATGAATCGATAAACTCCTTCCACTTTGAGTGCTTTTTAGTGGGTTGTTATATTTGGCATTTGACCTTTTCTTATTTACTCGTATTTATGCTGATAATAATAAACTTCACATTTTGGGAATATTTAATTGTTGGTTCAAATAATAATTTCTGGTCGAGATGTTTATTTTAAAAGAAAAATAGATGAAGAAGGGGAAGTGCACAGAAATTCGAAATGATATAAAAATCATACAATTCCGTACCATTTCCAAGCACATTCAAACCGAGTTAACGACTCTTGTACAGGCCAGAATCCTTCAGAAAAAGAAATGACAAATAATAAAAGGACTTTAAATACAAATTGAAATAGGTTTTGTAAAAATTTATTTTTCCAAATTCGGAAAGAAACTGACACACAAATCGACACTATGAGAAAACATAAATTGTCAAAAGCTTAAATTTATTGTTGTGTTTATGCGTAGACACACACTTTTCTATGCGTTTTATCGTTACTTTAGTTATTTTTATTAAGAAAATTATTTAATTGCAAACGAGTTGGGAACAACTACGGCAGATCGGGTAAGGATACCGTTTCGGGGACCCCTGTACATTTATTTTCAATGCTGATAGCAAAGCAAACAAAACTCTGCGGCGCAGAATCAATCACTGTTTATGTTTTTATGTATTTTAAATAATTAAAAGATTCTATTAACAAAAGCTCAAATTAACAAATGGAACTTATGAAAAAGTTTTTTGGGAATACGTTGCATTTGGTATCCATCGTACTGGTGGTTTTTGGCAACGAGTGGTCTTGAAATGCTTGTCTTATTTTCCGATCCTTTCGATGACAGGATTTATTTTTTTAAATATATATTTCAGTCGAACGGAAAACTTATTTACTCTTATCCTTGTGATGCCACGTCAGTTACAAAAATGAAACGCTTCTGTGACAGTTTGCAAGGTTCAAGACTTTTCATATTTTGAGTTGCGTTGTAATAGTTCTATTGCTTATTTTTATTGTTTGGCTTATAGTCTAATAACATTCAGTGTTGTCAGACAAGAAGGTCCTGTTTGAGGTTCGAGATCTAGTCTCCGCAATTACCAGTCAATAATGAGATTTTGGAGGATATTTTTCAATATATTTATCTCACTTTTTAAATAGCTTGAACATTAAAACTGTTAGAATAATATATAGAAATAAAATGGAATTGTTTGAATTGTTTTCAAACTGCCAATCATGTCACATTTGGATCACTGAGAATTCGTGTGGAAATGATATAAAACAAAAGCTTTTACTCGTCCAAACACAATTCTATTAACGAAGCTATACGTCAGAATACACACGCTTGTCTATACGCCCCCAGCAATCATTTTTCGTGAAATTTAATCAGATAGTCGATTGGAAAATTTCAGTTTCTTCACACAACTTTCGTGTTTGCGGCATAGCAAAAATAAACCAAATTTTCTAATTTGTTAACTGGGTTTTAGCAGGCACTCGTGTATGCAAAACAAAATCCTTACAGGCTGCGAAAGTGCGTTCTCACAATAATAATTTGCCACTTTTGGTGTTCGCACATGACTTAATACTCATACTCACACATAAGCTCCAGCTTCGAAATCGAAAACGTGTTCGAAAAAATAGAACTAAATCACAGATTTTGTATTACACCTGAAATACCTGGCGTGTGAATGGCGTTTAAGCAAAAATAAATGAGATCCACTCTCAGAGCAGACTTAACAGCTAAACTACAGCAGGCGGTTCACTAAAACTTCCTCAAAGTTTGTTATTTTAGTTTCCACAATTTTGGTTGTACATTCAGTTACTCTCCCCTCAAGATTTGAGTTTCAGTTGGAATTAGTTTTAAGCATTTCGTTTAGTTAGTTTGCAAAAGAAAAGTTTGATGTCTTAAAGTACGAAGTACTTCAAAAGTAACGCACACACATACTCGCACTTGAGCATTAAGCAGATAGAGATTCAGAGCACTTATGCCTACGTGAATGCATTATCCTGTTGTCTATTTATTATTCTGAGACACGAAACATAAATGAATTTAACGACTTTCTAGCCACATGCGAAATTAAGTCATTTCCACAGCGCACTGCTCACGCACAAAACGGTAAAATTATAATGGAGAGCAAGTTTGCTAACAAATTTCCAAGTTGCAAGTGTGTGTCGCATGCTATTACCCTCCGTGCTTTTCTTGTAGCAGCCACTGAAGGAGGGTACGGTTTGACCGAAGTCATAAAAGTAGCTGATCTGATTTCCACTCAGTTCTTGATGTGATACTATCGCTTGAAGTATGGCGTAGTTTCAGTAGCGAAAAAATTTTATAAATAAATGAAACACGAGCAAAAACTCGAAACCACGTTCAGAAAACAGTGGGAATTTAGTACTTAATTGCAGAGTTTCCGCTTAAACCTTCACACGCACCATTCTAATTAAGGCGTTCGTGTTTATCGTGTAACGGCCAAGAGATGCGTACAAAATTTAAGGATGTCAAGCAATTTCCTTGAATAAATTTCACTTTTGTTTCTTTTACTTTTCCCATTTGCTGTTTCATAATAGAGCTGCTTCTGAGCGGAATGTCTTAATGCTTCTCTCACACTACCCAAGTTTGAAGTTCTCTGCATGCTACAGCGGGAAAAGTATCGATCAAGCCTTATAAAGCAACAGCATTTGCATAATTGCCATGACATATTTTAGCGTACGAAGGGATAAAATGATCCAGGTTGGTCAAGAACCAGCATGTGGAGATAACTGAGGCAGCAGGAACTTTAAGCAAATATCGCGTGTCTTCCACAACTTTACTGTCTGCGTAAATGATTATTTTAAAGAAGGTTTTCAATATTCAGTCCCAAAAATAAAACAAAGTCTTCCATTTTTCCTGCAGACACCAAAATTCTACCCGCCTGTGATCTGCTGTCATCAAAAATTGTTGTTTGTGACGTGAATAGGTTCAACCATTTTTCAAAATTGTTTTCTTTAAGTTCGAATATATCAAGTTCGCAGGTCCCGCTCAAATGCTGAAAAGTTCATTGAACATACCAGTATCTGTAATAGTGTTATAGTATCTTTAATAGTGTTAATAATAACTGACTGAAATTTTGTCAGACGGCTTTTCATCTGAGTTTTACGGAAGCACTGCTCTTAAGGTAATACGCAACAAGATGATAGTCAACGCCTCTGTACTTACCATTAAAGCTATTGTCCACAGCGTGACATTTGAACACAATGAACTGTGTGAATATTTTGCAATTGTGCGGAACGATAATAACGACGATGATCTGCTCTTTCTCTTCCTCGTAATCATGATGAAGTTTTGCATCTGCCACGTGACATGTCTTAAGCTAAAAAAAGGAAAAGAAGAGAGTAAAATTCAAAATGTAACCTTTTAAAGTTGCTTAACTAGATTAATTAGGAAAAAAATGCTTTTCAATTCTACAGCTAAACTTTAAATTACTTGTAAAAAGCCAAGTGATTTGTTTAGAAGTGGTCTAATTACGAGTTAAGGAAATATTAGGAGACCGCAGGCCAATACACTACGCCAACATGCTGACGTAAGCATTTGATGTTAAATCTTCCACTTTCAGTCATTTTGAAAGTGGAAGCGAACGCAGTCATTTTTCTTAGGTAATAACATATTTTTGTTTGCATATTATTTTCATAAGGCATTGAAACAAATTGTGGTTCCTATTGTAGGGTGCCACGATGTTTGTTCTTGGCAACTTCCCGTAACTGAGCTAATTTCATTATACAAAATGCGCGGAGACTCGCACCATGACCTAAAAGTCAAATTCTTAACAGTTCATTGAGGATACATCTTCTAATTAAATTATATTTTAACAAACAGTTTATTTCAAGACACTTTCGGTGCTGCTATAATACGAAATTAGACATTTTCGGCAATCACGATCTGAGCGTTTTCCATGAAGAACGATAAAAAAAAAATCCTTGTGTTCCGAATTGAGATTTCGAGGTCCCTGCGTTACCGATTGAGAGGAATAGCCTCATGCTTTTTCCAACATTCCTGAAGTTTATATTATTTATTTTAAGTTGGCTCAAGTTGTACTTCAAAAGTTAGTGGATAAGAGATGTGATTTAAATTTGATTTGATCTGTTTCATGCAGTTGCTGGCTTTGTTGTTGCCAGTGATATGCTTGATCAGGTCTGTAAGAATAAAAAACAAAAGGGCTCACGAAGCGAAATATAGCAAAAAGTGTAGGAAACATTACAGTTTTATTAAAAATTGCATAACACGTTTAGATTAAAATACAGACTCGATATGATCTTAATGCTAATTTTCTTAATTATTGGCAGCCCAGCGGTTATGACCAATCTGATCCAAGGAACACTTTCCCAACTTTAATAACACGATCAAAGTCACAGTTTAAATTGAACTGGGTGGTGTTTTTGCCCAAACGTGACTGATCCACGACTAAAACATCACATCGTTGTATGGAGCCGTGTGCATCCGCAAGATTAGCTCTGACTTTCACAGCAAATCCAGAGATGAAAGAAGCTTCGCATTTATTGATATTAATGATTCTGGAAGAGCATCAGAGTATGTATAGAGCATTAGCACAAGAACAACAACAAAACTATAAAACATTTTACTTGTATTTAATCCCATAAGCGATTTCCATTTGTTCAAATTTTTCCTGCAAATCCATTTTGCACGCCTTAAGCGAAACTCTTGCCTTCACAGAGATTGCAAAATAAGTTAAATTAACAAGACATAAAACTGCGATGAGCTTCATTTTAGCGCGACTGTGATGTGCTTTTGCAGAACCGCTGAATAAAACTGTATGATTCAGAGGAATAGACTCATGCTTTTTATTCTGTAGGCAGAGCAAAGAGACCTTTGAATTTAGATAACGTTGTTTGATAGTTCTCGACTTTATGACTTGTAACTAACTGAAAATAATTATGTATTTTAGTTCTCTTCGACATGTAAATATTTGCGTTTATTATCGGGATTTTATAGACGCATGCAAAGGTGTCAGATTTTTGTGTGTACGATTGTCTGTTTGTACAAATTATTGGCTTTAACGTGGGCTGTGGTGGCGGTTAAGGTTTCTTTATAGTATTTTTAAGCAGAAGCCAAATCCAACGACAGTTAATTAAAGAAAAAAAATTAAAGACAGATAAAACATTTTGTTAGTTTTACTACTTCCTTTTCAACGTACTTTCAAGTGTATTTAATTAATATTTTTCGAAAGTCGTTTTCTCCACTTCAGATGGAATTGGAATCCAATTTTATCAATGCAGAGCGTGAAGGTGTTGAAACAACTATTTGCTAGAATTTTATTTATTTATTGTTACTAGGGCTACGTTCGCACTCGTTATAACTTGGCCAAAATAAAAAAAATAAAAAAAAAAAAAATAAACGTAACCATTTACCACTAGTTAGAATATTTTGATCCAGATACGTGTTTATGACGCAAAACAGTTTCACTTATAACTACTGGATAGTGTCGCGGAGTCATTGTCATTGGAAAATGTTTAAGTCGATAACAACTATTCGGAACTAAAAGAAAAGATTCTCAAACAGTAATTTTTATTGAAGGGTCAACAATAAATATAATTCCGAATTTCACATATTTTACAATTATGCTTTTCATTCCACTAAAAAAATTGGTTACGGCCGAAATCTTCCACCATGGGCACCCATGAGCCATTGCCTTTTCATACGTTGCTGTGGACCAGTAAGTAATAATAGGGTTTCAGATCTGGTACGGTCAGACGCGTGCTAGTTAGAATGTCTCCTCAGGTCGCTATAAGAGGCACTGGAATTGTGATTCTAGTGCTTCATAAAAGAAAACAATTTGTACATTAATGTCGTACATTCCCAACAACTGTAGTATGCAACAAAATTTATGAGTGCAGTTGTTGCTGTTGAAAAAATATCTACGTTATTCTTCATTTCCACTTTCGCAAGATCATTTCCTCTGAATGGTGAGATCCACTAGTATGAGCCAATGCGTTGATAGCAGAAGATGATTACAGGGCTTATTTTATTTTATTATTTGTTAGTACACAATGGAAGTACGATTGAAATTAAAAAATGCAAATCAATTAATCTCCACGCATGACACGGAACATTTATTCTTAAATTTTGCGGGCTACATACTACATTTGATTTGCTGATCTCTATAAAAATTTATTGTTGGAAAAACATTGAAATGTTTTCGGGCTGCATTAAATTAAACACAATAATATATCACTATTATTCTGCTTCTTTATATTTATTTCGTTAAATATTTTTAGTTTTAAATGTTGTAAGTCATAGTAGAATTAAACACTGTTAAATGTTAATTAAAAAGGATCATGATAATTAAAAATTTTGTATCAAGGATCCCAATTTGTTCTGCATCTCATCAAAGGAATATGTTGCAATTTTAACAACTCGATCGCGGCCGCACTTCAGTGTCAACCGAGTGGTGTTTTTATTCCAACGGAATTGATCTGTTATTTTAATACAACAGTTTTGCCTCTTACCGTTGACATCTTCGACGTGAGCTCTTGCGCTGAAAGCAAATTTAGATACCGCAAATTTTTCGCATGCGCTGAGGCTTTGAAGGCTTAAAGAGCACATTAATTAGTATTGAGAAGAAGAACCATTTCGTAAATAAAATACTTTTCTTACTTGTAAGTTATACCATAAACAAGAGCTGTTTTTTCCAAGATTTCCGTAACAAAATTTTGACACATCTCTGTAGGAATTTCGAATTCAACAGCGGTTGCAAAACAGGATAATATAATAAGATTCAATATTGAAATGTTATTCATGTCAGTGTCGCTGCAATGTTCGCTTGAAGAAACTCTGAAAACGACTGGCTTGAACAATTTATATAGTGTAGGCACAGTCAAGAGTTTAAAAGTTAAATAAACTTTTTTTTTATTCGGCCTAACTATTTTCTGATTATGGTTTGTTTGTTTTCGGCTGGTTTCTTAACGTTTCGTATTTTTCAAATAAGTCTTTGATAAACATAAAATATTTTTTATGATTAAGGCCGTTAAAATATTTCTTTATCTTTGAAGTTTTTAACTTGACTATTGTGAACCACTTTCGCAAACATGTTTGTTTATTTAGAAAACAATTTCTTATAATATAAAGCTATAGTGATTAAGCCACAGTAAACAAATTTCAATTAAAAAGTAATTAGAAGAATAACGTTTTAGAATTGTGGGTAAACAATTGTGTTGATCACCAGCAGCGCAGTAGAACTTTGTTTCCTAATTTTTTCATCATAGAAAAAATATGTGTATCCCCTAATTATTATCATTATTTAGATAAAATTATATATATATATATATATATATATATATATATATATATAATTTATATTTATATATATATATATATATATATATATATATATATAATTTTATAATAATTTTATCTATTTTATAATAGATAAAATTATAGAGATGAGAAATTAATACGACTGTATACTTAAAGATACTTGATCCCCCATTTTCTTCTAAATTAAACTTAATGCTTGAGAAGTTTTCTTAAAGACTAAAAATTGTTAAAATAAAAAGCAAGAAATCAAAACGTTGTGCCGGGTAATTCCAATTCAGAATATACAACAATTTTGAGGATTTGAAAACGAATTGGATTTTGCATTTCCTGGTTATATAAATCATACTTAAAATAATTTTTGTTTATCAGAGATCCTTTTAAAGTTCTGCCGATAAATTTAAAAAGAGTGCGTTTATTCTACCCAAAAAACACAAAATTTTTTCCTTACGGCTTCTATTGATGACTGGGACAGTGATTTTTGCAACAGTTACTGTTAAATTATTAAAGGATACGACTTGATTATACTCTGCTTCATACCATTTTTATAACAATAAAAAATTGAACTAAAGTAAACTTATTATTAACTGCTGTGGTTCATGATTATTTAAGGGATTAAATTACTATTGAAGCAAATTGTAGCAACTCTATTTAAGATTATTTATGTCAGGACCTAAAATTGGTTTTCTGTGCACACATTTAATAGGCTACTGGCAGATAAACTGTTTATGAAGAGAGAAATAATAAAGCAAATGAGGACTTGAGCTGATCTTGTTTCGGCTAAACAGTCACAAAGTCCCCGTGTAATGAGGAATTTTTTGCAAATATAAAAGAAAGAATTCAAATGTACAGTTGTTAAACAAAACCAAGTCAAATCATACACGTAAAGTGCCCAACTACATGACGCAGTGATATAAGAATACAGATTTATGGATTGAATTGAATGTCACATAAGAATACAAATGCGTGCAAAAGCAAACTCATTCCCGTAATATTTAAATAAAACTTTATTGTAAGTGGATAAATGTGATCACACAACGTTTTACTACAGCACAGCATCCACTTTATTATTGAAAAATATTAAGTGATTTATTTACTCGACAATCCCAGCAGATAAGTGCACATATTCAAGTACTATCACACACACCAACAAAGGCATTCCGAAACATTGTCAAACAAAAAGTTGCAATAGGAGAACAAGTGCCAGATAGTTAATACAAAGATAGTTTATATGATGTTGTTGTAGATAATAAACTTTTCTTTTTATTTGAAAAAACTACACAACAAGTAGTCAATTAAGCACGTGTGTGTGAATGAAAGTGACAAAAAAATGCTTAATAAAAATCGTTTTAAAAGAATGAAAACTACAAAGAGAATGTTCAAGGCCATTGTGAACAATAACAACAATAAACAGTGACAAGAATCATAAGGACCCAACAGAACTCTGCGATCTCGGAAATGGGCAGTAGACGATCTGTAACAAGAATAAAACCGAGCTACACCTTTTTCGTACTAATTAATCAATATTTCGTACTGTTAACCAATACCCGTTGGTGTCTATTATAAACAACTATAAATCATGAGTTTTGATTATATTATGGTCAAATCCACAGTTTAATTAACCGATTGAAATCTTAAATTTTAAAATTCCCTTTGACAAACAGATTTATTTCTTGGCATTATAAAACAATTCTGAAGGAGATTTCATACGCTTAATATTGAGCTCAACAATGTTGCACTGAAATAAAATAAATCATGTCGTAAGAACATTTTGACATCAAAACATGCCGGTTTTGAGTCTGTCAAGTATCATAATTTGGAAACACAATCAACACATGAAGTTTAATTAATATAATAATCAAGCGATATAACTAACAAAACATTGACTGCAACATGTTAATCTGAACTGAATTAAGTACAAAATATGCATGGGCAGGCAATTATTTTTAAGTATTTTTTTAATTTGTTCATTTTAATTTTGCTATTCTGTAGATCCTTATGACAAATAAAATACACACGTTATATAGTTGCAAATTTTTGTCCGGTTGTGGTTTTGCGGTTTTTATTCAACACACCTGCGAGTGTGTTCTCTGAAACCATGACTTAATTACTTAATTAACTTCTCTAGCACAGGTTTATACAAAAAAGGGGAAAAAAGGTTAAATGAATGCGCACGTACAAAGAAAAGAACTGCATATAAATATTTCCGTTTTTTTTTGTGAATAGAAGTTTTATTGGAAAATAAACATTCAGCGCGGAGTAAAGGAAACGATTTTAATTATCCTTCCGAACCGATGACTTGATCTGCAGTTCCTGATTTAAGAAAACTTGATTAGCTATTTGGAGTCTACGATGACTCCAACGTAGACATACGGAGTTGCCGAAATTCGTATTTTTTTGTTGTTTTATTGCAGTTTGAAATCTGGATGAATATAAAAAGTAAGCGCAATCGTTTCGTAATTATTTGAAAGCCCAGAACCCGGGGGAAACGTCAAATAATTGCAATGATTTTTGCGTGAAATAATTTATCAATGTCAGAGGGCAGTAAAAGGCCATGATTTTTATTTTCTTGCTTTACAAATTCATTTCATCACTTCTTAAGGGAAAATTGATTTCCAGTTCCAGAGCGATTATCTCACAAGTATTTGAGTTATAGTCCAACTATATAAAAATAGTTTATGAAAAGGTTTGCAATTCAGGCATTAACTTGTTGTGTGTATATGAAACGAAACACGATTTGAAAATATTGTAAAATTTGCAGTAACAAGGCCAGTCGAAGATATCAGTCATATTGAGTGAGTGTTTTTGCAAAAATATTTCAAATAGTTCAGAGCTAAACGTATTTTATTCAGAGATTTTGAAAGCATAAACCAACCAGGCTGATGGGTAGAATGTGCTTTGTTTTCACTTGTCCATCCTTCTCTTGTAAAGAAGTTTTTTACATTTAGATTTTACTTTAACTGTACGAATACAAACTTTTAGCTCGTTATGCACCAAGTTTTTAAGTTGTTCCTTGAGATATTTCACATGTGAAGTAGCTTCTAATATCACGTTAAGAATTTTAGCTTAATAAATTCCATTTGTCGACAAAACATGTCGGTAGGAAATAATCCTCTTAAAATAAATCCTCAAATGTTATTTAAACGATGTGAAAAAAACCTCCCAAAAAACTTTAAAAACCCTGAAAAGAGTTGTTAAATATGTATGAATAAACTGTAATAAGGATCTAACTTCTATATCGCGCAATATTGTTGCAATCGTAGTTTACCAGAACTACTATTTATGAATAGTAGAAGGGAACACCAAAAATGTACATGAAAGAAAACAGCAGCAATAATTATGAATTGAAAATTATTTTATTTGCTCAGCTTTTTTTTTATTCAAGGCGACTGTGAACGTAATTGCAATTAATTTCTATTATATTTCGCTGATGGCGTTTTCTTTTTTTTTATAATTGTTCTTTTGTTGCTACTTTTGTTTGCAACGTCGTATTCAACTATTCACTTTAATTTGAACTATTGAATTGTTGCAAGCGCAGTTCCCGGCATTCAATTCCACAGCAAATGCATGTTTCGTTTAAGTGACACCCTTGATTCTGTTGAAATAAAAACAAACAGTTTTACTATAGATGTTTCCGAAAAGTTCTCTGCGCCCACTGTCTTCTGTTTTCAATGTAACCGTTCGAAGCAGTACAGCGTTATTCAATGTAAAAGCAACAAAAAATTGACACACAAAGAACACGAGAACATATTCATTTGAAACGTTTAAGCAATTAAGTGTGGGAATTTTTGAAAAATTATTGAAAAAATTGGTATAATGCTTTGGAGGGAATAAGGACAGACTTTTGGAACACTCTGCTTCCATTTTTGCTGGAAGCATTTTCAAGTGTTTCATTCTTATTATTAACTTGCTGCAGGTTAGAGTTCAAAAACGATTTTAAAGTGTGTCCTTTGAAACTATTTTCTTGTAGTTCAATTTTTGTTTTTTGGGATTCATCAGCTTGTTGTATTGATATTCGTATAAAAATCCAGATCCAGCTGTGTGAAAATCCCCTACTGGAGTCACATGACATAATGATTAGAGTTTGTCTCAAAAGTTTTGCGAAAGTGCTAATGCCAGATGTTAAAGATAATTACAAAAAAAAAAAAAAAAAACTGGGAAAGGATGGCCATAAAAAACAAGTTCTACAAAAGCACCTTCAGTCTATTTAGGAATGCTTCCAGTAACATAAAAAGCATACATTCTTGAATGATTTTTGTTGTGTAAAGAATTGAACACTCGCAAGGGAATTCAAAAAAAAAATATACTTTCTATTGCAGAACAGAAGACAAAATTATCTGGCATGAGCTGCTGCTGCTGCCCACATAGCAGGAATATGTAAGCTGGAAGCAAAAAAGGAATTTGCACTCTAAAACTTATGTAGACGTGAAGAAGTGTGTTAGAAATGTTGCTACTTTCAACAACATTTTCAATGCTGTGCGACACTCTCGAATACTTGGAGAATCATACACTCGCATTTTCATCTACACGTTTTCCCTGCAAAAGAACAGCACAAAAAGAGCAAAAACTTAAAGAAAAAATTTTGCACAGTTGGTTGCAGGAAATTTTTAAAACACTTGTGTTTCTTACACACACCAGGAGGTTAGTGGCTCACACAATCACACACGTATGCACAGGATGCCAACTACCAGCACTTGGCTAATGTGACACAAAGTTAGTAGAAACTTTTTAAGCAAAAATATAATGAAAAAAAAAACTTAAAGCAGAAGATGCATGTTGGCATGCCCTACCTTCACACACCTACACACACATCCACCTACACATGTATGAGTGCAAATGCACACACAAACACACAGACACTTTTCTGTATATATTTTGAATAAAATAACGTTGCATGTGTTTTGTTCTTAAGCAACTTCCTTTTTATTCCAAGTATTTATGCTTTTTCCTTAAGACATTCCACTCTTTCTCTGTACTTTTTTTTATTTTTGCTTTTTGAAATGTATCTGGAGTTGCATGTTACTTTCAAGCAAAAACAAAAATGTGTTTAACAAAAGAAAACGTTGTAGACATTTTGAGTTTTACTAAAAAAAAATTATATAAATAAAAGTTAGGAAAAAAGAACTGGTGTGTATTGTTCCGTCGTGCATATCCTTTCAAATATATTGTGATCTTTTGGTACAAAATAAATCCTTGAAAGGAAAAGAAATAAAATTGCAGCACATACTTTACCCCACCTCAGGTAAATTGCCAGCACATGTGCACAATGAATAAAAAATGGTAACACAAGTTTTACAAAGTCTTCCTACTCTGAGACATAAATATTGAGCTGCAAAAACTTAAAAAAAGAAGCGGGATGTATCCTTTCTCTTTTTTAGTCCTCTTAGCGGCCTTGTGTTATTCTATGAGCTCGGCAATGAATGCGATTAAAGGAAAAATTTAAGGTTCTTAAGTCTGAATAAAAAGTTGTATATTTTATATAAGTGATGCACACACCAGATTTATCACTGTCACTGTCACTGTCACTGTCACTCAAGTGCACAACTGCATTTCCCAGTGGCGAATGTGCCCTACCACATCACAACTCTGTAATTTGATTTTATTCGTCAGATTCACTATCAAACCTTTATAAATGAGCGATGACAAACGGTCGTTTGTTTTATCCTTAAGAAACAAAATGCAACGTTCTTTCTTGAAGAGTAACTAAAATTTCAATGGGCTAATCTGTTAATGAGTTTATAGATATTTTTAAGTTTTATTGTTAATATGTTGAGAAAGGTCGTCCGCACGTTTGTCAAGGTTCTTCCTTTGAGGTTCGCTGCTCTTGAGACCGCTACTGGTCAAGAGATATATATTTCAAGCTATATTTCTAGTTGCGAGAAACGCAACTAGAAACTGCTTCTGCAAATCAGCAAAATATTTATAAATGATAGACTCCACTACCGGGCCATCAACAATTAAAACATTTAAGAAAAACGGTTTTCAACAATATAACACTTCATGGACAATGAATATGACTAAGAAAGAACTTGGTCTTCTAACAAGCATGACTTCTTTGGAGGCTAACATCTCACTGACACTTCTATGGCAACACAAACGTAGCTTTTATGAATTCAAGCGTAAAAGTAGAGCTGATGAAGAATGCACATATTTCGTGGAATAACTGAGAAACAAATTTTGTGCTGAAATAGTATCTCTGAAAGTACAGATCTAATCGAAAGAAATTAATTAACGAACAAGTGTTGGCACTCAAAAAGTATTATCTTGCCTTTTATTTCATTTCTCTTCTAAGAAGTAGACGGCTTGCTCGAATTTCTCCGAAAAAAGTCCTGTGCCTTTTTTATTGCGCTGCTGCACAATGTTGCAACGGCAGAAACGAGAACAGGAAATAAATACTGAAATTATTGGAGAGGAAACATAAACTTTTATTGACTTAGTCGTACTTCCTTCCACACTCAGTGCACGTTGCTCATGTATAATACAAAAGAAAACCCAATTGTTGTTATTGTTGGCCACTTCCACGTTAATCGGAATTTTCAGTACTTTATTGTTTCTTTGTTTTCCATTATTGGCATTTCCAACTTGAGAGTTTTGTAAAGCACTGAGATGTTGACAATTGTAACATGAAACTTTTGTGATTTTGTGCCGTTTTAGTTTTCTTACTTTAAGGACAATTGCTCTGCTCGTACCCTCAATATGCGTGTGTGTGTGTGTGTGTGTGTGTGCATGAATATATATATTTCTTATTTCGTTTAAATTTCTCATTTGTCCTGGCGTTCAGTTAAAAAATGTGGAAATTGTGAAATAAGAACTTATGGCGTTTTCTTTTCTCGAAAGAATGTTGCATTTTTTCAGTTGTTTTATAAAGAGTAACACTTTGGAGGAGTTTTAAAATAAAAATAGTATTTCGTAAGGGCTGTTGAATGAATTTCGAATTTATTCTTAATTTTCAAATGACAGAGTGCGGCCATTATCTGCTAAAAAGTGTAAAAAATGTTGCACTCTTTTGTAGAAAAGAAATCGACTTTAGACTCTTTAATTTTTAATTATGAATAGTGAACAATTTTATAGTTGTTTTACCAATTCTTCTCGGTTTCTAAATAATTAAAAACTATATGCTCAACTAAACAATTTGTTAATGGTGATTGGCCTTGTTGTTGTGTTTGCTTGAAAGAAGTTCTGGAGTATTTATTATGCTCTTCACTTCAAAAACGAAATCATTAAAGCTAAACACTGAAAAATATTACTTCAGCACCACAACCTAAAATACTTGTACAACTAAGCAGCAGGAAAGCGCTACACGCCGCCTCTGAACAACCATGAGCGACTTGCAATTGGTGATGACAATTTCAGAATTTGGGATGAAAACATTTGAAGTGATCGTCTAAGAATTACCCTGAAGAAGTTAACACAGCAAAGTGTGAGCGAATTTGATTAATTGACAGACGTTTTGGCGATTGCAACACCAGGAAGCCTCATTGATCATGTGATCTTATTTTAACTGATGACCCCTACACATGTGATCCCATGTAACAGCATTAGTGAGAGGACAGTATTGAGATGACGAAGAGAATTTGTTGTAGCCGTTTTAATTTTTCTTTATGAAGGATTCTACCATAAACTCACACATTTAATTCATTTTATTAATAAGACTTTTCTTATCTGAAAGAGGTTGGAAATTAAAAAATTTTTTTCAAAATATTGTTGTTGAAAGTTTCTCTTTTCCGTCAGACTATAATAATCTTCGCTGTCTTTCAATAAAAGTTGTGCGCTCCTTGAAAGCTTTTGCTTAGTTGTTTGATAGTTTTATGAAAGCTTTTGTATGTTTGTTGTCTTTCCTTTAGAAAAGTTCACTTGCTTAATCCAGAATTGAAATCTCAAGAAACAATAATGAAACAATAACTGAAAATCGCAAAAGTTTATAAATATTTGAAAACGTTGTTGGTGGCTGCAACAACGATGCAATAGAACTGAAAAATATTTTCGCTTCCGAAGCATTTAGATAGCAAAATATGATTCCAGGCATTATTTATGTTGAACGCACGTAGACTGTATAAAAAAAGACTGCAATAAAAGGACCTTTAAAATAATTTTAAGTGCTTAAATCGTTTATAACTCATGCATACATGGTGGTTTCTCTAGGGCGTCCATCACAAAAAAGGTAAAATTGATAAGCTCAAGTCCTGTGGAGGGCAAATGAAAATATCTCATGTTAAACCTTATCAACTTTTCCCACTTCGGGCATTCGCTTATTTCCAATTGCTTGTGATTTGTTATGGGATATTTTTAAAAAGTAATTCTAAGTCTCTGGAGAGAAATATGATATTGACTTGCACCTTTGAAAAGCATTCTAGTGAAAAAACATTGTCCTTTCTGAAGATTGGAAGGATCAAATGGGATGACAACAGCACAAAATCAACTTGGTTTGATTTGAATCCAGATTAACACTACAGAGTGAAGTAGGAAATGTTCCCTATTTTAGTATCGAAATCAAAAGCTTTGCAATAGATTTAGAGGAAGCCTGGCAGAAACCAATTTTGCTATGTATCCTGTAAATAATACCCAACATTTGGTTTTTTTTAACATGCATGTTCCCAATATGTGTGTGGTTTAAATAGAAGTTTAGCAATTTATTTTAGTTCGTTCTTTGTAAAGCAGACGTTTTGTTATTTTCCTTATACATAAAACGAAGAATATTCTTAATTTCACAAACTCTTTTTTTGCCACAATAGAAACATGACTGATGGTTATGTTCTTAACTTAAGGATCAGTTTTGTGGAATGGGAAGTAGTCAATAATGCTTTATGTATAGAAATGTTTTAATAAAAGTTTTAATCATCCCCTTTTCAATTGGTAGGTTGTTTGTTATGATTTATTCACCCCATTCCCAGCATATTTTGGATCGATTTTCAAATGCGAGTAGCGCAAATCTCAATTTGTCTATACAATTTTTGTATGATTCTAAACAATCAAACTGAAGGATAACCAGTAACGATGAATATTTCTTTTTCAACTAAAAGAAATAACTTTTAAAATATTAACCGAACTTTTTGTACTCTTCCCAATAGCAGGACAGTGGGCATGCTTCACATAGGCCATTTTTTCCTTAAGGAGAGTAAGAATTCGTATGTTGTGCACTTGACTTTAACTTGTTCTGATTTTATTTTATCTTTTAGTGGTATCCTTGGGACTATATTTGCTAAAACATAAATATTTGCATGAGGTCGTGGAAATGTCAGATATAACTTAAATGTATTTGAATATATTTGATTGATTTGAAAAGGGAATTTCGAGTAGACTGGCGATTGGACTTTGAATTTGTTTGCCTTAAGTCTTTCATACATATTTTTTACCAGATTTATTTCTCTCAAATCCTAATTTTAATGTGTATCATATATTTTGATTTTGATGCTGACATTTTCCAAGATTAACATCTTAAGCAGTAAACTTACTTTAACATGAGTTCAGCCGTCTACAAGAAGTTTCTTCTTCTTATATACGCATGAGATAATCCTGTTTTTATTTTTGGCAGAATAATCCTTTATAGTGGATAGAGTGACGATAATAATTTGTTGTGCTGTGGCTATTTAGTTGTTGCTTTATGCCATCATATTAATAGTGATGGCATTTTTTCTTTTTTGCAACGGAAGGAAGTGAAAGGATTATTATGAATTTTTATAAATTAAATTTCTTCTAGTTGCTGTATTTTATTTTATTTATTAGAACACACATAAAAACGTTAGCATGGACATAAATTTGTAAGATTTCTTTTCTTAGATGCACTTTTATTTCTTATCCGGCTTCAAATGTTGTTAAATTTATTCGAAATAGGAAACCGAATACACTGCAATAAAATATCTCCTCTCATAAAAATATCTTGCTGCCATTTTCACTAATTCATTTTCATATTAAGCACTTGAAAAGGATAAAGATTTATATATTATAAGCGATTTTTTTAAAATAATTTTCATAATAGATTTTTTAAACTGTGATTTGCGATCTGTAAGCAGGAGCCAGGTATGGACACAAGAAATGCAATCAATACTTTGGCTAAATTTGCTCGTTTTCCCGCACAGATATTTGACAAGTTGTAGACAATCGTTTACTTGTCGGTGCACTTGTGCAATTTATATTCACTTTAGCTCTTTCATATAAATAAATAATTTCTTTTAATATATAATTGATGAAATTTTTGGTTCACATTTCTCCGGGATTAGAACGAAACACATCTTCACTGGCTCGACATCACTTAAAAACTAACGTTGACTGCTCACGCACTTTCGTATAAAGCTCTCTACAAACGAAGTTGTAACAAGCCACGAACTTTAAACACGAGCCGTGTACAAATGAGAGAAACTAAGTTTAACACATTCGCCTGAACTTTGGCGGAAGTCAGGAAATCAAATTTTACTTCGAGTAAAAGCAACTGCGGATGTGTTCGTGAGCTTATTCTCTTTCAAACATTCTGCGATTAATTTTTTAAATTTGTTTGATAGCGATAAATAAAACACGAGCGTGTTGTGTGCCGACGTACTGCTGTATTAACGGCAAAAATATGACTGCCTTAACAAGTTGAGCGTGTTGGCAAAGTCACTGAAATAAATGCTGGAACAGTGAAATTTGGTGAATTATATTTAGAAAATGTTGCGGCAGCATGTTGCACACTTCATCTTGTGTTTCTAATGTTGCACTCGGAACATTTGAAACCAGAATTGTCGCAACCTGTTTTGGTGAAAATCTTAGATGAAATAATATTTCACAAGAGAAATAAATAAATATTTTCTTAAGTCTTATTTATAAGCCCACTAAACCGAACACATTAAGACGTATAAGCCAAAGAACGAAAATATTTGTTAAGTATTTTAACTCGAATAAGTGGATTTTAAAAAGAAACAAATACAAAGTGGAGCCCTAGTGAAACAAACTTGAAAACTCTAACCGTTGATTTTATCATGATAAACGTTCGTTTGTGATTTGTAAGAAGAGGTGCGCTGTTATAAGTTCGAAATTAGTTACTGACCAATAATTATGAAATAAAATGTTGTAACAATAGACCCGTGAATCAATGATTTAATGAAAGATTAAATGGGTATTTGTGAAGTGTTTTCTTTGCACTAACTGAAGCTCGAACGTATAAGTATGACTCTTGTTTACGTATTGACTTTGGGACGCGAAGCCGCATTCTACATCACAAGACTTAGCAACAGCTTCATCCATTGAAACAGTAGAGCGATGTGAAACTTATCTGAACACTTTCTTTTGGAGAAGTGTATGTTCCCATGCAGAATCGTCATCTTTATGACTTGCACTTTGATTTATAAGAAGTTGTTAATTTTAAAAGCGTTTCAAATTTATCATTCGTGATTTTCATAAATTAGTTTTGTAAAAAAAGTGATTTCTTACGCACAAACGATGCGGCAAGGCACACTAAAAAGGAATTGATAAAAAAAGTTGTGGAAAAATTCTAGGCGGGAAGTAAAATGTGGTTGTGTAGTCGAAATACTTTTCTTATCCCACTGACTTGTTAATAAACTAATTTTATGACATATTGTCATTGTACTATTATAATATGAAATTTATTTGTTGGGTGGTTAAGCAATGTCTATATGCATTGGCGCTTCTTACCAAATCGTCAGTAGACTTCAACTACAGTTTTGCAAAGTTTCAAAAAAAAAAAAAAAAAAAAAATCCATATAGACATTGCTTAACCACCCAACAAATAAATTTCATATTATAATAGTAAAATGACAATATGTCCAAAAATTTGTTTATTAACAATTCAATTGAGATTTTATTTTTCATTTTGTCTTATAAATACTTTCATTGTTATCCAAGGGATTTCTAATTGTATGAAGGTGTAGAAAAATAAAATAGAGTCATATCGAATAAAAGTTGTTTGTTGGGTTTGGTTTGTATAAGTTTCATAGATTGCTACACTTATTATAATGTGATTTTTTTAAATCGTTTGTGAATTTTTATAGTTAATTTATTTAACATAATTCTCAGATGGTTTTTGGAAGTCTTTTAATAAGTTGAGAAGTTTGAAACTTTGCAAAACTGTGGTTGAAGTCTACCGCATTTACGTGTGAAAGACCTGGCAACACTTCCTCATTAATGATTTTATCACGACGTAAATTTTAAACAAAAACTAAGATATCTTGGTAATAAATTGGATACTGATCGCAAAAGCCTATTTTATTGAAATATCAATATCCGGCAGCAAGTGATTTTCTTTCCTCACATAATTATTAAAAGAACTTCTGTACGATTCAAAGTCTTTTAATAAAAAGAAAAGTCATCATTTCGGCTAATGATCTCTAGGATATAATTTACAGTTCCTTAAATCCGTTGAAACCAACATCCAAAACAACATGCCCCGTTGAGTATCACGTTATCTAAATGAGCAAATATTAAATTGATTTGCGAACATGTTAGATAGTATTTTAAGCAATCGTTTATATGATGACCCAAACATAAATACTCTGAATTCGTGTTTATGAAAGATCACTGCACAATTTTCTCTTATATATTTATTTGTGGCAAACCATTAAAAAGTATAGACGTGCGCTCATCTGTAGATGCCGTTCATTTGTTAATAAATTAACAGCTAAAGCGAACAAGAATTGGAGGTATTAGCAGTCAAAGTGTGATTGTCTATGAAACGGTATGTAAAAAAATAAAACTAGAGCTCCTGAATGAATTAATTCAATTGAATCATTCAGTCAATTGAGCGAGGTGAATCTTTCATTCAATTGAGCGTTTTTAGCTCAGTTGTTTCAGTTAATTCATTAGATCTGTCTCTTTCAGTAGCTCTTTTCAGTGATGTTTCAGTTTGTATGTCAAAATCCATACGAAAAAAATGAATTAATTCACACACATGTGCTAATGCATACAGGGATGTAGTGCTCTTTATTTATAGAGTTGCCAGTTACTGAAACAACTGAGCTACTGAATGAACTGAACTAGTGAAACAACTGAATTACTGAATAAACTGAAGTACTGAAACAACTGAGCTACTGAATGAACTGAAACAACTGAATGAACTGAATGAATTAATTCAGTAAAGTGAGCGGAGCTAAAAAGAGCGCTCACTCAAAAGAGCTGTTTTGTACAGCTCTAAATAAAACACATTGCCCCGCAGTTCTGATACTGGTGAAGTTTTAGACTCTTAAAAGCCTTTTGGCTCTCATCTTTTTCTGTCCACTAAAAACTTAAAAACCTATATTTTTTCTCTTTTTTAGAAAAACTTTAACAAAAATACATTTCGCTTTTTATATTGACTTAAAGGGCTGACGCGAAAATACATAAAAGACTTCCAATTGTTGTACAAATATGTACATGCACTCTCCTACAAGTGTATGTACGGGCAAATGTGTAAAAATGTATATGTCAAACATATATGTGGGTGTGTGTGGTCAAGAACAATCGACAATTGAAGGCCATTATTTCCAGTCCAATGGCCAGATAAAATGAAATTTTTGGGACGCATGCAAATACAAATACGACTACATGCAAGTAAATGAAGCAAAATACGAGTAAATTGATTTTACATAATGCGGCAGGAATTTTTGTAAAAAAAAATTGCTGAAGACATACGAGAGAGTTGATACAGAAGAGCCTAGCAAAATAGCCGAAACTCCATTCCGCACTTTGCAAGCAATTGTTTCCACAAGCCTTCCGCTGGTGCGCACTGTGCTGCAAAGAAAACTCATAAATATATACAAGAATTCTCATGAAACATTTCCGTGTTGTGGGTCTGTGTTTTCTCTGCGCTCAAGAATATTTTCTTTCCGGAAAATAATCAACTAATAAATGCGTTGCTTCGTGCAAATATTTGAAATATTTTAAAAGCTGATTTCACAATAGCCTCCCCATGAAGTCATGCATATGGGACTTAAGTTTCCCCATAATTAAAAAAAAATGGTGCAGGCAGTCGCTGTGATATTATTATGTAGGCTACATCAGGTTTCTAACATCTCCAACCAACCTGAGTTACTACAGTGTAGCAGGCATTTAGTGTAGTACAGTGTAATTAGTGTGGATGTGTGTAATTATAGACCGTAGCTAATCAGCATGAAATGCACTTGCATCAGCGAAGCAGTTCGAACTAAGACTCTGTTATCAGATATCAAATACTTTTATATAAATACGTGTTCGCGTTCGCGTTCTTAATATTATTTTCATCCCTTCAGAGTAGTTCAGAAGACATGACCAAATTAAAGGTTTTTGTTATTTCGTTATTTATTTCATATTTATAATATTGAAATAAATTGCATATGACCACTTTGCGTTAAATATGGCCTTTGAGATATTTAGGAGTTCTCGGGAAATGTCCCACTGCGAGGAATCGTTATTCAAAATGAATTCTTTATTACCGTAGAGCTTAAACTCTAGATTTCTTTATTTCATTCGTGTTGTCTTAAAATTTTTTATAACAATTTTTATGTGTATGTATGCATGTAAATTTGTATGGGTGTACATGTGCTCTAATAACCGATGGATCTTTTGACTTGTGAAAACCCATGTTTTAAATATAGAAGCTAGTCAAGGACAACTTTCTGATTCTCATTCATGCCGATTAGCTTTGATCTACAGTCATGGAATTTGTACAATTTGCAGTCCAGGGCGCCGGGCTTCTGTATTCTGTATTTAAACGAACTGAAGAGATTTATGAAGAACTCTTTAGAAGTCCAATTAATATTCTTGCAAAAGCATTTAATTCTTTTCTCGTTACAAAGTATGTCAAACAGTCTGACGCACGAGAGAAGAAAAATTCCACGTTCAAATGCTTGTGAATAATTAAAATGATTTATTTCTCCTCAACTATTTCAAATATATACTTGATTGTCTCACACGTATAAAGTTTTTGGGTAATTAACTCTGATTATTTGTTTTCGTTTTGGCTGTCAATTATTTATGACAAGACACATTATTAAATATTAATTACACACTAAAACTGATAGTAAATATCCAATAAGTGCTGCATTTATAAACACCAAATTACAGTGTGTTGTTGTGTGAGTGTTGTGTCAGTTAATTTGAAAAATCTACCGAGTTCCAAGAAAGGAGTTGAAAAATATACTGCGTATAGATTTAATTAAATTATAGCAAAATGTGTTAATAGTCATTAAAACATTGACATCAGCAACAGAAACTGCAAATGATGTCATTATTGTAGCACTTAAGGCTGCTTTAAATATATCAAAGAGGTCTTTTGAACAACAACTAACGACAGCAACAGAGGGAAAACAAAAATATCACTTGAACCAAAATCAATGGTCATTTATCAATATTGAAAAAGAAAAGAGATTGAGATCAAATATAAGACATTGATTTCATTATCATGCACTCCCATTCGAAAGCACTCATTCAGTTACACACACACAGACGCACACTTGTTGGAATCCTGTGTATTGTGTGATTGAATGTTGAAATTGTCAAGTGTGTACTTTCGTCTCGTTGGCTGATGTACGAGGCTGATTCTGAAATTGATTTCTCAAGATGGTTCAAAAATCATAGAAAGTGAAACGGCGAAAGACGAATCGGGATCCAGTACAAGATCTGTTTTCATTCTCATCTGTGGTGTTCGAATGATGAACTTCTCCATTGTTTGTGAAGGCTGAGCTTAACTTAATTTAGGGTTTCATTTCAACAGAAATCCACTGGGTGCAGCCAGGCCTATTGCAAAAGTCAGAATATTTTGCAGTTTTTATAATAGAAATGATTTCTGTTGTCAAGAAAAAACAAATAATACAGGCAACTATTTCGTATATATTTCAGTTTTCAAGGTATAAAATCAGGAGGTAAAGCGCCACAGATTTAGAAATAAATGTTTAAACTCTCTATACTACTGGCCTCGTGTGTGCACAGACGGTCTGTAAGAAAAACGGTTTGCGGCGAACATGAGAGAAGATACATTCAGTCAACTACAAAAGGACATACAACAACGGCCTGCAACATTTGCGCGAATGACTTCAATGATTCTTCCTGTTTAAGAGTTCATATCGTAAGCTGAGTGAGAAACAGTCACAAGTGCATGTTCACTTGCTTTTTGTTTTCCTTAAAATATTGTTGCTGCTTCTGTTGTAATTAAGGCTAGTTAAAACTTTTGGTAAGAAAACAGTATCAGCAAGGACACTACTTTTTCAAAAGTCTTTCAACATAGAGTTGCGACCTCTTCTGATTCAGTGGGCGATAAACATTTCAAGTTCTGGTAAGAAAAAGCACTATAACGATGAAATTAGTTTTCAACCTATTTTCTGTTTCATTTATATATCGATTTCTGAGAAAGATATTTCAATGACTAAACAAAAAATTTAATTGTAATTGAGTGATAATGATTTAAATTCAAAAACTTGTTGAACAAATAATAAGTCTTTGTTTTTCTATCAGTCACCTGTTCTGAAAAGGTTAACCGCCTGAATATCCTGGTTTGTTGCTGTTTTGGATCTATTTCTTCAGTTTGTTTTTACAACATCAATTGAATATCTGCTTTGGATTAGTGTCCGCTATGATACACTTCGTGATAGTCAAACACACCAAGAGCCAATTCGATGGTGCAAAATTTATCTCAATTCAAACTTGTTTTATATCGTGCACATGCTTGTGTCCTGGCATGTAATTTTATATTGTTAACTTGGCATTCTACTTCTTGCGGCAGAGAATTTATTGCCTTGATTGTACACTTGGCATTTCTGTAAAATTTTCAACTGCTTCCCAACTACTACAAATAATTTCTATAAAATACGAGAACACTTTTGATATTTTAAAGTTATTTGATGAAATTGTTCAACAAGGGAAAGCGGTTAAACGCAGCATTAAATTTATTTTTCTTTCCAAAGCAAATTAGTTGGTAAT
This sequence comes from Linnaemya vulpina, assembly GCA_963675445.1. Lineage (NCBI taxonomy): Eukaryota > Metazoa > Arthropoda > Insecta > Diptera > Tachinidae > Linnaemya > Linnaemya vulpina. The sequence continues at coordinate 12,347,032 of OY776276.1, read as the reverse complement.
TGTTTTTTGAGTCGAGTTAGTTGAGCTGATTATGTAGTAAACTGAAACAGGTATGAATGTCTTAGCATAGAAAAGTTTTATAAGTCATTAAACTATATAAATAAATATTATAAATTGTTTTCTTATTCCTTTAACCACAAAATATTTTAACTCTAAGATCTTATTCTTGTTTAGCAGTTTTAAATAAAAAGGCCACTATTTCAATTAAGCGGCCAAGTTCAAATTAACTAGAGGTTTTTAATTAATTAATTGCAAAGTTTTTTTTAGAACTCATAAAAAAGTTAATCAGAAAAATAGTACTTTTCGCTAATACGAGTAGTTTATGCATAAATATGCCAGTGCCAATATATTTCATGGTTTTAAAAACCATATAATATTTGAAACTTTACATTCATTTATTTACACGCGAATATATACAAAGAAATTTTGTAAATATTCGCATTCCTCAATACATGCAAGCAGAGGAGACCAACAAAGGACGAAAAGGAATCACCGAATTACACATTTCTTTTTCCTTTGGTATGCTGTGGAATGAAGTTTGGCCGAATATGAAATCCATGACAATATTCGATATCACCATCAAGAGTTATAAGCAAAAAATAACAATAAAAATAAAATTAAGAGCTCAAAATATTAACCATGAAAAATATTAACATGAAAACCTGAACAGAAGAGGAGTTGCTCCCGTCATGTGCGCGCGTTCATATGAAGCTACGAATATGTCTATTTCCAGCCTCATGTGGGCTGTATTGCGCTTGCAGCAAGTAAACAAACTGTCAAAAGTACAAAAATAAATGGTCCAAAAACAGCCACAAATGAATATACAACAAAAGTATAGGAACGAAATTACGACACATAAAAATACATATTTGATTTCAGGATTACAACCCGTTCCAATGAAAAATATATAGAGCAAATATGCACGTACACACATACACTCCCATTGTTGCTGTTAGTACGAGAGATATTGAATGTCCAATAATTTGTGAATGAACGATTCCCGTCAAAAACCTAAAAAGGGCTGACAAGAAATTTTTGGCATAATTTTCTTCATTATTTCTTAATTTGTACCAACTGATGGCTTAAATAAAGTTGAGTTTGGTAGGGTTTCAAAGCAGTCCGCAAATGTTTCTTGCTGTATTCCGATGGAGTTGCAATCCAAAATGCATGATATTATTTCTGCTGTATAAAAATAAAATGTGTACAAAACTACTCTGTAGTACACGAAGTAGTTTAAGTCAATAATCAACAACAAAAAAAAAAAACAATCAAATATTATCCAACAGCACATTTAACATCAGATGCCAAAGAGGTACTGCCGATTGTGCACATCGAACTGAAACTACATTTCAAACTTGAGTGAAACTTTCACGTAACTCAATTTGAATAGAAAAGTAACCCTCATATTTAAATAGTTTCAAGTTAAACTTAAGTCTTAAGAGCTAGACTTAAATTCTCATCATGCCGCAAATATTCAATAATTTTTATGTTGTTGTCAATTTATTCAAATCAAAAGCGCTGGTGAACTATTTTTAAATAAAAAAACTCGGTAAAAACTTTTGAAAATTTATTTTGATTTAAGAGCAGACTGTTTTTCGGTTAATAGCTTCAATATATATTTTTAGTAATTTTTGTGTGAAAATTTTGATAAATTTTCTCCGTATACGCTGTTCCATAGAACTTGATTTTATATAAAGTTGCAGGATGAAATACAAAAATTGTCTGGAGTGAGCTGACATATCAATTTTATATATTTTGACGGTGTATAATAAATTTTTTCTCTCTCATTGACTTACCTTGTCCTCGGACCACTTCGAAGAGAATATTCGTCAAGTCGGAGTTATTGCCGAGAGTATGCGAAATGGGTCTTTTGCAATGAGCACGTGTCAGGCATTTCGGCAATTTTCTAAAATTATGATGGCTGCGGTTTCTAAAATTAAAAAAAGTTCTTTTATGAAATATAATGAAATATAATGAAATAATGATTCGCCTATTAACTAAATTCACTAATTATTTGTATTTATCTCTTACATAAATGTAGTAGTGTTAGTAAATGAATAGTTATTCACATCACAGACGTGGTTTTAGAGGTACTCAAGTAAATTATTATCTCAACAATAAAAATGTTAATAACGCAAATAGTTTTATATGTAAAAAGATGTAAATTGCATTGAAAAACATTTACGCTTTTGGAATACAGTTTTTTGCAAGTGCGTTTGATTGAAACTCAGCTTTCTGAAATATAACACTGTATTTGAACTTCAATGAAGGAAAAAGAATCAATTAATATGAACTTAAAAAACGATTGCGTGCATAACAGCTAATTTGGCATCACCGGCAACAACAAAAAATCAACAATAGTTCAGTTCCAGCAATCGCAAATTGAAATATTAAAGCGCACATCAAACTGTCACATTCCTGCAGGATAATAACTAGAGCTATCAGATTTTTGATTGATATTGACAAGGACTATAATGATATGCATGCGTGGGTTCAACGTTAGACAACACGAAGGATGCACACAAGAAAAAGAATTCTACTTGGACGGCATATAATTGGGAAACACAAAAATATTTACTAAAATTGAAGAGGAAAACAATTGAGTGTTTTTTATGGAAAATCTATTTACATTTCGATCTCTTTTTAAGGAAATACTCAATTTTTGAGTGAGTTGTCCACCAAACCGCCTGATAAACACACGGAATTAATTTTATTTAACTAACATTGCTTCTAAAGAAAATCATTTTTACACAAAAAAAAACTACTCACATGCCTCCGGTATTTTTTGCGAAACGAATCCAGTCGAATGAGCCAAATTTGAACTCCACTTTGAATTGGAATCGGTAAAATATAACACAGTTTTTGGGTTCTATAGTATTCTACAGATCATTTTTAGGGTAAAACTTTGGAATTTATTTGCTGTGGCGGCTACACTGAATATGAAAATAATATATAAAATCCAGGGAAGAAAAGTGAAATATTACCTGCGGTGTTCAATAAAAGCTGCTGTTGTACTACGATTGAACACCAGGGCTACGGCTACGAAAAAGGGATTTGCGGAATACAACTGCAGTCATGATAAAAACTGCCAGATGTAAGAAAATAAAAAAATATCAATCGAAATGTATTCAAAATGCTACAAGAATCTATAGTATTCCTTTGATTTGTTTTACAATTGAAGGCAGGATAATACATCTTGTATTTAAGTGGCAAAATTATATTCACACATAAAACACGTAAATTAGTTGATCTCCTGTTGGTAAAACATGTTTAGGGTGACCTCTATAAAAGTAAATACAACGAAGGAGGACGCCAATTAAATACGTGAAAATAAAGAGGTGGGTGCAGCATAGCAAAACGAAAAAATATCATGGGGGCTATGTTGCTGTTGCTCTCGTCGGCTCACATAAATAACTGAAACTTGAAGCAGATAAATAACTGCAAAACGATTCTTTGCTCTTTTGGCATGAGGCAGGCTTAAATGGCGAGTGTGCAAACTACCAACAATTAAAACTCACTTAAGCATGACATATAAAAATTCATTCAGTTTTGGTGCTGTTGAAGGTGTTTTATTTAACCGCTGAGGCAGCGATAAAACAAACACCCCAATATTTTAATGACAGACAGAAAAAACTCAAAAGATGAGACACGACCAATTAACGCAGTACATTTAATAAATTGAAATAATATCGCACAATATTCTTGGTTAGAGCTCTAATTAATAACTCAATTTTTGATTGATGGTACGAAGTAAATTAATATAAAACTGCGACAAACATTAAGATCTCTGTTCAGTTTAAGTTTACAACAGTGCAAAGAACCCGGCCTTTGCTTTCCATCTCCATCAATAATTACGGCATGAACTCTGTTATATCAGGACACTCTGCGTCAGCTCCTGGTGCATCTAAATTTAATAGCCATCAATCCCTAGTTGATGGACCCCGTCAAGACACTAAAACTAACTACAGTTTTGGTGAAAGCTCAAAATCTTTATTTGCAAACGACGACGTCATAGTAGGCCTATCGACTGCAAGCAGTTCATCAGTATAGAGTTGCTTCAGCAGCCATAAAAAAATTTATCCGTACACATCTGTACGCCATGAAAAGCCAAATAGTGCTGACCGCAAGTATGCAACCAGTAAAAACAGGGTTCCATACAAAAAAAGCCAGAGAATAAGTCTACTTCAGAATCGCCAGGCGAAAGAATTCCATACTTTCGAAACGAAGAACGTGAAAGGGACCGTTTAAAACGGTTGTACAGCCATTCGAAGGCTCGCAGCAACTCCTCACCATCTGCGAACAAAGACCATATAAAGCAAAGCATTGACTTGCCATCAAGAAGAAAACGCTCGTCCGACAGAGAGTGTACAAGAGTAAATGGAAATCACAAAGCACACAGTCCGTCTAGGCGACTACCACACCGTCAAAAGCGTCATTATCTCAATCATTCATGTAGACTTTTTTATAGCCATCCCAGGCAAGACTCGCATTGTTTAGCAACTGAGGTCGCTTCTGCTACGCCCCATTACATTCCAGTACCTGTACCTGTGCCAGCCAATTATACTTCTTATTCATATCCTCCTTGGGCATGCCCACAGTCTTGGTATCCTTCTCATTATCGCTCACCACCAGGATCACAATTCGATCACTTGCCACTGTGGCCAATAATGCCCCAAACAAGGCCTCTCCATACAACTCGGTACGCTTGCATGGGCCAAGCTTATCCATATACAAGAACGATGCCGCATTATATTCCGGGTATTTCACAAAAATGTGCCTCAACCAGGAATAAAATGCATCAGAAGTAAAATATATCATGTGAATAAATAAAAATTATATGTTTAAGAGATATAGACATCATCACGGTATTGTTTTGTACAACAATATTCTTGGGGATGCTCTCGAATTAATAAAATCGGACCTTAATCACATGTGCAGATGTTTGTCTTAAGCGCTTTTGTAGCGGCCTTTTCCAAATTTACTTACAGCATAGATTTTGTGTCACTGAAAATAAAAAAAATAAAAATATCCAAAAATTTCTGTATCGACAAACTTTATATTCACGAGCTCATTCGATTGTTAAGACTCTGTTAAAAGTATGTTTCCTTTTGGAAATAGTTCGTAGAGTTGATTAATTTGTGCAACGGAATTCAACAAAAAACTTCTAGTTGTGGAATTATTTTATTGACTGCCATTTCCTAACTTTAAGCAAAACTAATTTCACTCATTGAAAGGAACCATAAGAGCTTCTCTTCCATTTGCAATTTTTTATGTAGAATGTCAATATGCCATTAATTTCTCATGTTAGCCATGGCTCTGGGCACTATGGACAACATCAACGTCATCAGAAAAGTTTTGCAGCATGGCCAAGCTGGCATTCATCGGGCAGTAGTCGTGGTATCCGGTGTAATTTGAAAAATATGTTCAAGTGTTTTGCTCGTAAATCAGAAATAATGACGAATAATCGAATACATTTCCAAGTCAAAGAAGGATAATGTGCATAAGAAATTAATCACAAAGTGAAAAGGAAAATCACAAATTTATTAACCAGTTAAAGTAGCGGGTATTGCAACTGAGTGTTTTCAGTTATTTGTTATTCCAACTGGAATTAGACAATAAAATTGCTGTAATGAAAAGAGATGTTCATTCATTTTCCTATACTTCATTGTTTCACAAATTTGCTTGATGATTACAAGCGTGTACACACATGAATGAATGGCTTGTGAGAAGATTCTTCCCATAGGATGGTCCCGAATCGGTACCGCAAGTCTTTGTGTGAAGAGAACTCAATCATGCACAGACGATTCCTCTTTGGAAGAAACTGTTACCTTTTGCTAATAAAAAACGTGTTCAAAACATAAATGTAATTTGATAACAGCATGAAACCAAACACCTTTAAGATACTACCATTAAATACTATTTTTTAATTTATCTTCATTGTAATTCTGAAAAGGCAGCAAAACCGCAGCAACACCTTCAACTGCAGCTTCTACGAAACGATAAAAGTAGAACACAACCACCGCAACACATTAAACTGAGTGGAACGTAAATGAATAAAGGAAACCCACATCGTGCAAGTGCACTTGCAATTGGCTGTGATCGATTATTCAATTCGTTGAATAAATTACAGCAGCAGCAGTGCAGCTGCTGAGTAGCTGACGAATGTACTTCATAGTCGCAGCAACGCAGTGTTAGTCCGAGGATTTATGGCAAAGTTGGAAAATTAAATCATATTTTACACGCGAATAAATTTCTATAATCTGTCGTTAAGTGGGGCTGTTGATGGATACGTACAAGAAACTTTCCAATTATTTTCATTAACTCAAGGTATCCTTTCGCAGGATATATGATCATATGCTCACATTCACACATACGTGAGATTCTGTACGTATTCATGTTTTTTATATAATCTAGACTGCCTGTCTCTGGCTTTTCACTTTGTGTTCTGTTAAGGGTGGCAGTGGCTGCAATTTGGTTTAAGGAACAAAATGAAAGTTGGCTGAAAATTTCATTTTGTTTTCCGATTTGTTGTCGATGAATTGAATTCTCGCCTGCGATACTCAATGCAAATTCAGAAATAAATTAATGTTGGTGAATGTCTCATTTCGTGGTTTCACCTTCAAGCCTTTTGGCCACACAACAGACGTTGAAAGATAATAGAAAGTTACCGACTACCGATAAGAAAATAAAATATAAGAATTAAAAATTAATAACTATGGAATGAAGTTGAGAAAAGTGCACATAAAACTCCATATAAGACTTTGATAAGTACTTAAGCCGGGTTCATGGATCACTGTTTAAAGATTTGCCACAAATTTTGTTTGGATAATGAAAACACTGGTCGGCTCATAAGTAACCTTATGATTTAATAAGCGAATATTTCGTTTCTTTGGTTATTGGATTTAACTCTGAGAAACTTAAGAAATTCATAAAAATAAACAATCGTTTTTAGTGGGAAAACTTTCATTATTATCGAAATAATTTTTACGTGAACGATTAATTAAATCTCGCGCTTATTAAACAAATTAAGAACTTTTTTGGAAACATGAATTAAATAAACATGAATTAATTAAATCATAAATAGACATGAATATTGTAACGGGCTTACATGCATCAACATAATTTAATAGCCGAGAGAAATGAATTAATAAATATTTTTTATCTTGTAACGAAGAATTTTTATATGAAATATAAAGGAAAGCAGGTCGTTGGGTCTTATGAAAGGCATTAGTGGCACACATTCTCTGCAACAGTGGCAGGGATCACAATTTAATTTGCTCGTTTTCACACATAATTTTCAGTTAAAAAGTGCCATCAAACATGTTTGCGGATGAGTAATAAAAAACGATTTTGTCTTTTTTCATATATTTTTCTGTATAAATTTTGCCACTTTAATGCCTACAAATTCTGTTTGTAAATCCCTGTCTATTTGATATGAACGTTTGGCTGCGCATATCATTTCAACGGAGGATTAAAATTTTTAATTTCCGCTTTACACACACGCACGAAAATATAATGAAGACAATAAATTTAAAGTGGAAAAATATATGAACATGTTTACGTACATGGATCTCAGCAAAAGTTATGGGCCAACCAATTAAACAGCTGGAATGAAGTTTGATTAAAATTTCAACGATAGCAAAAATATATTCGAAGTGGTTACACAAAGTCTTCAAATATATTAAATAATCGATTAGCAGCACTCGCTCCTGGAGACCCGCAACTCTGTGGTAGGTACACTGCGTTCGTATTTATAGTGTTGCCGACATCGTTTTACACACCAAAAACAACCAGTAAACTTTTTAGAAAAAATGTTCTGTGTTCCACGCCAAATGCGAAATAATGGCCATTCATGTGACAATATTTTCTCTATATTTTAATGGTTATTGCTATTGTATTCCAGAGTCAAATTTTGATACATGTAGCAGCCCGCAATGGGGCCGAAGTTGGTTATTCCACCGATTAATTGAAGAGAAAAGTCGATGTGGAACCAGGCAAGACATGAATGTCAAATAGGTGGAGGTGCATGTGAAACGATACGTTCGAGTTACAATTTGTGAGAAAAAAGTGATGAAATTACCAGAAAATCTTGAACCACCAACTTGATTGTTCAGGTATTTATTGTGGTGTGACCATAAAGTTGTGAATTAGTTTCAGTTGATCAGATATTTTAGTTTTATTTTGAAGGTTGAATAGATGCAGGCTATCTTAGAAAATAAAATATTATGTCAATTGTTTTATATTGTACTGCATTGTCAACTTGAAACAGCTTCTAAAAATATTTATATACACATACACATACATATACACATACATATACATTCACATATACATACTTGTGAATAATATGAATAAAAATAAAAATATTTATATACACATACACATACATATACACATACATATACATTCACATATACATACTTGTGAATAATATGAAAGAAACTTTGATAGTAAAGACACAAAAAAGTGTCCCAAAATTGAGTTGTAGAAAACACAGAAGCCGGCAACACTTTTTCTGCGTTAAGCTCAAAAGTGAAATTGTTGCGAAATGAGGGCTGATAAAATGAAAGAAATTTTATCTCCACCCGCAAGAAGACTGTACTGAAAGTTTGTTTGTTTATTGTGAGATTTTTGAAACGAAAGTCAGGTATTGTACGTGATGTACTTAAATGCGAAAAGAAAACAAAAGAAGAACTTAAAAATTTTATATAAAATATAAAAAAAGAAAATAACACAAAATATAAAACATAAATAAGTAACTACCTGAAGGATGACCAGATCCGTTTTAATAAAATTATTTTCGAAATTATCTATTTGAATAAATAATCTTTCCGGATTATTTAATTCGTCATCTTGGATCCAGGTCACATAAAGGTTCCTCACATTTTTCTACATCGATGACTACATCTCGGACTGGTCACTCTATTTGTTGCATTAAACCTTAAGACAAACTTAAGACAACCGTAATGTAGATGTCAAGTTACCGAAAGAAAACAGGTAAAGTTTGTCAATGATGATAAAAGTGCGTGATCGATTTTCATAATCAGCCAGTTGATACAGAAATGGGCAGAAGTAAAATATCTCCCGTTTATTTCATTTTGAAAGAACACAAAAAAAACATGTTGTTATAAGCAAAATAATAATATTTCCTAAATTCAGTAGACATTTTTACATCCATAACGAAACGATGGTAAATGGTTCGTTTTTAAAGAAAAATATAAATAATAAAAAGCAAAACTGATACAATCCAAAATCAAATCTGTAAATTATTGTTATTTATATTTTAAATATTTTTAGTATTTGCTGTGCTCAAATAAAGCAGTTTAATATGGAAATTATTAAACACTTTGAAATTTAAGCAGACAATCCGTTTAACTACTCGCATTAAGCCGCAAATACCTTGAAGTGTTTGTTGTAAACAAAAACGACATTCATAAAGTTCGAGCCACCATTTGACCGTTGATGCCAATATTTATGCTTTAAGTTTTTAAGCTCCATAAATATTTGGAACTCATCTCCATGAAGTTGGTGGCATGAATTCGTTTAAACTACTCTTTTATGCAAATGAGGCATTAACAGCGATTGAGTGCATTAGAAAAATGTCGTTATTTGCCAAGAGCTTTTAGTAACATAAAATAAGTCATTAAGTGATTAAGTGTTAAAACGTGTAATTTATCATAATTGTTGGTGATTGTGTTTTGGGCTTAAACGTAACAAACAATCAAATTCAGGGGAAACATAAAAACGTATTCGTATTGGTAAATAACTTTTATTTGAACAAACGACTAAAACGCTGAAGAGAGTTAAGGTTTTATGAAATTTATTTTCAGAAACAACATTGTGTTATTTACCGCTGTATTTACCCACTTATAAGAGTTGGTCATTAAAGCTGACTTATTTGTTTTTAAGATATCATGTGTCCATCAGAAAAAAGGAGTTTGTTCACTTGGCTAAAAAAAGGTAAAATTGTGTAGGTTTCAGTCTTGTTTATTTACCCTTCAATTGCCATTTCCCAATCGCTAGACCTGTTGGTAGAAATATTTCGTCATAAGAGTGAATATTGGAGCAGTTGGCCAATTCCAGTGAAATAATTAAAAACCCGTTGCAAAAAGTGAAGTTTCTAGAAATATGGGATCAGAGAAGCATAAGATTTTCTTCCAAAACTGTTCCGTCTTACGTTTCCCCTGTGGACAAACAAAAAAAAAAATTGTAAAATAATTCCAGAGAAGTCTAACACTTTCATTTTAATAACAGAAGAAATCATGATTCCATTAAATCATTTGGTCACAACGGAAAATATTATTAAAACAAATCAACATCGCACTATTTTCTTATATTAAAAACTTTTCATAATAAAAATTAAACCGAAAACTGAGTGGAATTTACAAAAATCCAATAAATCATTTTGAAAATGAGACACACAATGGACGGTCACTCAGAGTATTAGTGCCACTGACACAAAAAATTCCACCTTTAATCTTTTAAAATTGTCATCATAATGTGTTCTTAAGCCAAGACTAGTAGACTGTTAACTTGCAAGGAATGCATATTGTAATCCAAGCCAATCTATGTGTCCTTATTTGAGCACATATTCACGTAGTCATTCCATTCAGCTGGAGAATCGGAATAGAAAGCCAAACTAATCCACTTACACTTATTAACACTTTGGTTTTATTGGCTGTTCGTTCGTACCTTGTGAAGTAACTCTTGTCGATAAGGTCGATTGGCATTATATTGTAACAGAAACCGAAATCTGCTTCTGCAAGGACATCGACATAAAGGAAAGGAAAATTGCATGAGAGCTACTCACATACCAACAAACGAGCATCGATAACAATCTTTGGGGGAATTTGTGTCAATTGATTTAAACGTACTTGTCTCAGACTTGGGCAAAAGGAAGTGTGCAAAAAGCTTCGATTGGTAAACACTGAAGAAATATTTGATGAAAACTGCTCTTTTTCCATTTGCTGGAGAGCACAGCCGACTGGTGTTGAGTGAGTAGAACGATTAGGTTATTGATGGGCTGGTAGCCAAACAACACCGTTCTCATATTTCAGTTCATTTACTCTTCCTCTTCATCTCTTCCTCTACGTTTCAAATGCAGCGTAGCATGGGCGGCTGCGTGATCTGGTGAAAACATAGTTCCAACTGATTGCAACTGCATTAATTCAGTATCGGGTTTTATCTTTTATTTGAGTCGAAAATCGATGTTGTCAGCTAAAATTTTTCAAAGTAAGTTTTTTTACTTGGACCAACACTCAAGTTATTGCATCCTGCTGATGATTCAGTTGCGACGAAGTTTTCAACGGAGGGGATATTATTGAATGGACAGATTAAGAAGGCACAGAATTTGCGGTAACCATATTAATAGTTTTTAACTTCGCCGATGAGCTTTTAATACAATACGAATGAAGGAGGGGGTTGCATTTGCGCTTTAGCATCAACCGCTGTCGACAATAAACAATATCGAGAATTCCATACCGATATCATATTCATAAATAAGCGCGATCTTGTGCTCGGGATTTTAGAATTAGTGGTCTACTTTCATGTCGTTGGTTAATGCTTTATTGTACGTAGTCGCCTCACAGGAATATTGAGACCAAGTGAAATTAATTTAGGCATTTTTAGATACGAGTGAAATACATCAGCGTAGTTGTATGCAGTATGTCTCTATAGAAATAAAAGTGTTGTTATGAAAAGTTCAAGGGTTTAAGTTTCAAGTTGATTTTTACAATTGTGGGATCAACGGAGCTCAAAAGACAGTAACATTTTTGAACTTCAAAGTAAAATACTTTTGTCTGCGACTGTATAAGTTGTCCATTTTGAAATAGATGTTCTTTCCTTTAGTTTACTTCACTTCCCTCGTCTTCCTTTTCCATAAAATAATTTGCAAACAAATTGATTCTGGAAATTCGATTGAACTGCGGGATTTCTTTTGTTAACAGGGTTAGCAAACTTATTTCAGTGGTAAGTTACTTGTTTTAAGTTTTATTTCGATATTTTTTATTATATTTTTTCTCGTCTTTGTTTTCTTGCAACTTTGTGGTGGTCAAAGTTTGGAAATCTAAAGAAACTAAAAATGCCAACAACCAAAATATATTGTTAATAAAATATGATAAAGAAATTTTATATATGCAAGCAAATTGGTATGGAAGGCGGAAGTATGCGTGTATGTGGAATAGTTGCAAAATTATTTCAGTCAAAGTTGATTGCCAAGTATTAAATGAAATTGAGAAAGAGAAATGAAAAATGTTTAGCAAGACCAAACTCTGAAGAGAAGTAAGTTTAGATTTATTAGTAGGAACTTTAAAAATAATATTGCGAAACTGTCAAGGATTTCCAGTTCGAAAAGGGGCTTTGGTGTCTGGCGTAGTAAAATATATTTAAAACCTAAAATGAATAGGGTTTGGAATTCGGCTACGAAAATAAGTTGTTGTCCTCCAATATTTTGCAGTTCTTGACAACAGTTAACCTCAACAGTTGCGTTTTAGACACGGATAAATGAAATTTTATCGGGTCTTCAGACTTAATACAGCGTGCTGATTAGTAGAAAAAGCGAAAACAATTTGCAATCAAAACTGCTTGACTATCTTTTTCTAAGAGAAAACAGTTGAGTAACTACGAAGTGTTCTCAAAGCCACCTCGAACTGCTGGCAGATTTTGCATCCCCACACTTTAAAACTCTGAATTAGGAAAAAAATATTATAAAAATAAATTCATGGTTGTTTGTTATGAATAGAAATATTGTTTTAGTGCTCTTTTTTCACTTCAAAACTGCTTAATAGCACTAAATAATTTATTTCCGAATAATTAAACCAAACCAATAAATACTCGTACAAATTTGCTCGCATCACATAACAAAAATGTACGCGTCCATGTATTTGTGCTAATAAATCGTTGAATGAATAAAAAATTTGTCACTTGCACATGTCAACGCAAAATCCTCACGGGGTGTATTTGCTGAAAAAGCATATGCATTTTGACACCTGCAGCCATTTATGAAAAGCCAATTAATTTAATTAAATTTTCAGCACAAAATTCAATATTAAATTTTGCCTGCAATATGCGCAGATACTGGCTTGCCTGCATTTCTCTAACACATTTGAGGAATTTTCATCCAGAGCTACTTGTTAATATTTATGGATCGGAGACGCCAATTGGATCCAGAAGCTTTTCAAAGTCAGATGGATACCAGGAGTGACTGAAAGGTGTCTGTTTACAATTGTGTAGACAACAATTAAATTGTATTTAGAGAAGATAAAATATACTGAAGAGAATTCAAACAAAAGCAAAGTCAATTTAATTTTAGAATACTAAAAGAGATGAAAGCTTTTCTTATCCAGGACCAAGTGATTGAAAATGCAACGAATAAAATCATAATAAGACAACAGGTTAGCATGTTGAGAATTAAGGAATTTAATACTTCTTATTCCAAATTCAAGTTGGCAACTATTTTACCCATTTTGATGCAGAATTTCATAGAGGAGTGGGTTAACAAATATTACTATCAAGCCAGCAGCTGTTTAGAAAAACCCAGAAAAGCCACAATAAGCCGATGTTTAATCTACTTTCGTTACATTCAATTTCAAGATTGATTCCTTCATTCTGATTGTAAAGAAATTTCTATATAATCAAAATGGGCCGCAAATCTTTTATATGACATTAATGTGTGTGTGTGTGTGTGTTTGTATACAAGTCATACTCAAATACCATTCACATGCAAACACACACACACACTCTGCATGATTTAAAAGTTTGACAAATTTTGCAAAACAAAAACCAATTCGATTCTTGAGTAGCACAAATACAAAAGCTTGTTTAGTATTTTAATATTAACAAATTCTAATATTTTCTTCTAACATTTAATATTTACAAACTAAATATTAAATGTTCACATGATATACACGTGCACTCGTGTGCACCATGTGTATGTGTGTGCGTGTGTGTGTATTATGCTCGTAAGTGCATATCGAATGAACTATTCAATAAAATTTTTGGCAATATTTTTTGATGTGCATAAAACAAACCCATTGAATGGCGACAGTGATCCTACCAAATCTGTTTCAGAAGTTATACAGCATGAGAAAATTTTGAGAGTATGCCAAATAAAATATTTGAAAAGAAATAATAGAAATAAAATAAAAGACAAATTTTGTCATCGTCGCCATAATGAATGGACCGAAATGAGAAATGAAAGAAACTTTAAACACACACACACACAACTTTGCTGTTGTCTAATATTAGTGTGTGAGTGGATTGCGAGTGTTTATAACTGATTTGCTACAAGTCAAAGTTTTAAATATTTTATTCAACAGATTTATTTGTAACATAAAAGAATTAAATGGAAATATACTTATTAAACAGTCCAATTAAATAAAAAGATAAAAGTCTCGTTTGAGTTGTCCGGAAAACCACAAATTGTTCTCCATACTCCTCTCTGTTGACCTCAAAGTTAAAAAGATTAAGAGCTTTGAGGATATTTGGTAAGTAGAGAAAATAATATCTGCTGATGTATTGCAGGTCGACAGCGTTGGTTTTCAGCTGAACAAGTCTTTCTTAATTCAGTTCACGTATTCCGATTCTACCAGTATCTCTAGTCAATATGTGGCTTAAAGGTTTCAAGCTTGTGCCTCGAACTTCGTCCTTAACATGCGAATGTGCTTTAATAGTGTCATATCAATAAGTTCGTGCAGGAAAAACATTTTTTTTTTGTAATTACAGATTTTCTTAGTTTAAATGTTGGTTGATGTATTTATTTAATTTCTGAAATTTTGTATGTACAAACGACTTTTTTGCACTGCATTTTAAAATTGAAACCAAAGACGACTCCATTTTGGCTGAGTTTACAAAAGAAGAGAAAAGCCAACTGATTTTTTGGCCTCAAACAATTTATCTTTTTTTTTTTTTTTATTCTAAAACTTGCAGATGATAATGATAAAGTTGAATATCTTGAAACAAAAATACACTGGATACTCAACGATACTGCGGCAAGGAAATTGTTATCGCAGACTCTGGGGCGTCTTAAATGAAATAAATTTTTTTTAAGTATCTATTTTTGTTTTGAATTCTTGGCAGTTGTTATTTAAATTTCATACGATTGGGGTTAATTTCTCAGCAGCAACAAAAAAAAAAGTTCTTTGAACCAGAATATTTAGGCAAACTGTCCATATTTAAGTGTTAGAAAATATTGTCTGCATGTTCATGTGAATAGCAAATCCTATTGGTCAACTCAATTACTCGGGCAACTATAAGATTTGCTTTATTGTGACAGTTAATAAACCCGATCTCAAACAATATGTAAATGGCCCCAACAAGTGTTTTCTATGTTCGACAGGGGCACTGGACTTTGAGGTATTTTACCTTCAATCTTAGAATTAATTTTTAACAAAATATTTCTTTAGAAATAGACAAATAAAAGCAACTAACTTGTAAACTTTTCGTTTTCGTGGCATGCGATTTTAATTTTCTGGATAAATTCATACTTTCAGCTTTATTATATTAACATTATATTGAAACAATTTTTTTATAAATTATCTCACTGTTGCAATTGTGAAATTTCTCTGTTTGTCTACATTTTCTAGTGCAGGAGGTTCGATTCGTACTGAGTCATATTCAGAGAGTCATGAAAAATGTTCGCTGAGTTCGAAAGCAGCTACTCCCGCATCGTGTCAGTTCTCGCATGTAAAAGAGTAAAAAATAAAAGTATTAGAAAAGAGTTGAGTACAGAAGTGATTCCGTCATTGATGCAAAATTTACACTTTTCACATCTTAAAATGTATTTCCGCTTGTGACTTACACAATTTGATTCCCGAAAATAGTAAATAGATTGGAAAGGCTATTGTCCCATGTCCCTAAACAAATTCCTTCTTCACAAAATAATAAGTTAATTATATATATTAAATTATCCAGCCTGAACCTCGTAAAAACATTTTCCTGGATTTCAACTCATAAATAATAACACCAACGTTCCGTATTAAATTACTGAATTTAAATACGAATCGTAGCTTTTTGCTGCAAATAAAAGCATAAACTGTTAGAGGAGATGGCATTTGGTTTTACCTTCAGGCACCAACATTTGCCATGGAAACCACCTTCTTTGCTACTTAATTTAGTTACACACAACCGCACAATGAAAGCAACTCCTACCCAACCGTTGAGATTTTGTGCGGGAAAGTGAACTTGATTTTGTCAAAAAGCTAAAAGGGCATATTCCTCCGATAAGGTTACATGGGAAACTGCTTGTACATATTTACAATGTTACACATTTACACCAGATTATTTATTTGACTGCTTTTGCTGCTCTACGCACCAGTTTGTGAATGTGTCTTTATCAGCAGCGAAATATGCTGGAGGCCGCTTTTGCTGGTAACTTTTGATTGTACGTTTCTCTACCACTCTTTTTATATGTTATTTAAACAATGCAATTTCCATTAATATATTCTCTGCAGGAGTCGGGGAGGCTAAAACTATTTACTTTATGTACGATGAAAATATGCAGCAGAGAAAATTATGTTTCAACTGTATTTGTGCCATAATGAAAGCAAATTTGGCAGAAACGGGGCAGAGTGAGTTTGTCATTATGAAATGCCAACGGAATATCTATAAAAAAGGCCATCATTAGCAGTTCTCGGAAATACTGCTGCATCCTCAATACATTCAACTTATTCGGATAGAAGCTGCTTCCAGATGACTCAAAGTGTTTGCCGCTTTGAAGGTTGCTGTTTAAATTATGCACGTGGTAAATACATCATGAATCCCCAACTTCACGACATTGCAAAATATGATTCGGAGCATTTTTCAGGCATCTTGTGAACGTTAAGAGTCAATTTCTTTCCCAAACACTTCGATGCCAAAGACAAAAAGTCCGTACGAGTCTGAAGCAATTAAAAGTGCACCATTTTTATTAATAAAGAATCAGTCCGGTTTCTCTTCGGAAAGTGACCCACGAGTATGTGTATTGACATCGATTTCCTCGACTGGCCTTGTCTTTCAAACACAATTTTCTTTATTTGCTATTCAAAAATGTCTTGTCCTGCAAAATACTATATCGGAATACGTGTTAATAAAGCAATCGCTGCCTAAATACTCGCATGGTTATAAAACGGCTGAGGATTGTTTAAGTTCCTGTCGGAACTTAAATAAAAAAAACATGCGGTACTTACGAGGCTGGTGGTGAGTGTAGAACTGCATTTGAAAAATAGAGACAAACTAGTTAGTCAAACACAGCCAACATGAGTCACGCTCACCTTGAATAAATAAAGAAAGCCACCGCATGAAACCAAAAATGCTTTTAGAGAGGAAAGTGACAGTTTCAGGTATATTAAAACAAGATTTAATAATAACAAAACCAAGTGATTGATGGCTGCGGAAAATTATATGAAATTTATAAAAGCCTGCTTAACAGAGGTTGACTTTTCTTTTTGAATAACAAGCAGAAGACTTTATTTTCTTTCAAATTCATATGAAATGTATCGCAGAGTTTAAGTTGAATTTAAATAATCTAATAAATATGACAAAATGAATGAGGGTAGAACTTTTCACTTGTGCAAACTCTTTTCTTTAAATCTGTCTTCCATGTTTTAGAAAATACTGGAGTGTTACGTGAGTTGTTCCCATTTTAAATGTACGTCCTTACCTTTTATCTGTTTTCTTTTTTTCACTTAGTGGCTTTTAACGTGGTAAGACCTGCCACTTGTTGAGGTTTTTGAAACATTCAGTGCATCCTAAAGTATATTGGATTTCAAATGCCATGTTTTTATATTTAGTCCAAAGTATTTTGATGTTGGAACCTCTCCGCTGTTAGCTGAAGTAGCCAACACGCTGACTTCAGAGCCAAGGATCTGCGATTCGCTTTTTCACGCAGTCATAAATATGGGATGGTATTAATTGTTGCTCAAAGCTACAAGCAAAATACCTTTAAAATATTAACTTTTTAATAATTTAACGCCATCAGTCAATTGTCTTGACATTAATCTCCACTTAATATCCACCACTTTCTTAATTTGCTTTTAATTAAAGAAATTCTTTCCACATTGAAAACGTTTTGATTCAACATTAATCACATTTCGCTGAATATAGAAACTGTCAGTGACACGAAAGGCACTTATAAGTGATTAATGTGTCAAAAAATTAAACATGGGCGAGTCCGCACCACCCCATAGAAAAGAAACAAAAAATCGATTACATGTAAATAAAAGTCAAACATTATTTTTGGAAGTTTCAGCATAAAAAAATTGTACAAACACTTAAAAACAACTAACAATTTGGGTATCTGTACGTATTAAAGTGGCAGTAAATAATTGTTCAATCCGGAGAGAAGTACTTTCGTGAATTGTGGAAATTTCTTTCAAATCAGATATCCAATATAATTAGCATGAACTATTTAACGCCGATATATGTAAACAAGCTTAAGATATCTGAGAAAACTCTTGTACAAGAGTGCCGATGACTAAGCGATGACTAAATTAGATCATGAATGAACAAGAGAATCTTTCATATAGTGAATTGCATGTGTTCTTTTAAAACCGTCTGCCTTAAATATTATTCATGATTTAGGTGTTGTTGGTGTTACAGTTGTCTGCTTAAATATTTGCCGAATCAGAATTGAGCAAGAACGGAGATGAAAAATTTAATGCAGCGGCAGCCACAGGCAAATTTACCAGCAGTCCAAACTATTCGAAAGTGCATCTAATTGACAACACAAGAGTATCGTGCAACTAGTCATGCTAAACTGGATGCTATTTTCCGTCGATGACTACCTTTGTATTGTACAATTTACGTAAGTCGGCGACAACGTCGTTGTCGAATAATGAATATGGAAAACGGCATCAGAAACGTGGGGTAAAATGATGTGAATTAATATCTAAAACTTTTGTGTGTGTGAAAATTATATTGATTTCAATAATGTATTGAATACACAATAACAACAATGAAAGTTATAGGTTTTTTTTATAGCTGTAACAGTTATCGCTTCAACTCGATGTGCATGTGTTGAAAATTATTGCTCAGTCATCATGATCATTTCATCACTATAATTTTCTCAGCTAATTTGTAACAAATAGAATTGGATTTGATGCATTTGTTTGTAGTCAAATGCCTCCTTTTGTTTCATTGGCTGCATCAAATAGATTCATCTGAATTTCAAATTTATTCGTAAAAGTATGCGATGGAGTTTGTGTTTTATTTTTCATTTCACGCACTCAGAGGCAGATATGACGCGAAGTGACTGACTGCACTGCGTGATTAATAAGCATTTCTGATGTGAAGTTTGTCTATGATAAAACTCTAATTTTTCGAATTTCTTTTCACTGACACTTAAGAACGTATATTTGGAGCAAATATTTATGTTGTCTGGATTATTGTGTCGTAACGAATTTCGGATAAAAGAGAAAGTGTGTATTTTCGAAAAGAATATGCTGCGTTAATTGTCTATAATTAAAGTCATTATCACTCTCGTTTGTTGTTGGTCTTGCAATACAATACAATAAAAGCCATTTTGAAGAGAAATTCTTGTAAAGGTTTGCAGACTTCTTCCCTTCGACAACATCCCTTAAAGTGTGCAACGGATATCGAGTGATATCCGTTGTGATTGTATGTGTGCAAGTTTGCGTGTATTTAAAAAAATCAAGAAGTAAAACTGCTGCTGATTTCTACACAATTTTTTATGTAAATATCAAAGCTCAAATTCAGAATTTTTATAACAAGGGAAAAACAAAATTCAATCGAAATGGATTGATCAAATAACCAGTTGTCATGCTAAACAAGACAACATAAGAATTATTATGAATATTCGGAACATAATGACGACATTAACACGAAATTCTATTTCTTAAGTCTAGAAAAGAGTGTAGTTTAGGCTGATATTGAGGTAAGTATTTGTAGAAGAAGCATATTTCTTTAAACAGTCGTTTAATTTCGATGACAAATAACAACAACAATGCGCATTAGTGGCACTAAAGACGTGCCTTATGAGTTCTATGAGTTCTATGAGGTTATATATTTGCTATGTCTCCAGGTTCCGTTGGATTTGGAGCTTTATTTTGCAAAAATTGGATTCTCTAATAAATTACGCAACTTTTTGCACACGCAATTAATTTTATCGCGACTGAGACATCGGCAATAATTTCTGGTACGTATGATTCATGCAGCAATAAAGCCACTTCTTCAAGAAGTATACGCTCCGATGCACGAACTTGAATGAATGCCATTTAAGAAACAGGAGCTTTGCATTAATTGCATCTGATCACTCCATCTGAGTGATCAGAATCGTAATGAAAAAATCAATTATCCTTCGAAGTATAAACATGTTGCCACTGAAACTACATATTTAGCCCAGAGATATATTTGATTTTTTTTTTAAATTACAAACTCTTGGTGTTTATCTATTTCACTCACTGCATACCAGCAAACAAAATATTTCCAAAAGAAACAAAAGAAAAATTTTTCTATTATCTTGAGACACGAAAATTGCACTTTATCAAACCTTCATGACTAAGAGAAGCCGATTTTTTTGCAACCATAATAAAAATTAATTTCACAGTGAAAGCCATAGAGAAGCTTTAAACACACTGCTGGCATTTGAAGAAATTAATATAATTGATCAAGTTCAATGAATAATTTCCAATTGAAAAATACTTGCTTAGTGCACAGGCTCTGCTGTTAGATAAATATTTATTAATATAAAATCTCATAAGCATAAAATATCAAAACGAAGACATTTACTAATTGAAATTCTAATATAATTTTAAACGATTCATAAGGGCCCGCGAACTGTTTTGGGCGTTATCATTGTATTGGCTCTTCTACCAAAAATCATTTTTGCCACGAGTTTCTAAGGAAACCAAGTAAATATTTCGGAATAGTTGTGATGTTCAGTACTGCAGAAAGCTGCCTTTTAAAGTAATATTAAATAACAGATATTCAAGGAGTTAAGGAGACATTATTTACTTTTTCTAATCCCTTAACAGAATTAGTTTTCAAGACTTGTTAAGAAATTGTCATCAAAAACCAATTTCACAATGTCGAGTAAATGCCCCTCTTTTATTTATATTTTTCCAAGGAAACACATGAAAAAGAACCAGGCAAAAACACTTCCGTTATCACTTATTTAGGTTTCTGTATTCAATCGTTCAGAGAAATTTCAGTATTCGTTTGTATCTTCTGTTTCCAATTTACCAGATAAAAATGATTCTAATTTTAGTTGTTCACTTTTTACTGATTCTTTTTTTCTCCTTCTCCTTTTTTAATTAAAGGAAATCGATGCATAGTTTTTGGCTTGTGTTGCACTTAATTTTTATGCCTTTTATTAGTCCGAAAGCCCAAGTATTTATGTTTTTAGTGTTTGCTAATGGAACTAAAAACGAATGAACTTTTTTTTATGAAGCAGGCACGAGTTTGGGACAATGAAGTGGAATTGAAGTGGGAGATCAGAAAAAAAGTTGCACATTAAATTGATTCCTTTAATAATTGAATCATAACTAAAGAATACCAACACAATTAACAATTGACGAATGAATATTAGGAGCAGAACCATAATTTTTTATAAAAATAATAAAAAAGCACACGCTTTTGTATTTATTTGTAAGGGGTTGGGGAACAATAGCACTTGTCAAGTCTACTTATCGTCGTTGTAGTGCATCTTCTTTGTTACTTAGAGCAGCAGTCAACAAAAGACGCAACAACAACAATAGAAGCGGTGGCACTTAATTTGCAAACACTTGGATTCATTACCAGCACTTATTGCCCTCTTTACATACTTCAATACTTATAATGCTGTAGTTTGTTATACAGTCAAATCCCGATAATTCGTACCCCGATATATCGTAATTCCCGATAATTCGTAATAAACAGTCGGTCCCTTGAAAAAATCTCGTTAATTCGTAAAATTTCTATACATTTTGGTCCCCTCGCTAATTCGTAATTTTTTCAAATATATAAAACCTTCTTTACCTCTTATAAATCGTAATATTTTTCTTACTACCACTTATAATTCGTAATAAAAAGCAATAGAAACATGGAAAGAATGATTTTTTGTTTGTGCCTGTGTTTATTTTCTTAAGATAAGCTTGTTGCATGAATAACGAAGAAAAATGTCAAAGCGCACGCACAAAACTCTGTCGGTGTTACAAAAACAACAAATTTTTGCTGGCATTGACAATGGAGAGAAAAAATAGACGTTGCTAAGCGATTTAAAATTTCTCCATTAGCTCTTACTTCAATCCTTCAAAAAAGAGAATTTATTTAGCAGTAAGCTAAAGCGGGAAAAACTACCGGAATATCCAGAGCTTGAAAAGTCTTTAGTTTTATGGTTTACACAATGCTGGCAGTCTAACATTCCGATTAGTGGCCCATTACTATCGGAAAAAAAGTTATAAAAAGCCATTATATGCAAAAAAAGTTAAAAATTTATCGTTTTAGTAAATAAACTGAAAACCCCCGTTAATTCGCATTCATTTTGTTTTAACCTCGTTAAATCGAAACCCCGCTACATCGAAAATCCCTATAATTCGTAAGAAATGGTCGGTCCCTTGCGATTACGAATTATCGGGATTCCACTGTATTTCTTATTTATATCTCAAATAGTTCAATATTTTATTTAATATTCTTTATCAACAATTCCACAATCGAAATTCGCAGTTGCGTTTGTTTGACTGCGTGTTTTCAAAATATCTCATGTCGAATGTGGTTTTTGTAAAATAGACCACGTTAGAAGACGTTATTTGCAGCCAAGGATTCATTACCAGTAACAAAATAATTTTTAGGAATGGAAACATTTCAGACATTATACAGATATCGTAGACGCGATGCCAGATTATAACCGCATCAACAATGCGAACAATTAAGTTAAAACGGCAATATTTCTAATATGTGTGTGTGTTTTTAAAGGTCGAAGGTCAATTGAACAATATAAGAAATCAACTGGGAGAGTACCTAAAATAAATGGTTGCATTTTCCACAAGTTACAGGCGACTTCACTTCATATATGAAATAACATTTTCAATAACCGCAACACGAAAATGTCCTACGCTGCCTTTAAGGACAGAATATATTTCACGAGCTTATCTAATCTGTTGCTGATGACCGTTTTGTTTAGGATTTCTAGCCGATTCAAGTGTCCCGTTGACATAAATCCACAAGCCACAATGAACTTCCTGCTCTAAATTCTTCTTATTTACATTCTGAGACAGAATTTGTTGTTTAAATGAATCGTATTATAGAAACACGTGTATTAGATGTGCAAGCAAACAAATTGAAACTTCAACATCCCTCCATTGAGACATCTGAATAGATTTGCTGGAGCGTTTTAAACATCTCTGTTCACGCACTTGCATTATTAATGCAACCCTCTGCGAATCGATGTCTATTGAAGAGATGCGCACTCGAAAGCACTTCAAGAACACACATTTTTTATCTGTATACACTCGGTAGGATTTGATTGTAACAGGAGTCGTCCGTACTCTGCTTGACACTTCTGTTACTGCGAAATGTATGTGTAACGAGCGTGTGTGTTACACCCTTTTTTGTTTGTTTGTTTCATTGAGGAATCGATTTGATTAAATAGAAAACCATATTTCAAGTCTACAGGTTAGTTCGCTTGCGATTTGCTCAAATATTAATTAAATTAAAGTGAACACTTTCTGCAAACCAACTTATTTACTTTCAGAGTATTCCCAAAGTTTATGTACCCGATTACACGCCTGATCCTCATGAGAATATTTTTCATTTGGTTTAATTTTTTAAAATTAATAATTGTGGTTCTAATATCTGAATTTCATAGTGAATGAGAGGACTTAAAGGACTTTCCGTGTTAAAAATATCAAGATAAATAATCGAGGTCGTGTTTACGTAAATATATTCAGATAAATATTTTTTCGTTTCGAAATAAAAAACTTACAAAACTGCTTTAAGCATTTTGCACAAGCCAAAATTTATTTAAATTTCTTACAAATTCAAATCAACAGATATTTTGTCATGTATTATTTAAAATATTTACCATTTCCTTGCTTCATCTAGAGAATTATTAATTAACTCGAATGAAATTTGGTTTGACACTGATGACTAAACAAAAATCATAAATAAGTCAAAACGACTTGTGATATTTTTTTGTTTTGGTTGTTTGTCAAAACGTACCGCCACTACGTTTTGTTTTAGTTTTAGTTTTAATGTGAATACTTTTCGAGTTCTGCTCGACAAAAATAAGGACGTAAGTCAAGCATGAATAGAAAACACATTTGACTTGGAGGTAACTATTCTAAAGCAATCCGCATTCTACAGCATTCAATTTAATTAAAAACAAACAGGAATACTCTGATGCAAAAGTGAGAAATATATTTGAATCTCAGGCGTCCATTGGAATTATCATAAATTTGCTTCCATTGATTTAAATGGATTATTTTGCAATTGTCTACTCGCAGTTTATATGACATCTTTTCTCACATATTTTTCTTAAAGATGTAACTTTTCCTTTTTTTGTTCAATTATACTCTTTAAAATTGTATATGAACTGACGCCGAATACGGATTCTTATACGCATATTTTATGTTACTTTTTTATTTCAGATTTCATTATGATGTACCAGGCAGTTGTGTTTTTATAAAAAAGTTTAGAACTTCTTATTTTTCTTATATGTTCGGTTCTCTTTAAAAACACGATTTCGTTGTCGTTATGATTGTATGATGCAGTCAGAAGAGAGGAAAATAAATATCGCGCTGTTTTTTATTGTTCTGAAAATAAATTAATAATTAATAAATCTTAAAGCAGGTTAAGTGCTACTTCAGCAGCTCGACAATCTGCAGTTTTTAAAAACGCAACAATCACCAATTAATGGAAACTTTAAAAACCAAAAGTTGAAACGTGGAAATATGGAAGCAAACCATAACTGTGGTTACGTTTGCAGGTTGCTGGCCAAAAACTACATGAAAAGATTTCAGCCCATTTGGGTCGTGAATTAGTCATCCCAGCTGTAAAATTGCAAGACAAGAGAACGAGAGAGTTTAAAATCTTAATTAGTACGGTAGCGAAATGTCGCAAATGATGGGAGGAAGATGGTCAGGGAGTGAATCGTCCTAACATAGACGATAATGCATGACTTTTGACGATCCCAGAAGATGAGGGCAGAAGATATGCATGAGCTGCTGCTGCCCTTCGTTGCATTTGAAAGTACGAATTCCCATGACGTGTGTTGTGTCAGAACTTGCCTCAAGTAAGATTTAACCCACTCCAATTGAGTGTTCAATTTAATTAATTTTCACTTGACGTTCTTGTTAATATTTTAAGTTTATAACTAATTTTATCTTAATGGGAAAAAGTCAAAATGTAGCGAATAATTTTTCTTATCAGCGGTTTGGCCGGTTGCCGCATCTTAATTTATTATGATTTTTATTACGGCATTTGCAGAACAAAAAGTTAAGGAAATAAAAATTTCAACTCAAAAGTGATAAATTACTTGAGTGATGCGCACTTTAAAACTGCCCTTTTAATTAAAAATTATACAAAAATGAAAAGAGTTTTGCACTCACACCAACGCAGCAAATATTAAAAGCGACTGACATAAACGAATACATAAATAAATACATAAAATATGTGAGTGAGTGAGTGGAATATGTACAGTAACATTTTGTCGTGTTTCATCTTTTTCCTTTTTTTCAACTTGATTTATAATAAATTTGAAGTTGTACTTGAAA
Organism: Linnaemya vulpina; assembly: GCA_963675445.1. NCBI lineage: Eukaryota > Metazoa > Arthropoda > Insecta > Diptera > Tachinidae > Linnaemya > Linnaemya vulpina. The sequence goes on along the minus strand of OY776276.1, from coordinate 12,321,350 downwards.
TGAAAAAGTGTTTTTATTTACAATTCTCTGCTGTTACATTTTACCACAACGACCGCCGAACGACATTTCAAATGTTGCATGTTTTGAAATGGCAGAAGTTTTCAATTGAATGTGGAAGGGAAGCAGAGCGTTTAAATAGTTGGTTGCTCTGGCATTTTTAATGGGTCTGATGAAAGTAATTACAATTTGAAATGAAAATAAAAATAAAAACCGAAAAGCAACCATAAATGATTTCATTTGCAAAGTAGCGCTTTACTTGAACTTCTGTTGAATTTCTTTCTGTTGCTGGAAATCGAAATGTGAGCAACTATTTTAATAAAATTAATGACACGAGTATCAAAAGAAAGGAATTCATTAATTATTTTCACTAGAAATGATTTGCTTTGTTTTTTGAAAACTAATTTGTAATTGATAACAAAAACTCTGAATGAATTTGGCACATTGTACTTTCTGGCAACAGAAGCAGCCAATGGAAATAGCGAATGCGAATGCGAATGCGAATGCTTTCAACTGCGGCTTATGTTAAGCAAATAAGATCAGTATCAACGCTATGAATTGCTTTATGCACCGCACGTAGAAATTCTTATGGATAAACTTCGCTGATATATGGAAAACAACAAGAAATTTATTTAGATTTCAATATTAAAATCTGTACAATGCGAAATCGCATTGTGAAATATCAGAACGATCCGCACATTCTTGGAACTGATATACGAATAAAATAAAATAAAATAAAATAAAATAAAAGCTAAAGGAATCAAATTAATATGCGACTGCAATGAAATTCGAAATCAATATTTTAAATATGATTAACTACAATTTCAAAAATGTTCTTATTGGTCGACTAGTGAAATTTTGGCAATCCCTGCTCAGAATGCCACAGAAGCATGTTGAACATCAAACACGTTCAAACTACATTCAACTTCATCTCCCAAAGATTTTGTTTCAATTTATGTACAACGGAAACAGACTTTGACCTAATTCGTGATTAGGCTGATGCTCATGTTATTTGAAACGTAAAAATAAATTAGAAATATTGATTTTCTTTGCATCAATCGTTATAATTAAGTTTTTCTTTACAACAACAATGAAACCGAATGTCTTAATACTCATACAACAAAGAAAAACGCAACAAAATGAAATGAAACTTCAACATGTGAAACCTTAAATATACTCAGGTATTGAATCCTCTCTCTCTCTCCACCTCTTTAAATATTATTCACGCTTTAAAAGCAAAATAACAAAGGAAATGAAAGAAATTTCAGTGATTAAAGAAGAATGTTCGAACATAAAGATTTAATCCAAAAATCAATCTGTGAAAGTGTTGCTTTCAGCAAAATTACTTGTGGGTCACACGCAACCAGATGAGCAACATTAAAACAAAACAAAACAAAACAAAACAAAAAAACTAACTCAAAAAACAATAAAATCATATCCCTCAGTTTTGAGGTCAACTCGTAGAATTCATTATTTTAATTTCTATTTCTATATGAAACAGCGCTCAAATACGAGTTCTCGGCTTTCAGCATGTGTTACAATAGAACATGGTTTGATGAATCTGCCTTCCGAATGCTGGGCAAAAGCTGGATAATCTTGTTAAAGCAACAATATTTTTGGAGCTTAAGAAGTAGCGCTTCCTTTGAACGTTACAGCAGAGTGCAGACTTGAATTCAACTCACCAGAGGAGAGAATGATCAGTTGTCTGTTGCCTAATTAATTACCAGCAGCGTTTTCCATTTTCCAATATCTTCAGAAACTAGTCAATTCCAATCTTCCTTGACAGTTTGTTTCTATATTGTTTTTATTCTAAAATATTTAAATTTATTTAAGTCTTATGCAAACGCCGCTACGTTCTCCATACCCAAGACTTGCATTGCTTTTTTACCAAGTATTTGTTAGCCAACCCACACGGAAATATTTGTGTACATTGAAAATGATTTTGATTAAGAAGAAGCAGCAAAATAAAACACATTTTATCGAGATGCATTTCACATGTCATTCATTTATATTGAAACAACAAATTCGTATTCCACCGGGAATAGTTCCGCTGAGATACTATTTTTATCTCAGTTTTGTATTCTTCCTTTTGCTCTGTTTGTAATTAAATTTTTATGAATGCATTGACATTTTTGGCTTAATGCTGGTCTTTGTTTTACGGTGATTTATTATTGAATTTCGTTTGAATATTGTGATTTAATAGGCAAAATAATTTATTAGCATAATCGATTCGTGCCAGCGTTAAAATATCCATGGACTGCCAACTCTGCCAGTACGTGAAGCAGTGATGACGATGAAATGTGAGTCAATTTTTGAATAGTGAAATTTTTTTTTTTTTGAATTCTATAAGTCAAAGGATGTTTTAATGATTAAAGCCTGATTCGGGCGTTTCATCTAGACATGTCTAATAGAGGATTCAGCGACTGAATTTATGTTCTCTTTTGGTGTCTGTTTGTGAGGCGCTTATTTCGTTTCACACCAGACTGTATGTGATATTCTCAAATGCAACCTTAATGTTATTGAAAAAACATTTTTAGTTTATGGAACTCTTCATTGAGTATAACGAGGACAAAATATTGAAGCGAAATATCGGGGCTGCATCCTACTGTTTCAGTCATGAGTATTCGAATATTTCCCTTAACGAATTGTTTGCTTATGAATTAATATATAAAGCCCAGATGGATTTTTAATTTGTAGATATTCGTTCGGTAGGGTGTATATTAGTCGTCTACTACAACGTTTTGAATGCATTAGCTGAACATAATAAAACTAAGTAATATAAGAAGGAATAGTTTAAAAATAAAAATCTCTGATTATGTCACGTTAATGGCCGCTTGTGTATCAAACTGATTGTTTATGTGTTCGCCGTATCCCCGGTGGAATTTCAAGAATACAAAACATCATGTGCCCCTAGAATATTTGATAAACAAAAACAACAACTTATTTGTTAGAGTGACATGCATATGCAATCAGTGAAGACTCTAATAAAAATTCAAATAGTAAATAAATAAATAAATCCAATCACCTTCAGACGACACGTTAGTGACGTCAAATGCAGCTCCGAAAAAGATTTTTCGTTTACTGACATGAAATAAAACAACAATCGGACGTTTCTTATCACGCTGCAGCATTTCCTAGAGGTAACGGATTGAGAGCGAATTGTGGCATCATCGATACAACGTTGTGGCGCCGAAAACAACATATAAAATTAACTGTTGAATGAATGTTAGAACACATAAAATTGTTGCTGCTGCATTTATTTTGTTTAACTGCTGGTTTAATTAAAACTTTATATCACTTAATTTGAATGTGTTTCTTAAACAACTACAAGTCTGTTAAACTGTGGGCTGTAATTTAGGTTGAAAAATAATGATGATGGTGACAATTGTGAGAAATCGAATTAACAATTTTTAATTAAGTTTAATTTTGTGAAGCAATTTAATGTTGGCCCTTCATTCAGCAGACTTAATAAACGATCACAGTGTTATTTGCTGAACGCGCCAACATCGAATTCGGAGATCGCTTGTTCGATACCACGAAATTTTCTGGTCTGCTTTAATGCATAATCTGTTACCGGTTCTGGTTGAAAGAAGAAACTGTTGAAAATCCAAACTCACGAGGAGAATTCTTAGCCAAACCTTGTAACTGAATACTACATTCCTTGATACTCATTTTTAGTTTGTATCGTAGTTATTTATCTACAATCTCATCATCAGTACCTGTCTCAGGTGGTTTAGTTGCATATAGTAACAGTTTTTTAAATAAAAATCTTATAAAACTTTTCACAGCCAACAGTATATGAGGACTCTATCAATGCTAAACTGATGTCAGCACACATTCAGTTCCTGCATTGCCGTTTGGTTGTGGTCTTCATGTCCAGCGCCTCGGAATTATTTTTTGTCCTTCGCTCTTGAATAGCATCTCATTCAAATATTCTCATTATATTTTGATAAAATCCATAAGACGCACGATTTTTATTGACAAATTATTGTCCTTGAAACTGAACAAACAAACTTTGAACTGATAGCGTTTGGTTGCATAAAAGTCATGGGGAATGATTTTTTTAATTATTTCCGTTTTAAAATTTTTCAGTTTATAGAACAGACGCATCATGTTACAGAGTTATGCCGGTAGCAAATTTTACAAGCCATCTAAGAAGAAAAAGTAGAAACAAGAGTTCATAAAACAAAAAAACAAAAAAATTTTGTTTCCATTTTTGATGTTTTTAAGGTTTTCTTGTTTCAAGAATTGCTTGCATTAGTAATGAGATTTGGACTTTCATTCTATGCATTTTTACACGCCTTTTTTTTTAGATTCAATCCATGAAAAGATGCTTTTATTTCAATTTTCTTTGCTGATTTTCTTCTTAAAGACTTCCGCATACAATCTTTTTATAATAGAGACTGATGGAAGAGATAAATTGTTGAGGGAAAGAAAAGAAAATCATTCATCGTCTACTTGAGTTTCTTGGAAAACAAACAACGCAAACGCATTCATGGTGAGCTGTTGCTGCCCCTGATTCTTTAAATATTAAGTGCGATTTAAACGCTCTGAAGTACTGAATACAAGTTTAGTAGTCTAAGGAAAAGGTGAAATAAAGCTTGAGAAAACAAATTTTTTTATTGCTGGTGAATGGCGAAGACCAGGCAAAAAGAATTCATTATAAAGGCTGGAAAGATTGCAAATTTGAATAACTATTCCGTAGATTTTTTCTTTAACTTTTTGTTTATTACCCACTATTTCTTTAAAAGATCTTTTCCGTATTCTGAAACAAAAACACATTAACAACAATTGAGTTAAGAAATATTTACTTTTGAATTTATTCGCAACTTTCAATAAGTTAATATATAAAGTTTTCCTTGAAGTTCTTATCCTTAAGCTCTTCTGCTATCTTTTAAAGCTGCCCTGCACTCTTTCAGATTCAACTTACTGCTGAATACTTGCACTGAATGTGAGTGTTTGAAAATATGAATTAAGGCCATTCATCATTAAATCTATAATTGCAGAGTTTGTTGGCTAACTAGTCCCATATGAATTTATTCACGCTAATTGGTCAAACAGAGTAAAAGGCAGTGCAGGATAAGGCAAACGTTTTCAATGGCAATAACTAATTTGCACCCATCAGCTCTCACAAACCGTCCATTCATTATGTAGATCATAAATAAATATTAACCAAAAAGGACTGCAGAGTTTGTGCAACAGTTCGAACGGAATAAATTATGTGCTTTCACTCGAATGTTTTTAAAGTTGCAGCAATTAGAGGAGAGAAATAAAATTATTATATATTTCTAATATACGAAAATTTAACTAAAAATTTAATGCAATAAATAATACACAAGCGGTAATTAGGACTGCAGAGCTCTCCAAAAGCAGCAGCGTTCTGATTCAAACTAATATTTTTATTCAATTTTTAAAATAGTGCAAATTATTATTTTCACAGTTGCCACTGTGGTACAATTGAAGCAAAAAATGGTTGATTTTTTACGTTTGGTTCGCTGGTTCATTTTTTTCTTTTATGAAAAGTTAACGATTATAATATAAATAAATTTTGAAAGTTTTATCATGCATGCAAATATGTATTTACGAAAATTATTACTCTTCACATAAAGTAAAAGATTTGATTCGTTTACAACACTTGATAGTAATCGATTATTACCTACCCACAGTAGTAAATCAAAAAGCCATATTGGCAACACTGATCGATTGTTACTTTTGTTTACAAGAAATTGACAATTTGACTTCAGTGTAAAAAGTATTGTATCATGCTGGTATGCAAATAAAATTGAAAAAATTGGTTCTCTTTTTTTATTTTGGTTCTTTTTTTTATGGATTTTGGTCCTGAAGAAAAACTTAGAGTGGCAACCGTGATTATTTTATCAAAACGCTAGTTGCACCCGCCGAAACGTTTGTAAGAGGTATTCTACATGTGTGTGTTTGTCAGACTCATTTCATATATAAATTTCCAACTAAAATATCTTGTGAATGTCACGACTTTTATGATTGAAATGACTTCAGAGTAACGCATTACATCACCAGCATCTGAACCAAAGCTAAACACTTCAAAATAAATAACAACATGTTTATTAAGCAAATCATTAGTAACGGTTAAATAGTTATTAACAGTGATTAACACGAAATTGATAATTAGAAGACTGGCATTGTCCCACTGTCCTCAAATGGTCTTGTTAAAATATCATCAAATGAAATAAGAAAAAGCAGAAGAGGTGTGTCCACAATTACGCAGAGTACCACAAGGCCACCAATAAAAAAACCAAAGTTCCACCTTCTACGTTGTTCAAACATCACTCAAGCATGCAACAAACTGAACAAGATTAACACAAATAAGCCAATTTTGATCAGACTGTAAGACTGAAGTTCAAACACAAACTTGTGCCGAACATCTAAACAGCATTTACTATGATAATGACACCCTGAACGTAATTATCAGTTTTATTTTTTTTTTTTTTTTAAAGATTTAAGTTTTAGTCTGTATACTCTGGCGCCAATTTATTTTCAGCTTTATTCCTATTTCTTTTGATTTATAAATTTGTTTCATGAAAAAACGCAAGCAAGTATTTATCAACAGCCGGGTCAAAAGAAAAATAACGTAGGCCTGGGACTTTTGCTGCGGCTCATTACGGAAACTTTAACGGAAAGTTTGGTATGAAATTATTTTTTAGTCTTCCTTAAATTGTCTTATAAATTCACAAGACAAATACATTTATATTAATTTCTCCCAATAGTCGTGAAACTCTGGTCTTTGGCTTTTTTACATCAGCTGTACTCTGCTCCCATGAAAATGCATCGAAACCCCTTTGAGAGTCAGATACACATGGCCCATACAACCAGGCAAACCCCACCAACCACATTGTCACACATATGTTGGAAAGTCAAGTTCGATTAGAGGTGGAAATCGATTGGAACCACAACACTCAATATGTGTCTCGTAAATAGAGAGACTGTTAAGCCTGCGTCTTACAGCTTTTGAAAAGAGGGGAAACTTTCTCCAAAAGATGACCGAATGCGCCACTGGTTTCTGTTGGCACTGAAAGTGATAAATATACACGTGATACCTTTATTATTGCTGGCAAATAAAAAAGAAAAAATCCTTTGCAGATATAATCTTAGAAAATCGTGAAAAGTAAAAATAATGCAACTGTAACACATACTGCGTGTTCCTGACAACCCCGATAATATAAACTCTTCCACACTCGCAAATAATCCCACAGCAAATATAAAATTTAACACGATTTAGAAGGACAGAAAAGAACAATTGAAAGGAATAAAAAGTAGAAACAGACATTTTTTCTTTTGTAAAGCAGAAGATAAAAGCTGTGACTGTGACTATGACTGTGACTGTGACTGCGACTGCGACTGCAGGTTGCACATTGTTGCTCCAGAAATAAGTTTCGGATTTAAAGAATTAAACTTATACAATTTCTAATGCTTTATGGTCGTATATTCTGCTTTTTTTATCAGGATGTACAATGTGGCATGGAAAGAGTTTTAAAAACTGGAACTTTCCTGAATCCAAGAAGAAGTTTCAAACAAGTTGCACAAGTACGTTGTACTTTTCAACACACCAGGTTGTTGGCTCACACACTTGGAAGTACAGGATGAAGCAATCGGCACTAGCAAATAAAAATCCATGAACAAACTTTTGAAGACTGAGACATGAAATTCTTATGGTGACATGGCACTCTTTAATCATGGCACTGTTTAAGCATGCATGTGTGTGTGTGCGTGTGTGTGTGTTTGTGTGCTGAGACAAGTTTATTTTTCTGTTTAAAATGTATTCCGGCATGATTTTAGCATTTTTCTTTTTGTACGCTTAAGAAAGGATTTTGTTTAAATATTCTTTAAAAACACATTTCAAGAGTTTTGGTAAAACTTTTTTGTATTCCAAACGGAGCCAACAAAATGAATGTTAATAATAATTCGATCACGCATGCATGCACGATTTGCATGATTGATTTGCAGTTGGAGAGATTTAAGATTAATTTTAAATTTAAAGTTCCGCTAACAAACAGTGTGTTCTGCATTATTGTTTGAAAAGTTTTACTAGAGTAAAAACTGTCAATTAATTCCAGTCAGTAACTTTACTTTTGTCTGTCGGTAGGCGTGTCCGCTAAGAACATTTTATTTTATTATTTATCTGCTTATGTTTCAAAGTGAACATTTGAGAATCGATGTTCTTTGAAAACCTTCTGCTTCATCGCTTTATACAACGATGACTGACTCTGATGCATTTTTTCTGCATAAAATTTGCTTTTCACATTTCTTGTCTGCACGATGTCTAGACAATGCCCTGTAGGCTAAAAATGTCTTCCGTGTTGATAAGCTCTTGCAGTTTTCAGACAAGCAAAAAACATAAAATGCAAGAACTGCATTCGCCTCGTCATCTAAGACAGCAGAATTAAAGCCAAACGCTTTAAGTTAGCAAATACAGGCAGTTGGGCTCGCTTGCTATTGTTTGTAATAAAATATTGTAGAGACGGAGTTAGTAATTGTTTGCAACATTGAAACAAAAACTCAACAGCAATTTACTTGCAAATGAAAATGATCTGAAATGGTAACAGGCAGAAATGGCAGTCAATCAATGCACAATTCCTGCATCCACAAGTTGGGCTTGAGTTAATTCAATTATTCCATCAAATAGGCCTAAAAACAAAAGCAATCAAAAGAATACAACAACTAGTGGACGCAATTTCAAGGCATGAAACATCACTTTATTGAGCTCTTTCTCCACAAACAGATAAACAATAATAATAAACCAGCATATGCAGACCAGTCATTTGGGACATTCGAGTGTATGAGAATGTTTGTTGCGCAAAATGTGCACTGAAAGTGCAGATTGTTGTTATTTTGTGCCTCATAAAGTTGCTGGTCTGGCTGGCCACCAACAGCATTAAAATCGCTTTTATTTTATTGCATAGAAACAATTTTAATACATACAAAGACGAGATAAAATAACTGAGTTTGTTTGCAAGCATAAGCCAACAACAATTGGAGGTCATTATTTACGAGCCAGTGGTCAGATAAAATTATAACTTTTTCACAGTCCGTCCGCCTTTCGCAGAACAACAACGGAATGCATTTCATTATGAAATGAATCCTGGTTTCAACGATTGTCTTAAATTGAGTGTTTAAGTGAAAAAAGAAAAGCAGCGGCAGTGCAGAGTAAATTTGTTGGCAGGAATTTTCTTAAGTTTATAGAGAGGCAAGTCCAGGCTTTTCATCTGTTAAATATGAGAAGCCTAAATGAGCAAAAGCCTAAACCGCAATAAAAACTATATCATGGCAATAGGATATATCTTGTAAAGCCGTTCTTGTATCGTATTTAGAAACTGTTACCACAATCAGCTAAGCCATCTAGCGAGTGGTGGTCAACACAAGCAAACTGATGAGTACTGAAGATGAGGGTGTGGAGGATTTCGAAAACAGCTGTTCTGTTTTGCTGTATAAAGTTGAATAACTTGATAGCATTTAGCATGCCATTCCGGCTACGATCAATAGCCTGTCAATTTAAATTTAACCTAGTAAAGCAATAAATAAGAAGGATAACGTGGTGCATTGGGAAATCAGGCGCACACGCTACCTTAATTAAATATTTGCCATTCTGTTTTGTAAATAATATAAAAAAATATTTATTGTAATAACGCACAGAATCACTGAGGCTTGCTAAAGTACTCGTGGCATAATGATTCAATAATAATTTGAAATAATGTTTAAATTAACTTCGTGTTCGCTGCATTCAAGTTCAATGCACAAACACCACGGATTAATGGAGTAGAGACGGATTTCGCAAACACGAGTACAACACAAGACCCAGTGATTGCGACATCACACGCTTATTATCGCGTATTGCATTTGTCATATGATTTCATTATGTTGTTATGCGAGTGTATTATTTTAATGTTGATTTGAATTTTCGGATAATTTTGCATATATTTTTCATGTAGTTTTTTTGATGATTTCGATAATAAAATGTGGGAGGCTGGCAAAAACTACACGAAAATTACATTGAACATATTCACAAATATACACACACATTTGCACAATTATTACGATACGCGCATATAAATTATTTCATATACTCGTGTTGTGGAAAATCTGAATTTTACAGCAAAAAATTGTGTGCACCGCAACGCCTGCGTCAGGGTGATGCAATTCATTCACTTTAATCGTGTGCAACTGAAACTGGAATGCGGTATAAAAGTTTTTGTTTATATTTTGTATTTAAAGTTTCACTGTATTTTATCAACATATTTTTCTACTACAATCGCGATAAAAGGTCATGCAAAAATTACACAATAGTTTCGCATGGATTTACAAAAACGAAATTATCCCTCAATATTAACAATTAAAGCTAATTAAAATAAATTAATCTCTAAATCTGTATAAAGAGCTCGCAATAATCGATATTAAGAATTAAGAGGAATAATTCGACTAAAATAAAACAACATACAACGAGTGCAAACAAGAGCTGAACACGAAACAATATTGTTTGTTTTAGTAGTGTGAAACGAAATTAAAATCGAACATATAAACCATTTATAAAGGAAACTATTCTTTTAGCTCACGTTAAATTATTCTATCAAATCAAAAAAAAAAAAATACTCAGATGAAGCAGTCAACTCTTACAATGAGCGAGTGTAACTTGTTCAGAGAAATCATGTAAAAAATAATTTCCAAGAAGCGAATAAGATGTGAACTTGTTTGCTTGACGTGGCGTCAATACGGATCAATTCTAATGACATGTCTTTCATTGCGACAAGTTTTCTTTTATACTCCCTCTCATTGAACTCGCAGTCATGTTCGCTGTTAAGAAGGAATGATTTTTTTTTTATGTGCTGCAGTTGTTGTTTTTCCCAGACAAAAGGTTAAGCTTTGCTTCCTTCTTTTCCGCTGTATTCATTTATTAATTTAACAACAAAAAAACTGACTAGAAGAGACGTCAACTATCAAGTTCATTGAGCAGAGTCATCGGACGCAGTAGAAAGCACGCAGGTGGTGGAGCAGCATTGAGTGCTAAACAACTTTCGTTTTTCAAATAGTTTTAAATTCATTTGATTAGGAAAAAGTGAAGTAATACATTTGACTAGCGACTCTCCACAAGACAATTTTAAATTTCTTAAAAGTGGCGTCGGATATTGTGTTTTCAGCTTCAGTGTTCATAATAAATAAAATATTTTGGCACATCGCAAGTTGTAGCAAAATATATGACATCGCATATGAAATAATTTGCGTAAGAAACTAAAGAAAATGAGCGGAAAATCAGCCATTCTTAAATCAATAAAATTGTTGTTATTAAATCAGAATATAACTTCTGAATCCAATTGATGATGATTTTTCTCATTTCAATGCTTTCCATCAAATTTAAAAATCACTTTCGAGATTAGATAGTTTGTGTTTAAAGGCGCTATAATTGTTGCGCCATACCTTTCGCGGCAACAACTGTTCGGTGTCAATTCTTGAAAATAATCCTTTTAATTATGCCACCAAATCAATTCCATTGAATACCAAACATTCTTTAAAAATGGCAAATATACTCTAATCGATTCTCCATTGAATTGCATTAATTTTATTAGCCAAAGTTCCAAGTGATTGTGAATAAATCGAATAGCCCAATTGATTTCTATTTAAAATCTTTGAGAAATTGCATTGAATACATCAAACATTTTGCATAATAAACGGAAAAGAGAAAAATATCTTAGAGTAGCTAATGTAAATTCACTTTCGCGAAAATAAAACATTCAAAAAAAGGATTTCTAGGGAATAAGAAAACCTGCAAGTACTACAAAAATATTTCAGCAGCAAATGAAATGTTCTGCATATTCAGCTGTCACACATTTTCATATAAAATAATTTCTATTGAACAAAATTTGATTAACTCTAAGATCTCAGGACGTGTCTTTTAAATGTTTCTTTTTATATTAAATATGTTTGGGAATTTAATAAAATTTATGCACAATAAAGTGATTACAGAGCCACGTACTTGAATACGAATACATATTTATTGTATGTACGTGCAGCGGTTACAGGCGGAAAGTGCATGGAAGAGGACACGACAATACAATCTGTGAATGGTGGAGGCATATTTGCTTTGCCATATTATTACAGCGATAAACATGAATGTGTGTGTGTGTGTGTGTGTACGAGCGTATGTACGTATCCGGGAATGTTTCATCTGGCTTTTTAGTTACTTTTGATTTTTGTATTTGTTTTGTTTTCCAATTTTTTCTCATTTTGATCCTTTTTGGCTGGATGAGCTTTTCATGGTCATTTCTGATGTCAACGTCAGAAATTGTACAACAAAAGTAGCCAAGCAAAGGAACAAAATATGCTCCATTCACTTGAAATGTTGTATCGTTTAAAGTTGTATTTGGAAGGAGAATGTCAAACAAATTTTCCCAAAACGAAATTGGCTTGTTTCTAAAGTTGTTTTGTCTTGAGAGATTTTATTTGGAATTGTGTTTTCGTATACAACTTTAAGCCATACAACACGGCTTGTGAATCGAGCTCATGTCTACCTGCCAGATGTGGAACAAATAATAATAAATAATATATTTTACCAGCCACACACACCTGAATGCATATTAAATTATTTAGTTGATAAAATTCTACAAGGATTGTAGTACAGTGGGCCATAAAATATTCTTTAAGGATTATACAAACAATTAATAATGCATATCGTGTATTTAATTAAAATTTATTTGCCCATGACGCAGTCCATTGTTTGTTCGCACAAGTAACATTCAAAACAACAAACAAAATATTCGACTTCAAATTTGTTTTGAATTTCACTTCGTGCGATCCAACGATACCATCGACGAAGAAGCAGTAAATTGGTTTGTTGTAGTATTAAGAAGACACCAAGCAGGACTCTTTTGTAATATGTAGACAACCTAAATGGTTAGGTTAGGTTGTTAGGGCCATTGCCTAAGCAATGCACTTGGGTCCGTTGATTCGGTCCCGTTGTGATACCCTAAAGCAAGGACCACTCACGAGTCGTCCTCTGCCGCATTAAGCCATCCCGTGGCCTTAGGAAGGCCGATATTCTAGTCAGCTCCAGACTCGCCAGGCTGTCCAAGTCCGGCAGGAAGCTGGAGCGCAGCGTCACTGCCCTTAAGCCGCCCAGGGCAGGTCAAAATAATAATATTAACATTGTGGAGGGACTACCCCCGATTTACAAAGAGTATTTGCGAAAATTGCAACTAATTTAAAAATTATTATACTAAGAAAATTAATTTTTAATTCAGTGGTTAGTTATCAGAATACTTGAGGTGTGTTTTATAATACCATGAAGGCAATAAAAAATGTAGTCAGAAATGCCTTCCGCAGCTCCGCCAATTATATTGGAACGAAAACTCAAACCACTTTTCAATATCTACAGTATAAACCCCTTCTCATTTTACAAGACATTAACGATGTTGCCCATCATCTTAACGTTTATTTCAATAAACGTGTGCCCCCTCATGTGAGTTCGTACCTATGAAATTGTACAACACTCTCGAAAGCATACGACCAGCATTTAATATTCAAGAGCGATTTGCTTAACAAGTTAAACAACAAACTTTGCCACGTGTTGTGCCAGGAATGCAACGAATTCACGTTAGTGGATATGAAATATAACAAAACCAATAGCTGTTTTGATATGCATGAGCAACTTTATGATTTCATAGTTGGAAGGATACATGAAAACCGTAAATGGAAGTAAATTTTACATCCGGCATAGGATGATGTAACAGCCTAACAAAAAAGAGACTGGCAGGGAAAGTTGGAAGAGAAAGAAGTAGAGCATCATTCTCCCTTTAAAAGTTGTTTCGAGCATCAACAGTTTCAGTAACTGTACGACCGGCGGAAGCATTTATCCATTAAATAGATAACGATTAATAAATTTTTAGCTGGACTATTTGACTAAAACAAAACTTCATGAATAATATATTTCACACAACGGACTTGTTAACAGCCCATTGCGCTCATGAACTTTAACATCATTCAGGCTATTCGGTTTGGCTTTATTAATTGAGTATTAAGCACGATGTGTTGCTAAGACGGTCGCAATGGCAGCTTTTGAATAATCAATATGAATTCACTACCGACTTATATTAAATGTTCTTCTTAGTGTCCGTCTCAGGTACAGTTTCAACTCAGCATATAGTCTCCCAATCCCATTTCCCATTTCCCATAACCTGAAAAGACCAGCATTCACATCTCACAAAATGACTCGTGCCCTTTTCCCCAACCCCATAACAGAAATTCATCTCTTCAGATGATCTTTGAATTCATCTCTTGCGTGATCGGGTAAACTGGGCGCTATAAACAGCCTTAAAACTTCTTAGTTCACTAAACGAATCAACGATAAAACTTCATTCTTACATGCTGTTGCTATTTTTGCAGTATTTCGACACCGCATTTCCTTTGTTCATCAACTGATCCCATAATCACTTTGTGATTCCTTTCAGCTTCATGTCGCAATGGCTTTCAGTTGACTCAATTTAAAAATGAAATATTTCGAATAAACCTTAAACTTAATTATGTGTAAATAAATGGGCGGAGTCAGTAAACCATACGCATACAGGCAATTCTTTAATAACGCTTGGCTGACAGGATGTCACTCAATTCAAACTCACAAGCAGATAATTTCTGAAATTAAATAACTTCCTTGTGCATACCCACCTGATCCCATCCTCCTACCCCACCCAAGTTACGTTGATTAATATTTAAATAATCATTTTATGTTTCCGTCGCTGCTTTATAGGATAAACAGCACACGAAATGCCATTTGGAGCATGATTTGTGTTTGTTAAAATTATGTGACGTTAGAAGAAAGAAAAAACCAGAATGTGTTCAACTAATTTTAGTAAAAACAAATATTTTCTCTCTTCTAAATTTTGCAAACAAAATTACATGTTTCAAAACAAAAGAAATTTAAAAAATTTTTTTCCCGTAAAAGCGTAGAACTATCCTTGGAAAATATGTGTCTGGAAATATGTTGTGCTGGAATATAAGGGTGAATTATTAGTTTGCTTTGATGGTCCTGAGCCAGTTCACAAAAGAAAACCAATTCCTTTAGAGTTACATTGTTGCCAAAACCTGTACATTATCAAACGACTTTCACGTAAATAACTTAACTGATCCTGCAGTAAATGAGAATTGGAATTCGTAGCAAACAATTCCAAGGAATTTGAATATGTTTCGGTTTTGCTTCATTTGCAAATGAATACTTTGTAGCTGAAAACTTGTTATTTCGATTAAACTTAAAAAATGTCTTTACGTGCATGTCCTTCTCTCTACTTCATATCGCAAAAGCATTCCTATACAACTAGAGTTAGAGCGTAATAGAACATCCTTTTAACAAATAAGAGCGATTTGTGTTGGTATTTTTATTAACCCTCTTTGACGAAGGAACTTCAAATTTAGCTGTTTAAAAGCGGGAACGTGACAATTCTACTAAGCAATTTGCGCCACCGAAAATATACATTCTTATAATTTCAGAAATAAATCACTGATCGTAAATATTTCTCACACAGTCGTTGTCATTATCTCATGCCAAACTTATTAAAAATTTACATCACACTCATGCTCACACTCACATTCACATCTATTTCAAATTTTTGTCTTCAAACTCCGGTTAGTCATGATGTCAAACCAGGAACAACATTTTATTCTATATTTCTTTTCATCCTTCTTCCTGCAGCCAAAACCTCCTGGCCAACTCGGCCATAACAAAAATTAAATAAAGTAAAAGACCGGAAATTAATTTCTAAATATCCGAAACACCACATTTTAAAACGCACAAGCAAGTGAGTAGCGCCCTGTGTCAGTTGTAGCTTTGCCATGTTGTCAAATTAATAAAAGCCTTATTATACTTGAGTCAGCCATGCCTGATTTCACATTAAGGGTAGAGAAGCTGTGCCTCACACTCTTTCCAAAATCGAAGCAACAGATTAGCTCACAGGAAGCATTAACCCGTCGCAGATCATTTTATTGACGGATAAGTTGCAAAATTTTTATATTCCGACAAGACCGTAAGTCCATTTCGAAATTGTTAGTTGCACAACTATCGTTCCGAAATGCATATAATTCAATGCACTCAAAAATATATTTCTAGTTATTGAATATATGCAGCAAATGAAAACTTACGACTCCAAAAGGGTTAACACATGCGTTGAAATCATACTACGGAAAGTGTGAAAGTGAGTGTCTTCTTTGGTAAACGCATTACTTTTGATAAATTCAACATGTTGTTGCAAAACGCATCGCAACGCTCTCATGCAAGTGTTTATGTGAGGACAGATGTTTTGAAATGGTAATCAGTGAATGCACGTGCGTGTTGTGTGTGCTACTTCTCTCTGCAACCACTGGAGACCAACAGTGTGTGTGAGTGCGTGTGTGATATGCAGGAGGACATTGAGAACATGAGGATGGATAAACCACAATCCAACAGGAATCAAAAACAGAACAGACATTAAAATATGACTGCTGACTAAAAATGTGATGAAAATTATCTGGCAAATTATAACAGAGAACGGGTATTAAAAAAGGTGACTTCATGAAAGTACTTTTAGGTTTGATGGCTGTTGAATTGTGTTGCAAAACAGTGCCAGAGACCGGAGTTGTTGAATTGCATCTGGAATAAAAACACGTTAAGGCTTAAGCCAAGAATTATTGTTCAGGACAGAGTTCAAATCAAACATGGGTTCAATAAATAAATTGATCCTTAACATAAATTCATGTTCATAAAAATGCTTTTCTTTTAGCAAACAATTAAAATCTAATAACGACACTTGTTATTGAACAAGGTCATCTATTCCTGTTTGCTGCCATTTGATGGCCACGTAACTGAATAACGCCACAACTCACCTCCTCTTTACTTTTATTCAGACAAGCATCACTTAGCCGCCATGCATGTGAGAGTTTTTCTACGTACATGTTTTGCCCGATTTCTAATCATCTTATTGATTTGTATTTATTCCTTTTGTAGTTTATTTGTTGTTCGTTGAAACACTTCACTGCTGGGGAGGCAGCGTTCGAAAGGAAACAAGACAGTCGATGCAAACGAAATACACGCGGGGAATTGTGCTTAAAGTTTCTCAGCCATCGTTATGGTTGTATGTACGTGCAGTTAAGTGATTTCTTTTTTTTTTGTTAAGTAGGCGTTGTCGAAAACATGAGTGGATCAGACAAATTACATGTTTCATCTAAAAAGTACCATGAGTTAATCATTATTTAAATATTGTTGGCGTTTATGTTGTTATTCCTAAACACAGTCTGTTTACTTGTACGGCATATAATTAAAGTTGTATACCCTACACTTCTTCATACACATATTTGATTTTTGTATGTGCTTGTGTATGTGATTTCCATGAATTTGAGCCGATATTAAGAAAAGTTTTAAGCAACAGTCTCTAGGAAAACCGAACTCAATCGAATCAATTGGAAAAACATTGGGAAACATTTAAGTTAAGAGTTTGCAAACTCTGAGTGTGGCCTAGTGTGATCGACTTTGATTCATATAACAATCCGTGTGCAGGGCATATTGAAGTTCATCTCAACCCCATGACAGAAGTGATTGTAGTAAATGATTTCTTCACAAGTAAACTGATGCAAATCTTTAGCAACGTATCCCACACTTTTGATGGCATTAAAAACTTTACAACCAATAATTTAGATCTTAACAACATGGATTTTTCATAAAACCTAAATATCTGTTATGAAATTCCACGTTTTAGTCAATTGTTGAAGGCGAAGTTATGCTGTTCGTTGAAGAGGTTTGCAGGGTTAAAAGACAATTTGCAATTAACGACCAATTCCACATGAATGTGCGAACACAAGTAACGTAAATATCTGCAGTTCATACTCGTACAGTGGCTTCCCACAGAAATAGAGCCAACATGATGTTGCACAACACATAATTTTAATATTCTTTAAAAAGCAGAGATATGTGGATGTTGTAATTTTAGACTTAGACTGTTATGGCTCATAACCACTTTTGCCAGTCTAATCGGCACAACTTTAGCTGTGTTCACACTTATTGCCACTCGTATATTTAAAAGATATGGGACATGAAATGTCTATACATACGGATATTTTCAACTCGTACTAATTATGGATGTTAAATAAATAATTTATTTCGCCTTTTTGTTGTAGCCATATTATCTGCAGCTTTACAGATACATGAAGTGAGTTATATAAAATATTTTTTGAAGAGGCACATTTTCCTTTAACAAGTTATTATAAAATGTCAGCAATTGCTAAATAATTAGATCAATATCCTTCAAATCTTAAGGAGCACGCACTACATCCCTCATTGACAAAAATAAAACAGTTGCCAAGAGAGGAACTAATTCCATTAACCGTTTTTTAGAGAACTCGCCAAGCTGTTCGCTGTACTGCGAAAAATGCCCATGATCTGCGATGGAAATATTATCCTTAAGTGTTAAAAACAAACAGCACAAACCGTTTATGACAATTCAAACTTCCACTTGCACATTTTCGCGGGTACCTTTTGAGGACAGTGCAGGTAGCAACAATTGAAAATAAAATCATGGCAACAATAATGCCACGTAAGGAATGCGAATAATGCTGGAATTCTAGAAAAGATGTGAAAACATGTGTAATTGAGGTTGGCCCATAAGAAAACAACTGCGACGTGGGAAAACAGCTTTTCCAACCATGAATTCTACGTTTTTATAAAAATAACGAGAGCAAAGGTCATAATACAACGTTAATATCTGGTAAGAGAACGAATGAAATGCAGACATGTAGACGTACTTAACCCACAACCAGTAAAGCGTTTGTTTAATGCAACCATAATTTGTTCAACAAATTGTATCCTTTTACTGCGATAAAAATTCTGTGTCCATGTTTCTCATTTTATTGCCAAATAGATAAGAAATTTCCCCATGGTGCATACTTTGTCGATAAAATTCAGTTTATGTTAATGGTTGGGGATGTGTGCACATTTGCGTGTATGTGGCTGTGTACATTTGCCATGATGATACCCGGCAGATATCCTGGCATCTTTTCTACTGATTAAGAAACTTTTCCATGGAGTCTTGCTGGGCATATTCGTGAGGATATCAGTCACACAACAACCGATGTTTTGTAGAAATACATTTTTATTTTAATGGTAATTAAATTTGAAATGCAAGAATTCTAGAAAGTCATCTGAGGAACCATTTAGGATATGCATGATGAAATTAAAGCCCATTTCTTTTTCTTTTTTTTTTTTAATTAAATTTTTATTAGAACAAAAATACACATATTTTACTTCTGCTTTGGGTCTCATGTTTTCATTTTATAAGCAGATTTATGATTTAAACATCTCTTCATTGGGAATGTAGAGGTAAAAATACAACGAAAACTTATTTGGAATATGTACGAGTGATGTTTTTTTCTTGTGCTGTAGAATAAACATTTGGCTCTGCCAAAGCACACATAAACCACAATTTCAATTAGTAACTCTTTGGTAATTGCCTTTTAAATAATTTCTTGTCAAACGCACTCACTCCAGACATGCATCCACATAAATGTGGATGCTCGAAACATTTGCCTGCTGAGACGTTGCAGAGGAACGATTACTGCAGTAGAAATATTTCACTTTTAATTTATCTTCGCTATGGCAGCACTATTGTTGTTGCAAGTATCTTTAGCACAAGATTGTTCTTGCTTGGCTTGGGGAAGAATTAACCTAATAAGTTTGTGCTGTGGATGCATTCATCTCAACTCTTAAATAATTCACTCAGCACAGTTGTGGTGAAATCAAGTTTATTGAAGCACATTTTCGCTTCATAAACTCGAACATGTATTTGGTTTTATATTCAAATATTTACACACACACACACACAAACATGCATACAAGTAATTGATGAATTTGGAAGAGACATAAATAAGCAAAAGTGCTGTTGCCCCAAAAGTTTTCTGGTAAATGCCTTCTCAGATGTCTAGCAGTTGGTAAAGGAGACGGAATTATGGCATTTTATGTTGCACTAAACTAAAGATGTGCACACAGTCTACACACTGACATGTTACACACAATATTTTTAAGTGAAGCAGAAAAAGGTGGAAAATATTTTGAATTCCTGCCAGTCTTGTGTAGAAAAAAATCAAACAACAATAACAATAAAAATGTAAGACAGATGTAAATTGAAGGGAAGTGGAAATTCGAAAATGTTCTAAATAAAAAACACATTCTTGCGATGTCGTTTTCCTAAGCAACCACCCTAATATCAAGTGATAAATCATTTAACGCTGCACTGCTGGATAATGTGAGAGAGATTTTAATAAGCGCGGAGGAGGTGGCAGGCGTTTCGAGCAGATTAAGTTATTTTTAATAAAATGCCATCACAAGCCATGTCTCAAGGAAAAGCTTCTGTTTCGAGTTCCGCCTCGTGTGTACTTGACTTATTTATAAAATTCAATTCGTTTGTTATGAGATATGCAGCAGTTATTTACCTTTCAAACTCTCTTTCTTTCAAAAGTTACGTATTAGGCGCTATTTTCTCTTCATAAAAATGTTGCTGTAAATGTGTGTGCACGACTGCTTACAACACAAGAAAGATCTGAAGAGTTTTATATACGGAAACTTTTATTTAACATCAAAAACGTGCAAAGCGGTTGAGAATGGCGCCGATGAAGGGAAGATGAAATTGAAAAATAAACTTGCGGTTGCATCGAACAAAATAACAGTTTTATAAATTAGTGTTTTTTTTTGTTGCTGTCAAACTTCTGTATTAAGACAGTAAGAACACGTCTAATAAAATACATACAAAATATCAATCCAGAAGCGCAAACAATGAACAACTATGAAACTGGCAACAACTTGTGCTAGCAAGAGTACAATGCATGCACACGAAGAAACAAGTTAAGACTCCACTGTGAGGGCAGCAATAAACTGGAACAACTGAAAGGCAGACAAGCTGGCAGTATTGAATATGCAAAGTTTGAGCACAATTGCAGAATGAAGAGGCAAATATATTCAACTGAGTTCAAACTGTGGCAGTTCTGAAGTCATGGCAATAATTTTACACTTGAAATATTGCAGCAACGCCAGTTTATTTGTCTGCTTAAAGATGAAACTTTTTTTTCTCCCACAACATCAACACATACACTTGCAAAACTGTTCTTACGTTTTAATGCATTGAAGTGCAACGGTCGGAACACATCAATTCGTTTCCAGTTCCGCTAGAGCGAAGTGTACTTATTTCAATTCAATTTAAAGTCTTAAACTTATTTGCTTCATGGAAGCGAGTGTCCAAGAGAAAATCAAAAAGAAACTTTTTTTTTCTGCTTGGGAGAAGACAAAGAACACACTTGAAGATAACAAAACTGCCTTCAATCAAGAGAGGTGCTGTAACAAAGAGGTAATTGACAAGCAAAGAATTTCATTTTTATTTAAGAACGTCTGTTGTTTCTTTACACTCTGATCACTATTGCGATCATTAAATAAATTTCACGGCGAACACAATTATCAAATAATAATTGTAAGATTTGCATATGAACCGGATCCGTTCTCGACTTTTCTTGTGTTTGCCTATTAAATTACTTTTAATTTAAAGAAAAATGCTGTGAAAACAGTGTTTTAGTTTCTGCATGGTATCAACTCTCTGTTATATATAAATTAATATTATTTGAATCAATTTTCAATAAACTTTAAGAATTACGATGGAAATTGGTCAAATAAACAAAAAGAAGAGTCAATATACGTGTATGCATTCCTGTACGTTTGCGTTTGTAAGTGTCACTAAAATCATGATAAAAAAGAAAATTTAATAAAGGAAGTACTCGTCTGAACAGTACGGAAATGTTTTACTTCAACACCTGCTCTCCTTTGCTACTTCTCAGGCCCTTCGCTTTGAAAATACACAAATTCAAAAATTCATGTCCGCTCTTTCCGAAATTTCGTTGTGGCACAACTTTTGCCGCTTTTAGCAATCGTCTTCCATTAAGTGTCAACTAAATGTCAATTAGTATTAATTCAGGTCACCATTGACACGAATACTGCATTTAAATACGGTTGCATAAGCTGGAAGGCTTTTAACTTTGTTCATCCAATGGTTTTCGTTCTTGTTGTTGCAGCTTTATTTGTTATACAATAATTTCAAGGCAGGAACAATTGTTCAAAAACGTTAAAAGTTCAAAGTTCATATTATTCAAACAGCAGAAATATTTCTCTACAAAGATATTTAACGAAAGTTATTATGAATTCAAATTTCGGCCAAACAAATAATTGCAGTTAAGTTGAATCTGCAACAAAAGTCTAGCCAAGTAGTTGAGCTAAAAATCAAAATATGCAACAAGAATTACAGCAAATTAAATTACTAATACAAACCTTAAGTTTTTGACTTAAACTCATTAAAATTTCGAATTGAAAACGACATTCTAAAGAAACAATTAAACACTCATTTCCAATTGAAAAGAATAGAAAACAAAATAAAAAAACAGTTTCGGGTGAAAATAATCAAACCCACGAAACTTAATTGCACTCCAACGATGCGACAATAGCTGCTGCATTGGCTGGTTGCCGTATTTAACTTTAAAAGGAAAGTTGTCAAGCCAAACAAAGCATCGCAAGAAAGAGGAGAACTGGAAATGGTGATGAAGTACTCGTAGTCTCAAATAAAAGATGTTTTAAGTTTGTTTTCGGAAATCAGCATGACAAAGAGGGCAAGAAACAATAACACAACAACAACATCGACATCAACATTAACATGAATGCGAACACAAACTAAACAAGAAACTTTACGGAGACAAAGAAATATTGAAATATTATGAGGAAGTATGCAGTTTAGACTTTTTATTGCAATTGTCTTTCAGCCAATTCAAATATTATTTGTCAACGAGAACACAATGAAAACCGACATCTGCCAATCAGTTATTGTTCGTTCGTTCTGCGCTTTTATTCAAAAGTTGTGCGAGTCAAAACGAAACACAGGCCGCATTTCATTATCATGTAAATGGCAGCTGAAAGTTTTATTATTTAATAAAACATTTAAGTAAAATAGGAAAGAACAGCTCTTTCACTCATTTATGCCGACTACAGCAATACCGAAAATGCAATTTATTTCCATTTTACTTAAGACACACACGAAAAAAGATTTCCTTCGCATCTACGCAAATACAATAATATTTTCAAATACTCGCATGTAGATGCAACATATTCGATGTTGCATTTGGATTACCAAAAGCATCGCACACAGGCTCGCGAGCTTGTGTTTAACTCAATTAATAGTTTTTTATATCACAACGGCTACTGGAAACAATCAAAGGCACCAATTTGTCTGAGTTGCAAGGAAACAAAAGGTCGAGTCAATATTAGGCAGAGAGATGGCAAGTAGTTGCACTTTAATGTTGTGCATAAAAGCAGAAAATTATTCTATTTATGAACTTATTGTCAAAATTTTTAAAATTCGCCGCATTTTTTTTTCTATTTACTATGTTTCGGATGTTTCAAATTTTTAAATATAAAGTTGAAATGTTAATAAACTAATTTTTTGACATATTGTCATTGTACCATTATAATATGAAATTTATTTGTTGGGTGGTTAAGCAATGTCTATATGCATTTCATTGGTGCTTCTTACCAAATCGTCAGTAGACTTCAACCAAAGTTTTGCAAAGTTTCAAACTTCTCAACCCATTAAAAGACTTCCAAAAACCATCTGAGAATTATGTTAAATAAATTAACTATAAAAACTTGCAAACAATTTCAAAAAATCACATTATAATAAGTGTAGCAGGCTATGAAAGTTATACAAACCAAACCCAACAAACAACTTTTATTCAATACGACTCTATTCTATTTTTCTATACCTTTATACAAATCTAAAATCTAAACCTTTATACAAATCTACTGACGAATTGGTAAGAAGCACCAATGAAATGCATATAGACATTGCTTAACCACCCAACAAATAAATTTCATATTATAAAGTTGCAATTTTTATTCATTTAAATTTTTATTCATTGACTTCAAAATAAAGTTATATAAGTGTTATTTATTTTTAAATGGTTCTTTTATCGGAATCTGAAATCCAAAACCATTCCCGAAATTCTATACATATAGACGATTGGCGATGTTATATCATTGCAAAATAAGATACATACAATATATATAGAAAGATTTGAGCAATCACTTCAACAATTTTTTTAATTTATTTAATATTTATAAGAATAAAGAAATATAATCTTTTTTATAAAAAGTTTTATGGTCCTGAAAAGGACGGACTGTTTTTAAAAATGGTTATAACATCTTGTACGATGGTAGTAGGAATAATTTTTGTCATCAGCCAATATTCAAGCTCGTTCGCACCGAGTCTGGCGAAGAGTATATAGATGGTGCAGAAATTGGTAGTTAGGAAGCGACCAACCAAATAAACTTCACTAACCTCTGAAGAGCCATCACAGCAGAACTCTGGAAACGGAAATCAGTGTTAAGGTCTTTAACAATTTCGCGAGTTATTTGCGAATCAACAATTCAGTACTATTCTGATAGCGACGAAAACGATGTGATTTCGTACCACCGCCGGTAGCTGGTGCACTTTTACGAACTGCCTTCTTTGCTGACAAAGTAAGGAAAATAAAAAAGAAATTGTTTTAATAAAGGTGAAGTATTATGAACAGAACAAAACTATTACCTGAAATCATTAAACATATTCCACTTCTGCTCTCTTCCCAAACTATATTCATTTGACTTCCATCATTGGACAGTATGCAAACCCCTATTAATCCATAATCACGTAGTGAAAGAATAATATGTTAATTTACTTTTGAAAATGCCACAAAGGTAAGTACTTCTGCAGGAAAAATTATGAGTGCAAACAATGCTTGTCCTGAATCAATTCCAAGCACTGTGTGCCACTTAAAAATTTCCGGAAGATGTTTATATCTATCACACACTTGCCTTTTCAGATTCTTGGCAACCTATAGAGTTTCTGAGCTTCATGGACACCCACAACACGTCTGTGTCTCCTAAAATATAAATTTTGTTTTATTTTATTTCATAAATTTTACTACAATTAATACTTACATCACCACTTTGATATTTCAAAACACAACAATGAATAAAATTAATTTTGTTTACAGAAAATTTTATTTTATTTGAGAAAGGCGAATTAATTAATTCGCCTTGTATTTGACATTGTGTTTCACAAAAAAGATGCTTTGTTGTAATGAATTCGCTTTGCATATACCTGATAATTGTATCATGCTATTTACGAAAGAAATTTTTGTGCAAGACTGCGCCAACTTCAT
Organism: Linnaemya vulpina; assembly: GCA_963675445.1. NCBI lineage: Eukaryota > Metazoa > Arthropoda > Insecta > Diptera > Tachinidae > Linnaemya > Linnaemya vulpina. Next base: position 12,296,093 of record OY776276.1, on the reverse strand, counting down.
TGTTATTTAAGCAATTTTTTCCAAAATTGGTCTTGTTCTCAGATGGTGAAACTCAGTTGTCAACACTGTTATTGCCCACACTGGTATTTCCCACTTGATTGCAATCAAATCATTTCGAGCGACATTAATTTGCCTGAATGGTCAATTAAAATTAATAAATTCCTTACCACAAATTATTTCAATCTGTTTTGGCTAATGGCGCGAAACAGTTTGAATTCCTAAATATTTAACATCAATTTTCCTCAATGTTTTGTTCGCTTAATAACGTTATGGATGCTGCTTCAAAATACAAATAAATGCTGCATATAGATTTTAGATAAATAAGTTGAATAATGAATTAGTTGAAGAAAAAATTAGAAAAGTTTTTTGAAATGCAGTCGTTTAATTTTGCAAATGTAAAACATGTTCGTTTTATGGCCCCGATATGAGTGTCAGACCCTCTCCCATTCTCCAAAATCTATGACGAGACCTTTCATCACCCAGCATCCTTTGAGTCGACATCAAGATTTTCAGGATAAAAATTTAAGTGCTACCACAAGAGGACTCTTGAATAGCATTTTGCTTTCAGGTATTAAAGACCTGCACCATCGTTGTCTTATCCTTTGAACAGATTTTCATAACTCCCAGTATTACGTGAAATAGTAAGAAAAAAGTTGCACTTCTTGACACTAAATGTTTCGGAGATATTTAGATCATTAACTCCAGGTGTTGAACTTTCTCCTTTACTTGTCGGAACAAGTAGCCAGTATAGAGATAAAACTTACCGGCTGGTATTATGGTCAAGGAGAATTGCTTTGCAGATCAGTGCAATTTAATTTTCTCCAATTCTCCTCTAATATTTACGACTGCGATCTATTTTATCTCTCGCTCAGCTCAGAGCTTGTCAGTTTCATGCTGCTGATTTTCACGTGAATAAAAATGTTTGGCAAAATGTTTATATATAAATCTCCAACAGCACTTTAGTGTGTTTACAACCAGCAACTCTTGGAAAGGAAGTGTGTTGCTGGTCTGCTTTTATTGCATTAAATTTGTAGTGCAGCCTCGACTACTGCTACGACCAAAACTACTACGACGTTTTATTGCATTTGTTGCCGAGTAGTGCGTACATGTATAGAATTTTAGCATCATTGATTTTTGTTTCCTGAAACAAACTAGTTATTGGTCTGTCTTTGGTCTTCCTCTGGATTTTTACTTGTTGTTCTCTGACAATGTGCCCGCAGTAAACCATGCGATTTAATCGGAAGAAATGAATGTTTGAACGGATACCCGCTTGTGCATATAATTTTGCAACCTCCTTTATGTTTCCTGTTGACATTCTTCGTATTCACGCACACACACACACACATATATGAGAGACGAGGATGAATGTTTAGTTTTGTATGGCAATCAAATATTTAAGCAAATTTAGAAACGTTTTTAATATTAAAATTATAATTTATTAAAAAATACAACAGCAACTGCTTCATTATTCGTTTCACAGTATAACTAATAACTAAATAAATGTTGTCAAAAAAAATTTGAAAAGTATCCACGTGATCAAACTTTTTTTTTGTTATTCATATTAATCAAGTTGAGTTGGCGTTTAGAAATAAAAAAAATTTATTTAATATTTTATTACGAAATCTGACCAAACACTCGTCCTTTTTAAACTCATAATAAGTCGTTGTTTACAATTCCTTGTGCTTTAGAGAATTCTAAATGGCGAATTCAATTTTGAATTTGTTGTTTCTGCTGCTCATTTCAGATCAGGAAGATCGCCTTAATCTATATTAACTGCAACTCTTTCAGTAATAACGACGGGAGCCTTAAAATGCTCCCTTTTGCAGATGACACTTTCAATTGCTGATGGCAGCTTTCAATGACCGCCGTTATGTAAAAGGGCCAACGACAATGAGCGCAACCACACACGACTAGAGACCAGCATAATTCAATTTCATATCTATAATTGTATCTACGATCTTTAGTTCCACAAGCAACACATTGATTATTTTGGATTTAACTTATATTAAGTATGAATTTTTAGTAGTCAAGAAATGAAAATTCACTTTCACACTCTTTCATTCTGCTACGCTGCACTTCGAGGACTTGAACTTCTCATATAAACTCGCAAAATATATACAGATTTCCAACATTAAATTGTCAAATTTTGTAACATTTATTGCCGACTCACAAATGTGTGTCATCAGTTGCAATAATTTTAATATCGACATCGAATCGTTCCGTATTCAAATGGCTTGTGTGCCATACAACTCCTACAATTACGTTGAATAAAATTTAAATAACTTCAGTTACAGCAACGTAAATAATAATTTTATTATTAAAACACAAAACGGAGATCATGGCTTTTCATGGAAATGGAAGGAGGAGGTCATGTAGCCTTGGGTTCAGCAATAAACTCTACTAACCAGCAACTGCAAACGTACAACAACTTGCCAAAACAATTCAGGAAATTATCTTGATTTTATCACCAGGCCCTTAGAGAATACACCCAAATATTTCAATACGACTTTAGAATTTAATATTAATGCAAATGGAAAATGCTATTTAGCCGAACATTAAGGTGGTGCTTTGGCTCTTGATGCTGATGGTCTCCATAATCTCGTTAATAGACGTTGGCTCATCATTAATAAAACGGCCTGGAGGAACTTAAAACTTTTGTTTTTTCCAACACGGTAATTTTCATTTAGTTAAGCTTACGAAAACACATAAAAAAAACTTTTGTTTACTAGAGAACGAATTTAACGAATTTTAGAACATTTTTAAGTGCTCAACTGTGAAGAGTAAATTCGAAATCGAATAATTTTAATGCTGGTGTAGCTGCACTTGTTTCCCGTAATAATTTATGCACTGAAAATCCGTATTTCGGCCAGCAGGTTATTTATTCTTTGTGAAGCAACGCGTTACAGGGATAAGTCATACCACGACTTACAACGTGGGAAGGCTCCAATCGCATATCAACAACAACTAATTCCCATTAAAATGTTTCTCGCATGACAAAGACAACACACAATCTCATGTTTTGGAACGTAAACTGCAGTTTAATAATAAACAAACATGTCCTTTTGTGAAACGAAATATTTGTAAATGTTGAAATTTCTTTTCCACACAAATTGGATAACTCATTTGAGTTCTCCCTCAATTATGGCAGTTGATATACTTGAAACTCCTTTTGTCAATTTTATGTAATTTGAAGTAACAACTACATGCACGAGATCAAAAATCTATTTCTGGCATCATTATGAAAGAAAGTTTTGTGCGCATTAAAAGCAAATAAAATGAAAATAAGCAAAAGTGCTCTGTTCGGCTGGGCCGCATCTTATATACCCTGCACCAACGATCGTCCTTTTATTTTATAAAAAAAAAAAAAAATGGTCAACCCTGGAGTAGACTTTTTGATTTTGTTTTTTTTTTATACCAATTAAATATTCCCTAAAGTGTTTTACACTTTCAAGAACACAAATCACTTTTATCTGCTTGATTTTATATAGCAAAAGTCTAAGTTTTTAGAATGGGAAACAAATTTGGAATTTTGCTGATTTTGAATAACTACAATTTATTTATTTCTTCTAGTTTTTTTGCCTCTTTTTGATTAAGAATGTGGTCTAATATTTATTAAGCTTAAGGTCTCTTTATTTTTATTATATTATAAAATAAAGAGACCTTAAGTGATTTTTTTGCTATTATCTTTTTGGCAACACTAGTTTTGACAGCTCGCGCACGTTTTGTATCTTTTGTCACTATCAAACATCTTCAGTTTGGTCTATAATTTAATCATGAATCGTCTTACAAACGAACAACGCTTGCAAATTATTGAATTTTATTACCAAAATGCGTGCTCTGTTAAGAAAGTTCATCGCGCGCTTCTTCCATTTTATGGTCAGTTTAATCGGCCTACTGAGGCTTCTATTCGGGCTATTGTAAAAAAATTTCGCACCAAATTTACATTGTTGGACATTAAACCAGCAACACGCTTACGTAGAGTGCGAACTGAAGAAAATATCGCAGCCGTATCGGCCAGTGTTGGTGATGACCGTGAATTATCGATTCGGCGCCGTTCGCAGCAATTGGGCCTCTGTTACTCCACTACGTGGAAGCCTTATAAGATACAGCTGGTGCAAGAATTGAAGCCAAACGACCTACCACAACGCCAAATATTTGGTGAATGGGCTCTTGAAAAGTTAAATGAAGATCCACTTTTTTATCGAAGAATTGTGTTCAGCGACGAGGCTCATTTCTGGTTGAATGGATACGTGAACAAGCAACACTGCCGTATTTGGAGTGAAGAGCAGCCAGAAGCATTGCAAGAGCTACCAATGCATCCACAAAAAACAACCGTTTGGTGCGGATTATGGGCTGGCGGCATCATTGGGCCGTATTTCTTCAAAGATGATGCGAATCACAACGTTACTGTGAATGGTGAGCGCTACCGTGCGATGATAACAAACTTTTTTTTGCCCAAAATGGAAGAGCTTGACTTGCATGACATGTGGTTTCAACAAGACGGTGCCACATGCCACACAGCACGCGAAACAATGGACCAATTGAGAGGCGAGTTCGGTGAACAGTTTATTTCACGCTTGGGACCAGTCAATTGGCCGCCCAGATCGTGCGATTTAACGCCTCTAGACTATTTTTTGTGGGGCTATGTTAAGGCTAATGTCTATAGCGACAAGCCCGCTTCGATTGACGCACTGGAAGCCAACATTGCCAACATTATTCGTGAGATACCGGCCGAAATGTTGGAAAGAGTATGCCAAAATTGGACTAAGCGGATGGACCATTTGAGGCGCAGCCGCGGACAACATTTGCATGAAATAATCTTCAAAAATTAAATTATATCGACCCAACTATCAATCCAAATAAATATTTCATGCATTTTTCTGAATTTTGTGTGTTTTCTTTTTTTTTAATTTCCGATAGTTCTTATAGAATCACCCATTATTAGACCACATTACAATTTATTTAGAATAACTTTCAATACGTCAACCCAATACCGAAATCTAGCTCTTCTGAAAACCGACTTGAACTATCAAAAGATGGCCGCTTTTGCGACTTTAGAATGTATGTGCGCTCTTTACGGGGTCACTTAATGACAATCCTACATCTTCCCTTTCACATTTTTGAAGAGGCTATAAAAACAAAACAACGTGTGTGTGTGTGTGTGTTTTGGTTTACACAACTTTCACAAATTTAATCCTGAAAATTAAATAAGGGAAAATCTAATAAAATCACAGAAGACGGTGAGGGTTAACTGAAAATATATGCTCCATACCAAACATACGAACGAGCACGAAAGCATGAGAGTTCATGACGTTAAACACAATCAAGGATCAAATTATGAACAGTTTAAAAGGAAAAAATTTTTAAGCAAAACAAACAAAAGCAAATTCGCAACAAAATTATATAAAGAGAAAAGTGGAATGAATTTCCCATCGTTGTGGGTGTGAAAGATAAGGAATTGGAACTCCACCAAATGAAATTCAGATCCACAATTATGCTTTTCCCATAAAAATGCTATCCTGCGTGCGTTTCCTTTTTAGAAACAGTCATATTGAGAAATTACTTTGAAAACATACCAGACCTTAAATATAATTGGAAATTATAAATTTTAGATGTGCGATTTCCGTGAAACAACTCAAACGTTTTATTAAAGTTGCTCGCTTTTAATGCATTTGCAATTTCTTGGCAGCAAAAATGCAAAGCGCCTCAAAGTCACGGATGTAAAAGAAAATTGCGAAATGAAAAATATCTAAAGCACAGTGGAAGCCAGCAAACTATGGAGATTTCAAAGTGAAATATAGTTGGCACGAGTTAGTATTCCTCAAGGCCTATGAAATGTTACTCAGGTTCTCATTTGCCGCGTGATTTTTGAGACATATTCGTCCTGAAACCCAAAACTATGTAATTCCAGTCATACACATCGTCTGTATGTTGAGGTTGAGTCCTACTTTGTCGTCTGTTACTGTTTGACTTTGTATGTCTTAACGGGGTTTTTATCTACAACCTGTTCACTCAAACAACAATTAAAGGAATTCAAATTCTGTAACATTGTCTTTGATTTGAATATGAAATCGAGCTTTAATTTGTTTCTATTTCAAATATTTTTTGTGTGAGCCTCCCGACAAGTGACGGCATTGTGGAGCAGGCGGTAGCGAGTCATGTCATATTAATGTTCTTCTTTATTACTGAAGACAGCCCTTAGCAAATCGATGCTCTCATACAACATGCAACTTCTTGATAAGAGTTCTTTATCGCATGAAATCTGTATGCAGACATGCTCCTTCCGAGTTGTATTTTTAATACAGAATGCAGATGCAGAAACTGCATTTTCAATGCATTCGGAGGTCTCGGGTTAATGGGACGTTTTTCTATTCATTTGATTTGCACTACAATATCAGAACCGCGAGGCATTTTATAAAAGTGTTTTTTTTTCACAAATAGGAAACAAAAAGGATTCATTTTTATTTTAATTTCAACAAGCAGCAGCTGCATAATCCCATAGACTTTCCATGAGAAACGTCTGCAGTTCTGCGCTTACGTGGGTAGACTCTATTGGAATGTATGTGTGTATGTGTGTGTGTTTGCGCGCGACTGATATATGACTGCAGTACATTCTAAGTTGAAATGTATTTACTGAATAATTTTTGGAACGTTTTATGTGACGGGGTCGTTGAATGCTTTATTGAAAAGCATACTTCAGTGTTGGAATGCACCAGTCGATAGCTTTTGAAGTATGAATACGTAGACAAACAAAAATTACAGCACGTGTTTCTCCGCCTTGAGTAGAAAACATTTATAGAAAGTGCAAAATATAATCGAAAAACATTTAATTTGTCCTTTAAAAACGTTAGCTGGTATACGAGTACATACAAGCGCTACTTCTGCTCAAAACACTGCGTGCAAAGGTCACAATGTCGTTATTACGAAAAGAGGCGAATAATTAAAAGTTGTGTTGTGGTCAAAATTAAAAATAATAATAATAATAGCAAACATACTCTGGTCACACATTTTCGACGCAAATAGAAAATGAATCAAAGCTTATTTCCTATAAACTGCAAAACATCCTGTCAATCGAATGGGAAAAGGGTTGTTATTTAGACAGGAATAAACGGTACCACAATTTTATTTCTTTATTTTTCCTAAATCGGTTTGCTATGAGGCAACTGAATCGACTCCCACATCAAAAATGCCAAGTTGATAAACTACAGAGCCCCTAATCAGCACATAACACGATTCAGAACACCTCATCGATTATTCATTTTAATTGGCGCCGTTGCAACTTGTCAGTCATGCCACAAACTCCGAAATGGCAACAGTTAAAGCAAGAATTGTTAATGTCAAACATTTGGCTGCAGACTGCAGTAGCAGATTATTTAATGATTAATTAATTTTAGGACTTAGAAGCGATTTATCTAATCATATTCAAATAAAAATTCGTTACTCCTTAAAAAGTTGAACTTCAAGCATCGCACAGTTTTTCTGCAAACGAAATAGTGTTCTTTAAGAATTTAAGCCTTTTAGTGAAGAGTGTGACTGTCTCTGCTGGCCGATTCGTATCCGATTGTTGGTTTAAATTGTCGTATTATTTGTTCACTGGTGTAGTTATAAGTATGCGATCATTTTAGACATGTTTAAGTATTCTGTTTTAACCGCATTTAAGCTGCTTGAAGCCTTAGTAATGTCCCCTTAATGTCTGACATGTGCAGCAGACAAATACATTATGTGCGACCACTCAGAGGTGGAAAGTATTATTTAGTATTTGTGTTCTAGTTAGTGGAAAAAGATTTTGTTTTCTATTTGCTGTTTGAAGCAAAAATATTTTCCAAAATAAGCATTATCACAGAGTATATTTCGATGTGACTTTCTATGGAAGACTTAAGGGAGAGATTTTGTAGTTAAAGTTCCCAAAGCAGCTTTTCAAAAAAATGTTAATAAACCGAAAGCTATTGAGTTTATACTTGTTTTACTATAAAACGTTTCGCCTATAAATATAATTTGCAATTAATGTATTAATTATATCAAAGCAACTATTCTCTCCCCAGCTCTGGGCACAGACGCTCACACATGTACACGTACACGTACACAATTTATTTAAATTTAAATATGCACACACGTGTATCAATGAACGCATAAACAGCAAAATGAAAACTTTAGTCTCGTCTGGCATTTACTCGTATATCGTGGTATGTTTTAAAGCTGTTTACGATGGCTTATATTATGGCCACTTATGGCCATTAAATGGCGTTGAAGATTAGCGTAGTGTGATGTACGCTATTGATGTGGTGATATCGAATGTCTTATCTAAAGCAGAGGTAAATTAATTATCCGCCTCAAATGCAGACGGATGGAAACATGTAATAGCACTGTTTTCGAAGGCCGCATTACCTTGTCATCAAGATTTGGTAAGCGAATATTGCACTTTTACACACCAAAGACAAGTACACAAATGCCTGGAGTGAAATATCAACTAATTTTATTTAATTTTTCCTCTAAATCTGTTATAATAAATATTAAAATAAATTAAGAAACTAACATCTATTGGCTATTGAATTAATTTTAATTAAAATCAACTGTTTTGGTCCCAACCTTGTAACTAACTCATCAATAACATGAATATAATAAATTTTAAGCAACAGAAAAGTTCATTTCGAAAGAATGAAACACAAAAATTGCTTTTCATTTCGACTCTTTAGCAGTTGTCAGTACATTCAATCAATTGATTTACACTTTGCTACGTAACAGATATCACTTTGCTAGACTTGTGTGTTGACAAAAAGTAATTTGGCCAAATTCCATTTTATTAAAAATAAAAACAAAACAAATTCGGTCTATAGAATTTGTTCATGCTCTGCACTAGAAAGTGTACAACAAACATCAACATCTACTTTTAATTTGAAAACAATGAAATAAACATTCGCTAGTAAAGTGGACAATAGATAAATAGAGCACCAGCTGCTGAAAAAATTAGTTTCCGAAATGTCAGTCAAACGGAAGTGGTGCGGAAAAAGTGCATTGCAAATACTTTCAATGTGCAACGGCAAACACACTTTATTTTTTGCGAAAGCACTCTGTTCCATACAAGAGAAGTGGGTTCAAATACAGGGTTTCGGCTGTTAGAAACACTGGAACAACTTACTGCACATCAGTTTATGACTGGGCGCTGCAGCGAGGAAATCTTTTTGACTCTCAGTCGAATAAAACTCTTCCATATCGCACATTTTCGCGAGGCCAATTATAGTCTTGCTGCCACTGATGGCTTCTCAGGGATGTGGACGTGTGATGTGGCTCATATAAATTTCAGAAATTTTGTTTATGATATTTAAAAACAAGTCTATGCCTCTGAACAAAACACCTCCCGTTTAAGAATGTAATGTTTCCAACGACAAGCCAATGCTCGCAGTACATATTTACACACTTTCATATATGTACACATATATACCGAGGTATATAATCCACAAGCGACATAAAATAAATTTCTTTTCAATTTATTTGTTATGGACAAACCAGCCAGCAATTCGTGTACATTTAGACGTTTAATAACAAATAAATTGAGGAATTTATGACCTTTTCATAACTGACTTTTACATCTGACTGGATGTCTGTCACACGTACCAAAGCAATCAACAAATAATAAAATAATAACAGAAAACAGAAAATAAAATAGAAACATGTACAAAAGCCGTCTGTATCTCAACGGTGTGTGCACCAGCAACTTTAAATATTAAACACTCGTGTTAGACAATTTTATTGGAGCATGGGAAAACATGTTACGAATAGTGGCACAAACTTAGAAGATATTATGGAACAAAAACTGCATAAAAATTGAATAAAAATAATCCAGCAGCAGTTTTTTAATTGGTGACAAAGTCTGCTAGCAATTTCCAATTTACTCAATATAATCAAATTTATTAGTAAATTAATTCGAGCAGTATCAGTTAACTAAAACTTAATTTGGTCGAAACAATTTTGTTCGCTCTTGTCAATGACTTGTTTATCAATTTATAATAAAAATCAGTATTAGCCTATAAAAATATTAATATAATTTTACATTTTTCACACCTCGACCATTTTATAGTTATAAAAAAATGAAAATATTTCAAGTGCATTGATTAATAAATACGCAACCAAGATAATGCAATTGTCACATTTAATGTGGAATAACTGAATTTTATTTTAGTGGGAGTACAAAAGAGTTGCTATTACTTCTGTTTTATATTTGTTCCATTTTTGCATTCTTATTCAACTCCATAGACTGTAGCTCCCCTTTAAATTATATAAAAAACTGTTTATAACATAAGAATCAGTATAAACAATCGCTCTATTCAAAAGCCTTCTTCAAGCAAAATTTCGCAAAATAAACTACTTAAATGCGAATAAGTGAATGCTCGCAGCGTCATAAATCAATGCCAAATCAGAGATATAATTAAATATATTATAGAGAAATATTTATATGAATGAGCTCTGATTTGGCTAACAGCTTCAAAACTTTGGAGTTCCTCTAACATCCGACGTTTTTCTTATTTTTCAAATGTCTTTATGGAAATATAAAATTTAATTTCCAGCAACTTCCTACACTTGTATGACTCCATGATTGGTTATTTAATTTTAATGTCTCACTAATGATATTGTCGAAATTAAAAAGTAATAAATGAATGAAGATATGGGAATGTACGTAAGACCCCAGCTAATGTCTCCTCTTCAATGAAAATATAAAGGACTCATCAGACATCTGCAAAATGCAATTATTTAATTTTTATTTGATGTATAAATGATTCATATACGTTTTTGCTTTAAACATTTTTATTTGAACTCATTTTGCATTGTAAATAAATAATCTGAAAGCCAAAATAAACGTTATACAATAAAAGTTGTTGAACACAATGAATGCCGGATATGAAAGGAAAGTACAAATAAAATATTTAAGGTTTTTATATGCAACAACAACAACAATACTCTTGACAGTAAGTCAATTTCCATAACATGAAAGCAGCAGATACAACCAGTCACTCAGATGCAGATGCTGATGTGAAGAGTGCAATCGCTATCAATTGAGTAGCTCAACTTCATTTTGAAAAGCATTAATTTTAATAATTTATTACTCGAGCTGTTTATCAGTTGTGGCAGACAGTGATTTTTGTGAAATCTGCAGATCTCATTAATGAACAAAAATTTAAATGTTGTAGGCTCGGCAACTTCAAATTAACTCCTCCGGTTTTATTGTTTTAACCACATCAATTTTGTATCCCAATACCGAATATATTTTTTATGACAGTTGATTCCTAAGGAGTGAATTAGAAAATTTAAGTTCTCTACCAACTGAAAGCGCACCAACATTCAACCAGAAGAGAAACCCCAAATTATCGTCATGAATTTATTCCACTTGAAATCCGTTTAAGCATATTTTCCTACTGAAGACCGAAATGTGATATTTGAAAATAGTGTATGAATTTTTAAAAAATGGAATGTGCACAAAAATTGTTGCCTCTTAAAGCGCGATAGTCAACGTTTTAAAGCCCATCACAGGGAAGACGGAGCTCAGAGTCTCATTTAAATCAGCAAATATTTCCAACAAAAGAAATGCACAACACTTGCACCTGCAAAAAAAGGAAATATTTCTTCAAGTATTTACATGATGCAAACTCAACATTTGCAACACACATACAAGCACATGCCATACATGCGCTAAGGATATATGCAACTATAGTTGCAGCAGAAAAAAATAATTCTTTGGAGGGAAAATATTGCACACAAAGACGCTGCTCTATGCTCAGAGGAATGCTCGTACATCTTCACAAGTTCTTTCGAGTTAATGTTATTGCAAAAATAAATATTTTTTTGTTTCACAAAAGCTGTTGCTTGTAATTCAGCCAGTTCCTTCACTTTTTCAATGCTGCTTTCCATTGTGTTCTTTTTATTTTATTCTCTTTTTTGGCAAATATTCTTACCAGAGTTCTTGGCACACACAAAAAAAAATTACTTTAGAAAACTGTTTAACACCGTTAAAGCAGAAACCAAGAAAAACAAACTGAAGGAATTCAACGAATATACGTTTGATGAATAGATATTTTGTAGTTTTTCATACTTCCATCCAACTTCATCTCACACAAGGACAACATTTTTATAAAAAAAAAAAGATTGTATTGAAGTAAATAATAAAATAGTAGTTCAACACATTTTATGAATGGGAAAAGCACACGAAGTTTGCATGCATGCAATAGACAAGATGTGAAGCGATTTGTTTGAAATCGTTCTGAATTTAACATACTTTCCTTAAAAAGTGCCAAATAATTAATTCATTAATTTCCAATACGACGCATTCACAAATGAACCAGGATAATAGATTTGTGGAAATAGAAAATAAAAAGGAAGAAGTTGCTAAACTTGCGGGCCCTGTTCACGTGAAAAAACATTCTGAAATAAGTCCTCAAGGCAGAAAATATTGTTTCACAATATTTTTGAGAAATTGGGTTGGAAATTGTCTTCCCAAAAAGAATTTTGAACGACACAACAGTGCGTGCAAGTTGAGCAGATATTAATTTAAAATGAAGTCTACATATTAAAAAAGCAATCATATTTTAATTAAATTTTAAGAAAATATATTTTGTCTTAGCTGACGAAGAATGATTTTTTTACTTTTGAGTTGGCAAGTCTATTCCCTTTGATAGTTTATTTAATTTATTTCCAAAATGATTTGCGAATTCCGATGTAACGAAAAAACTAACTTTAAACTGTGTAAAATTTATTTTAAATTTAACTATGAAAATGCCTTTTACATTTATATAATTCAAATCTGAGAAATTTATAATAATAATAATAAAAATAATAATAATAATAATAATAACAATAAATACCAGAAGCACAAACGAAACTGAGAGTCAGACTGTGTTCAACTTCTCTGAAAGGAAATTTTAGTGTGGAATACATGAAAGCATGAGTGTATGAATACAAAACGTACAACAACATAAATGAATCGGTGTTAACATGAAAATACATGTTAAGGATTGTTCTTAACTTTATTCCACTGCCTTTTATTTTGCGCTCTTTACTTGCAATAAACTGTGGAGGAGGACATTTAAACTTTCCCACAAATTTTATGGCATTTCTTGTGCTGCAACACTCGTACCTCAAATACTTTAGCAATAAAATACAGAAATGAATAGGAGTAGTGGAGTATTTGGCAAAAAAAAAAAAAAGAATACTTCTAACTGCATACTTTCAGTTGTTTAGATACAATTCAATTGTTACGGGTTATTGTTGACAATTTCCTTGTTTTCATTTCCTTTTTGTTTTCGTTTTCGTTTTCTGTTTCAATCGTCTTGTTGGCCCTTGCACTGCTGGGTAAAATACCGTCATGAATATACAACAATTGAATCTATTGAATATGCAATTTAAGCTTTAAACTTCATTATCTTTTTATATAATTATAACGATATAACAACGCTTTCAATCTTGGCAAGTCAACTGGCGATTTGTTTGTAAGAAAGGATATGAAAAACTAACTTTGCAAACTCGTATTTAATGTTTTAGAATTTTAAATTTACGATTTGAGTTGCCTTGTTGGACTTTTTGTATGGATTTAGCCAAAAATTTGTAATGGCAGCCACAGCAGCACAACACCATCATGTGAAATGATGATGCTGTTTAAGTAATTACGACAAATCATTTCAATACAAAGTATTTTTGATTTGCCAATATCGCATGTGTGTGCGTGTACGTACGTATTCTATTTCAAACACGGGCGCAATGAATTACAAATAACGATAATTTTTACAGGAAATAATTTTCTCACACTCGTAAACGGCTGTGTGATAACTTTATCTGAATCCAATTCGTGTGCAACAAACAACTAATAGAGGAGTGAGTGCAGGCATTCTGAACCACAGAATGGTTGGGTTGAGCGACCACTGCAGGACTGACAGATTTCAGACGAATCGAAATGTTTGCAAGCCAAATTCTCTACAAATACAATTTTTATATGCTGCTTTTGTTTGCCACAAACTAAAATATTTAGTTCTAATGAGCTCATGGAACATTTTACGCAGGAAATTATAAGAAAATAGAACATCCGAAAGTCAGATATATCTCCGAAAAATCAATATATTTACAACAACAACAAAAATATTGGAACTATTTTGGTTTTAGTTTGCACTAGACTTTTCTCAATTACTGCTTTTTTAAAGTTTTTCTGTAGCTCCTAATCGAGGACATTAAGAAAATAATCACCCTACTGGAGTTAACAAGACATTATCGGAATCGCATTCATATACTCGTAGTTCTCGCATTCTTTTTCATGATAGAATTGGTAAAATTAGAATCTGTTGTCACATTCAATTAGGCCTAAGTGACTAGTGGCAACAAACAAACATCTCCACGAGTATTATTGATGCGATTTGCGAAAACAACTGTTCTGCTCGGCTGTGTAATTTGAATTTTAGACTTTAGTTTTCTAATTCTTTGTCTCATGTAACCTACAAGATCCTGTCGGAACTTGTTTCTTGTCCCCAGATTCACTCGTTCAAATTTAGAGTGCTCTCGATAGTAGTTCTGCAGATACAGACAAATTCATATAGAAGTTAAACGCATAAGATTTAGTGCGCCTCAGCACTGTAGTGACGAATACATGAATTTATATGCAGAATAAAGTCACCATGGCACTTCTGTGCATCATTTTGCAGAATAAAAGTTTCTTCGTCAAATTTGTGGAAACTTCAAATTGTTGTTCATTACTTACCAACTATCTCTCTTTCTTTTTTCTCTCCTTCTTTTACGACACAACTCTCTTGTAATACAAATTCAGTGCATCCGGACAAGTCAATGTCACAGTTGTGTTTGAATGAAGAGCTCTTCCCGCCATAAGTTTTGCTACTGTTGCTGGATTGTGTTTTAATGCTTGGAATTTAGTTAAACAATATTGTTAATTAACAGCAACGGATACAACAACAGCTACATGCGAAAATTGATGGCCCATGTAATTGAGTTAAGAACAGGTTTAGGTGTGCAGTCGGACTGTTGTTCCAGAGCAAAAGTTAAAAGAAGAGCAAAAGTTATCTTGAGTTTTAAGAGAAACAACTTGTTGAGTTTTAGCTTGATTTTGTTGGTTTCATTAGGATGGCCTTTCAGTTCCCTGTTAGTGGGTTCAGCAACCCTCCGAGTTTTTCGCAGAAAAACAATTTGCTGTACGATCTGAGTTGCCCAAGGTGACTCAGGTCTGACTAAATCCGCGCATGGTGACTCAGGTCTGACTAAATCACCTCTGAGAAATAGTTCTAAATGTGTCAAATACTAAACGATTTCAGAAGTCGAAAACGATAAGAGATTTTGTTACAATTGAAATCGGCAACAGAAAACTTAATATTTCCGACTAAAAATTGCAATTGTGGTCAAATTTATTTGCTGGGCTCTTAACGCTTTTATGTGGTTGATCTTTAGCTCTCCTCTCAACGGCCGCTCCAGATGTATGGAACAGAAGAATAAATACGATTCTGCATTTGCCACAAGGCTATTTGAGGGCATTTCCTGCATTTTCACCAGTATTTTGTTGTGTTACCACAAAACAAAAGTTGCACATGATTGCACGCAGAGCAGTTTTGTGAATTTTGGCATTTCTTTAAAATTTGTGAATTGAAATTCTATATATTTCAATATATTTGATAACTATTGCAACCGCAAAAGCAAACACACATCAGTACGTTTGCAAAAGTATTGATAAGATTGAAATGAAATGTTATTCATTTTGCAATTGAATCTTTTGTACTCATTCCACGAAATACAGATTTAATTCCAGCCGTTTGGAAATAAAACTTTTTGTATGTTGGGCCACAAAGAGTGTTTTTTATTTATTTATTTTTTATATTTATTCAAAACATTTCACTCATGGACACAAAAACTTCTCATTACCAGAAATTAAACATTTAACGCAACATTATGTTCATATAAAACCCTAGTGAATATCAGTTCCATATCAAGTCACATGATACCAGTATATGAAATAGGCTTTAGAGAGAACAAATGAATGGGAGAAATGCGAAGTGAAATAATTGCGTCCCATGAGAACTCGCTCAGACTCGTTCGAAAAACAATGAAATCATTTAGGGAAAAGGAGTAAAATTTAGTTCATATAAATTGAGATATTGTCAGACGGTAGTCCGACTGAATTCTTTTCCATGCTGCTGTAAATATATTTCGTGATACACTTGCAACATCACACAACAGTTTGAATGAGAACTGAGTCCATAAATATATTTATTTGTGGTAATAAAAAAAGCACAAGTATTCGTTTTCCGTATTTACCAACAATCATTATTATCGATTGCCTTGAAGACATCAAATGGCTTAAAGTACGTTCACATTTTTGTAATAATCGTACAATAAAATATTAACATAATAATTTTTCATAAAGTATTTATTCATGCCCATGGAAAAAAAAAACTCATAAATTTATTTGTGTGTTACCGAACATTTGCCTGCACATAAACGAATGTTGCTACTACAACAACAACAAGAAAAAAAGGCTAATAAAAAGGGAAACCGCCGTCTTCCGCCCTTTTATTGACTTTGAGTTTTGCTTTATTATAAGAGAAGAATAAAATGTTTGCCCTTCGGATATAAATTTTGATTTTCTTTTATGACAGAAAACATTATCCAAAGATCCAGCGATGAAGAATGAAAAGTATGCTAATGAAAAGTGAAAACGCAATAAAACAATAAACCGCAGAAACTCAAAATAATGAAGTCGTGATATTTGTAAAACTGCTGTTTATTGACGGTTGCAGAGTTTCTGTTCCGATGCCTCGAGATTATTATTTTCCTGTGCGACCATCTTCAAGAGACATCTTTGCAGACGATTTGAAAACAACAACAATGCTGCTGAGGATATTTCTGAAGTGCGAAAGCCATGGATCAGTTAGCGCTATTGATTACTCAAAATGATGTGTCCTTCAGCATATTGGGAAGCTCATAACTTGATAACTTGTGCCTCAAAGCAAATTGAAAATATATAAAGCGAATATATGGAAAATCCTTGCAGAAGCAATCACACGTTTATCGAGTTGTCTGGAAACGTGTCATGAGGCCCTAATGATTGTATATGTGACTGTATGTGTGCATATGTAGAAGTATTTGTGTAGGTTTGCAATCTGCAATTCAAGTGAATTCAAAACTTATTTCGAGGTTGAAAACGAAACTGTTGTCGTAGAGCACACACTAAACAACCTCTACGTGCATTTTAATTTATTATTAATTTCATTAACACTTTCATTTTGAAATTATGCTTTTATTGAAGGCTCAAATGACTGAACCATAATATTGTAGCTCTGCCTTGAAAGGCGCCAGCAATGAGGCTGTTAAGAAAACACTATCATCTATCGGTTTTTATGACTTGACAATCATGTAAAATATTGTTTTTTTTTTTTTTTGTTGTTCTCCAAACACATTTGTAACAAATTTATAAATTATATAGATGTTTCATTTCTGTAATGTAATATTTTTGCTGTTTTCAATTTTGTTGTCCTGACAAGCTGACAAATCGAAATACTAAAAACTGCAGTCTTAAGACATTTCAAAGGAAGGAGTAGCAGAGAATATTTTTTATTCATACAAATAGAATTGTTGCACTCGCACTCGTTGTTGGCAAATCCAGTTGGTGAAAGTTTTTAGCACCCAAGATGGAAATTTAGAATACAGGAAGTGTATTTCGTAATAAAATATAGGATTTATGGAGGCAGTCCATTGGAAACTTTTTAAGTTTTCTTACGTTTTTTGTTTGGTGGAATGTAGGCGGTGAGAAATATAAGAAGATTTAAAAATTTGCGAGGGTCGCAGCGTCAATTCCAGCGTTGGGTTCTTTGCATTATCGCCCCGATTGGCCAAATCTTCTACCGCTCAGCAGGTTTGCTAAGAATATTGTGGATGTGAATGCCGATGTCGCTCAGAACGACGAACCAGTGGACATGAGTTACACAATTGGACACTGCAGCGCATTTTAGTGAAACACTTAACCGTCTGTCGAGCGTGAGTTATTGTATAGTCATCTCCAATCTCAGCAACGAAGTTGGTCAAAAGCAAAATTATATGATGCATTTCCGCCATCCTGTCTGTATTGATGCACAGAGCCAGACTTGTTTGTAACATCAGTGACTGCCCTGAGAATAATAATGGTTTTATATTGCGAACATATTCCCTTCTTTCAAATTTCCATTCGGGACATCTACTCTTGTATTTCATTTGACTTATTTTCTTGTGCATAAAAACTGGAAAATTGCCAAAATTTGTAAAGACGTACGTTTCTTGCAACATACCGGTTCTTAATATTTTGCCCTCGTTGCATGTGTTCGTCGTTCTATTGAGCGAATGTGGAGCTACACGTGAGTATTCATTTACATGTTATCCCTTCAGGCCTGTTCCTCGTTCATTTCTAAATTCTGGTTCAACTTGGCAACATTTTCTCATATTTATTTATCTAACAAACATGATTTTGTTGTTAGTTTAGCATAATTCGCTCTCGTTTTGATATCTTCACATGATAGCATTTCTTATATTTTATATTCATATTCCATTTTTCTTGTGTCTTGTTTATTTGCTTCCAACTTCACTGTAAATGCAAAACGTTTTCAAGTCTCCTTTATTGGCAACAAATGACTTTGAATGTCCTTTTTGCATCGTTTTCTTTTTCGACAAGCATAAGAAAACTCTCCAGCACCATTCGTACATATTTCAATTGATGTAAACTTTGATAATATTCTTCCAAGTCGAAACAAAAAGACTGAGCACGTTTGCAGAAGAGATGCTCGTCTCAGATATAAAAATGTAAAAACAAGCACTAAAGCGTCAGCAATAAAATGAATAAAATATTTTTAAATAAACATCTTTGAAATTTACGTTTCGTAGACTCCAGTTGGCTGTTCTACGTTCACTCTTAACTTCTAGTCGTTTAGGCGTCTTGCAGTTTGAAGGCGAGAAGTCTTGATATGAAAAGGCAAACTCTTATAAAATATTGGACATGCCCTTTAGCGAACAAATAGTTTGAAGGAAAAATATCACAATAATAATCTTTCGAAAGATGTATTCGCAGTATGTAGACTTCAAGCCCGAAATATGTATTATTGTGGATATTTGAATTGATCAATTCTACTCAAACCAACAGGGTGATGCATTAAACACATTCGGCGCAGCAGTTGGACGGCTAAACGACAACAAACACCGGTGGCAACAGTTGGCTACAAATTTATTCGGAAAATGAGACCACTAGAGTACTAACAATTCAGTCTTAAAAATGATATGAAACATTCCAGATGCAATTAAATTAACAAAAATTATAAAAACCAGTCATTTCATCTGCTTAAAAATAAAGTTTCGTTTTTTTTTTTTTTTGGACAGGAAAGGCACCACACAAAAAACTTAGTTTAAATTGACCATCACGACAAGATGAGTTTTGACATGTGACCTATTTTCGACAGGTTGTAGTTGTGGTGTTGAATGTCCTCCTTGTTGCTGCAGATGTTGCATAAATGAAGGATCATATAGTTATCAGAATCGATTATTGTTCAACTTTGGCAAGAATAAATCTCTTGCAATAGCCACTGAATAACGCTGATATCTTAAACCCTCTTTTAATACTCGTCTAAAAATTCGTTACTTGCATTTGTTAGATTATAAATTCATTTAAATAATGAGTGAAAATGCAGGCAATTTTATTTCCTCGCGAACGATTATATTCTCAAGGACTACCAACGACAGGATAAATAGTTGTCATATAAAGAACAACCAGCAGCTGTTTGTACTATTTTTAAGTCTACTCAAAGAAAGATTAACTGCAACATCCGCAGTCTCATGGCTTAAGCACGTTTTGTTCCTCTACAACTTTTCAATGACTAAAAAGCTCTTTATTCCACTCGTAAGCAGCGCAAAAGAATCTCAACTTTATCCAGCCAATACTCTGTATATGCAGGCATCAAAATCTTCTGCTCCAACGGCAGCAGAAAAATAACGTGTTACAATTTAGGATGTTTAAGCAGAGTAATCAAAGACTTTTACGAATTGAATGAATGAAGTATTCAAGATTGGCGAACGCATTAAAAGTATCCTGAAGTAGAGTCAGTTTGTCCGTTTCAGTTCGGCTGTCCTGTAACATACAAAAACAAAAGTGATGCAGACACACACAACAACCACCATTCTGGCAAACACACTGGCAAAGAACTAGGAAGTGGATGATTTCTTTATGGTAGAGAAGTTAGTAAAACGTGTTTGAGGTTTGCAAAGTTTTAGCCAACTACAATACCTGCACTTCCTTCAAGCGAAGCGCTGTTATTTGCTTGACCACCAGGCAAATGAAAATGTTTCACAAAGAACTTTAATGACGCTGACTTTAAATAGACTCCAACAAGAGAAATCTTAACGGAATTATCAGTAATTCTTGCGTCACCTAATGATTACTGTACTAACCACGGACTACACTGCACAAAGCCTGAAGTAACTTAAAATAGTGTGACGTAAAATAATTGTATGATTTTAAAGTTTAAAGTCGTCTGAACGTCCTTCTAGCAAAGGACATTTTGTTGTGCTGCAATATCAATTTGAATATAATCAATCGTGGCAGACTATCTTAAATATTTTAGACATAAAAACTTAATTATTGTTGTGATCTCTCAATAACTGCAGTTCTGCCGAAAATGATATGACGATAAAAATCTGGTTTAACTATCCATTTAACTATCAGACCATTCAACGAAGAGAGTTTACCGTCAAACGCCTATAACTTTTGCTAAATTTTATATCATACAAACTTTCATACGGGTAGGACGCCGAATTGGACCAATAAATTCTAAGTTTCTGTCACATTAATATCATCTTCTCAGATGGGCGGTATTGCCCATCAGAAATCAAATCTGGAGTTTCTGGTCAGTTTTTGTAACAAAACGTTGCATGACAACATGAGAAGTGATCTCAAGTTTGTATATCAAATCGATTGTAGGAAATGTCGTTAGGCAAATAACAGATTGACTATTGATGAATTTGCTAAAAAAAAACCACTGTGATAATGTTTTCTATGAATATGGCGAATATATCGCAAGTTTTGGAAAAAAGGTCAAACACACTTGAACAACCGATTAATATGGCAGTCATCCCTATCGACAGTTCTATACATCACAAGAAAAGCCTCTGCTCTGATGCCTCTTCTTAATGAAATTCAGAATATTTCATGCTTTTTTCTTTTTAGAAACAATCATTTGGGGTGTATGAGGCTGAACATAAATCTTAGAACGCCATTCAGAAGACTTACATGGAAAATTTTTGAAATAAATCTGGAGTTTCTGGTCAGTTTTTGTAACAAAACGTTGCATGACAACATGAGAAGTGAACTCAAGTTTGTATATCAAATCGATTATAGGAAATGTCGTTAGGCAAATAACAGATTGACTATTGATGAATTGGCTAAGAAAAAAAAACCACTGTGATAATTTTATATAAGTCTTCCTCCAGGATGTAGAAAAGAACGCCTGGACACACACTGTTCTGCACATCCTGCGAAAGACACGTGAAACATTAACCAGAACTTTTTTAAAGTTTTCTTTATTATTTTATCAGGTAAACTTCACACACAAGGACTTGCCCACTATTCATTCTATTGTATGGCTGCAAATATATTATTCTTCTTAAATGCATGCACATGGCGACTTCACATGTCGCATCCATCGTCATCACGACCAGCACTAGTGAAATTAAAAAAAATCAAAGAGCCTTTAAACAACATCATCATCAATTAGAATAATTAATTCGGGTTTTGTTCGAGAGCAGCAAAACTCTATTTGATGGCGATAAAACGCGATTAAAATCGACGAGTGAAGGAAACAAAAAACTAATTAAATGTAAAAGTTCAAAGAGTTAAAAATAAGTTTCACTATTTCAAATGTTAAAGAGCAAGCGATTTTCCAACGTTGACTTTGTGGAAAAGAGTGAAAAGAAATTTATTTAAAAAAGTACTTTTAATATAATATTATTAAATTATAATATTAATCAAGCTTATGGTCGTTTTTTATCAAATTATATTTGGTCTAATTTTTATTCGATATTTCGTTAACAGCTTGTTAACATCTTCAGGAAATATAATATAATTTTTATTTCCTGAAGATGTTAACAAGCTGTTAACGAAATATCGAATAAAAATTAGACCAAATATAATTTGATAAAAAACGACCATAAGCTTGATTACTATTATAATAAACTGATAAGGTCAATAAAGATAAATCAATAATTTTATTAAATAAACTCAGATGTTCGCATATTCAAAAAAGATAAAAAACAATAAATTGCGTAGATGTGTTGAGCTGGTTTCAGTGGAAATACCTGCAACTCCAGTCCAGCGAGCAGTTTGTCCGGAAAATGTTTTAGATTCAGTTAAATGAATTGAAATTTTCCTTACAAAATTTATGCTCATGATAGTGACGAGAGTGCGTAGTATTTTATTATTTTTTATATATAATTGTTAACGATATGATTTTATTAGCTTCGCTTTGTCCATGAAAGTATTTACTTTTCCCCCAAAGTAATTCATTTCCATAAAATATAGTTTCATTTCCTTTATTTTCAAACGGCTGTTCTTTCAATCATTATTTTAATTTCTTGTTCCTTTCTTGTATAATTTGCGTTGCATAGCAAAAACTTTCCTATAAATCACAGCTGAAGCTTATTGATTGCGTTACTTATGCTTAAGTTAAACTTATGTAACCACTCAATCCATTGCAATGAACCATAAGAGTTCTATTATTGTTAAGTAGTTTTCATTTCTCATACTTTTTGGCCATCAATACGTCTTTATCTCTACTTGTTCTGACCAGAAGTAGTAACGTGAGCCGCCACACAAGCCAACCACTTCTTGGCTTCTATTCAGCAAGAAGTAGTCATGATATTCAATAGAATTTTAAATATGACTTCAAGGATTTTGCCCGTAAATCAAAATATAATGATGACGAATTGTGTACACTGCAATCGAATTTCTAAGTCATTACGCTGCAAATATTCTTTTGAAATTGAACAAAAAATAATAATAATTCAACGTATTAAAAGAGGAATTGGAAATATTAAGGAAAATTATTTGGACAGTTGATTTGTTTTAATTTGCTAAGTTCTCTAGACCGCAAAAAAGAATTGTTAAATAATTGAAGAAAACATTGCGATGGCCAAGTAAGTCAAAAACAATAACATAGAATTGATTATCGGAAAATTGTTATTGAAGAATATTAGAAAGAATATTTGAGAACGTGCGGCCATGATATCTGCAATAATAAATAATGAATACAAAGAAGAGATTAGCCACAGATCGTGACTTTTCTTAACTGTATTTAAATAATTAAAAAATGTTTTTTCTTCGAAACATTCGCAAAACACTTAATATTAATTGTTCATACTCCAACAGATTTTCCTCTGGTACCGAATTTTCCAAATTAACTTTTATTTGTTCGCTACTTAAAAACTCATTTCCTATTATGATAAAAATTCTAAAATTTGTTTTCCTGCGAAATTAAATTTCTTCTCAATAACACTTGAAATGTTTAGCCATAATTATCGTCTGAATTTTTAAACTGAACGAAGAGGAAAACAATGCCAGGAAAAGTTTTTCAATGGCTGTTCGGCTGGTCTACATCGAGATGCCATAGAAATTGAAAAGGCTGCAAACTCAAATGCAATCAGCTTTTCTTAGTTAAACTTGTATTCGAAAACAACACGAAAACTATGAAAAGCAAGTCAACTCCAGCAAACCAGCAAAGACATTCGTTCGTTACAGAAATAATATTCCGAAAGCAGAACACTGATACTTGCAAATGCATGTGCGTGTATGCGTGTCTGTTTATTGGCAACGAAATACGAAACAGCAGTGAGCATGGCAAGTTTTCTTGCAATTATTGTATACAAATTGTCTTGTTTGTGTAAGTATTTGCGATGCATTTAAACAATACAGAACAAAATGCGGAGCAATTGTTTTCTAATTGCATAAATGGCTCCAGCTCAATGCAAGCACAGTCCTACAACAATAACAACAATGCCTTCCTTGATTTCAATTTTAATGCAGACCATAAAGAGCAGTCGGCATGAGTGAAGATGGAAGAGCCACCCTGCCTGCTGCTGCTGCTGGCTCTTTCGAAGAATACAAATTTACCAAACTTTCTGTGTGTGTGTGTGTGTATTGAAATATTTCCTTTTTCCATTTAAATGTCCATCAAGTGTCAATTACCATTAATTGAAGCCATTTGAAATATGAATGTTGAGTCGTGGTTGGTTTTCAGCTGCTTGACCCGCATTCTATCTGCATGTCATATCGGATTGTTGCCACTCTACTGTTGCAACAGCATTGACAATGTCAGCGCCAGCGAGAGCACGAATGCTGAGAGCTTCCGGACGCACAATATATGCAAAAATCTGTGTGAATTGCAGAAACTGAAAATATTTTCTCTGCATTAAATGACCTTCACCAAAAAACAAAATAAAAACTAAATACTATTATGAAACTATATCTTTCACATTTCACTATTAATTAGTGGTTTTGATAAGAAGTTCTTAAACTGCAGGTCTTTTTACTTTAATTTATATGTCCAGTAGCTCACAACACCTTTGAACAGCCGGCTCAGGAAAACGGGCAGATGTTGCTTAAAATCGCTTTAAACGAAAGAAAAGATTCCTGCAGAATCTGCCTCGAGTTGCGGCGAAATGTTAAACGCTTTGTTTGCTTAAAATATTATTTTGGAAGCTCATGAAATAAATAAAGCGTTTCTTTTATAAAAACTATAACAAAAGGGTTATGAATTATCGCATTGCGAACATGCAACAACAACTTTATTAATATCTAACAAGTTTGGAATAAATTATACAAAACTCCGGACATACAATCAGTATGATTCCAACTTCAATTTTCATTTTGTTAAACTCCTTATACAAACACTTTTACAAAATCGAAAACGGTTTCAATGATTTTCGGCACGCACGTTATTATTACAAGTCACATCAGGACCTTAAAAAATTTTGTCATTTGAGCTAACTTTATTGCTCTGGGCTGGGCTATTTAAGGCAGACTTGAATAATCTGGAACAACTTGTGATTGTTTAAGATGTTGTTCTTCAAAGAAACAATATTAAAATCTATGTCCACATACCCCAGGAACAATCATAATGTCAGACTACGTTAAACTGGATTCTAAATCAATCCACATCTCGAACACATGGCCTAAATTTTACAGTTTTGCTGTGTCATTTAGAACACAAAATTTTACTTAAAGACTCAAGTCGTCATCGCTTGTGATAATAGAATTTATGAGATTTTTGTTTTCCCAAAGCAATTTCATTTTGCCGTGGCAATATTGACTTAACTTGGCATTTTTTTTTTAATTTCTTTTAAATTTCATTTTTTTTTTTATTTGTGTGTGCGGTTTGTCGTTCTTAAGACATCAAGTCAAACAGAAATGTAAACACTTTTAAGAGGAAACCATTTTTATGGTCCATTTAATCATTTTATTTTCCACTACAACCTCGTCTTTTTCCTACGTGAAGAAATAAAATAAATGGAATTTTTATTTGCCAAAAAAAAAAAACAAAACAGATTGAACGAGGAAAAAGTATATTTTTGTGGTTCAACTAAAAAATAACATCAAATAACTTTTAACTACTTCAACTTTTAACTACTCATTTTTAAATAAATATTCAACATGTTTATTTTCTGCCACTTGGCCATGTTATTTATTCCAGATAAATAAATAAAAGTTATTTCAGTGTCACATAAGACAACAACTCGCGTTTAAAAAAAAAAATATATTTATAACAGCCTGTCCCATGATGTCGACGGTAACCGTTTGCTGGACTTCTGAACGAAAAACAATAATTTTGCTTCCCACCAACCAACGACTCTGTTTGCGTTTTCGTTTATACCTGCACTCACAAGAGATAAAAATAAAAATGAAAACTAGGCCAGTAGCGAGCAGCACAACTGCTTTTCGTTTAGAAATTTAATATTTTCTTCAGTTGGTTTATTATTTCTTGCAATTTTTTTTTTGTTTTTCTTTTGTGTGTCATAAATAAATTCATTTTCAATTTGAAATATAAATAAAACCTAAAGACTATAGATTTTGTATGTTCGAGCGTATTATTTTATTTCAAAATAATTGACAAGTTGTCAATAATCTCTGAGGAGGTGCTCTTGTCGTTGGTTGTTTGTTATTGAATTGTGTACAACTAAACAAATATTTTGTTTCCTTCCATTATTTTCTTAAAATTAAACTTGCACTTATGCAGGCAGCATGCAGAATAACTTAAATGTTTTTTGACCATCTGATGAAGATCGTACAGAAAATAAAATATGGGAAGTCCTTTTTTCGGAATATTTATGAAAAGTATAAGTTTTGAGAGGTATAAGTCATGAGAGCCCACCTACAAGTCCTCATCTCCCGTCCAGATTCATCCTCATTTCCAGTTAAGATTCATAACATTCATAGATTTGCCTACCACATGCCCGATGATTCAACGCGATAAGATTTTTTCCCCAAGCTGGCTCTCACTCGGCTGATCCATTATAAAAATTAGATAAAACTTTTCTACCAAATAGACAAAACAGTAGTACTTCAAGGCTCGGTCCCATTCTACAGAATGTCCAATTTAAAAAATTTCATTGATTTAAGAAAACTTACTTTGCACAGCAGACCACTCAGTTTCTTTCTAAAAAAAACATGTGCGTACCCAACATACAAATAATGTGTATTTGGTGCCACAGGATATAAACAACGTCTCCTGCTGGTGTGAAATAGTACAAGACTAATTCAGATATTCTTGCATCAGACCGGCAACTGCTGATTGCAACACAACTATGTATTTGCCGACATTCAGCAATAATGCATTCACCGAATGAAAGACTTTAAAGTTCTTCTTGAAGAGCGAACTTGTTGAACTGAGCGCTCATTAAGCCAAGAAACTGCTGCAATAAAAAGATTCTTATCTATTTGCACATTCTCCGCTATAAAATATAACTGGTTTTTTTTCTTGTTATCAAAAATAACTTGTATACAAAAGCACGACATTCGCTACAAACATTCTCGGCGACATATTTACTGCATCTTCAAACACGCTGTAAAGAAAAACACACAAAACAAACTGCCAACAAGAAGCAAAAAACGGATGAAAATAAATTTAGTTACAACGTAAATATATTAATGAACGTATTTCAAGTTAAATAGACGAACAAACTGAAAGAAAATCCATAAAAAAATCTCAACAACGTTTGCGGATTTTTAAGTTTTAACAATAACCAGCATTCACGTATTATCCCACGAAGAGCAAACAGTCGGGATGGGGGAAATGGAAAATATGAAGATTCTGTACAACAAAGTCGTGTTTGCTTTCTTGCGAATTTACAAATTTTACAACGTTTTAGATAAACAAGTTTTCACATTTCTACTCAATCAAAGGAAACTTTGCTTCCAACTTCTCAGTCAACTTTAGCCAAAAACTTCTCTTTTGGGTTGGCTGGAATACTCGTGCCGACTTATTACATCAAATCAACGCGGGATTTGTAAAGGAATTTCGTTGCAATTGGTTTTATTATCAAGACGTTATGAATGGTTCTTTTTTTTTTTCTTTTTGTATACTCTGTTGCGAAAACTTCAATGGCATCATAAAATATGTTGTTACTGAAAATTTTAATAGAAATCATATTATAGATTTCTTGGAGATGAGTTTTATTAAACTTGTAGACGGGTATAAAATTTTGTCAGAAAATGCTCTGTGCAAAGTAATCAGAAGAAAAATGTGTTTGCTTCTATCGCCGGTAGACTAACAAAATTTTCCAACAGTCAGAAGAGAAGACTTGGATGTCTGTCTCTTTTTGTGTGACTTCTTATCCTCGTTTATCTTATTTTATTGAGGCAACATTCTTAATTTTACAGCATCTTTAAGAATTTTCATGCAGAGTAATCAGATATTTGAAAGTGTGCGAAAAAGGTAAGCATTTGATTTCATAGTTTGCCACGTGTTATAGATACAAGCAAGAAATATATATTCTTCGCAGCAATATTCAAGTTTAAGAACTACCGAAAATCAATTCGAAAATTAAATATCTAGTGTTCTATTATATTATTTTGCTGCGTATTCTAGGACACATATTTGTATTTCACAGGATGGCTTATAACAGTATCTTTAAGATCGATCTGTTGATGGGATAATTTCAATAACGCACGCGTATCTCTTCTGCACTTTCATTCTTTCGACGTATAAGCTTCTATTTTACATGCAATTCGAGCTCAGAAATAAACAAGTTTAAAAGACGGATATGCAAATAGGAACTTAAATCCCCCTTCACATAAGTTTTATTTAAAATAAAATAATTATTACATGTTCTTATTTTTTCAATTTATTTATTTAAAAAATATTAATATAAATTAATTTTCCCATCAAAGAAGACACGGCATGCGATCATATAAATATTCGGAACCGGTGACGTATGAGCAACGTTCTGTCTAACCAAAAGCGATGTCAATCATACGCAAGACTTTGTACAAATTGTGTTGCATACTTTTCGGATTAAGTAGCAGGTCACAGTAGAGAGCAATGAAATATTTATTATTTCTTTATACACCCAATTCTAATAGAAACTATTCCAGCCATAAAAGCCAAAAGCCACTATTTTAGATTCGATTCAATTAAATTCATTTTAGAACGCTGCAGTTTACGATCATCAAAAATATTTATTAGACGCCAGTTTGGGAAAACTTTAAAGCATTTCCTTTACAGTTATCTCATACACTGGCCTGCAAATGCTTCTAGGATACTGCAATCTTGGAAATGCGCTCCTCAAAATATTCATTTCCTGTTTTGTAACTGAAACTTATTTATGAACATTAACAAGAATGATTGTTTTGAGCACCATCTGCTTAATATTCGATAAATACTTATAACGACACAAACCCCAGCACGTGGGCGCGACTAAGTTATTACTTCGGCCCAAGATTCTTATGAAATAATGGTCTTATATTAAGCTGCATCTGTACAAATATTTTATAGACAGGCTGCAAATTATTTTCTTAGACAGACTTCTTAATTAAAATTCGTTTCAAATGCAGCCAATTTAAAGAAAACCAAGTTTTTATGACGCGATTATACCCAGACTGAAGCAATCAGATGATTTTGTCAACATGCTGTCGTACCGTTTATATAAGTGAAATAAGAGCGCTCTTGGCAGTCATAAGCAGTCGCCTCTTGGAAGGTGAATACTTTTTTTCTTTTATTTTCGTAGCTGATTTGTATCGTTATGCTACCGCGCAATTGATGTGGAGCATTCTATATATTTATTTGTTTATTTTATTATTATTATTTTTTTTTTTTTGTAATATCTGAACTAAGATTTTAATTTTGTCTGTGTGACTACTAATTTCATTAAATACCTGGTTTATCACAATAACATCAACTTGAAACTCTTTTGCAATAATCTAAATACTTAATTCAGTTAATTTATAATTTCAGATTCAGAAATTTTAAAACTTTTCTTTTGAGAAAATCTCAATTTAGCAAATTGCACATGATTAAATAATAAATATTCAATTTCGCAAAACTTATATTACAAATTGTTGCAAATGCTCCGTAATGAAATTATGCTTAATGAGAAGTAACGACAAGTAACTGCACGAACATGCAAAGAATGTAACAAGAAAAAACCCCCCCCAAATGCAGTTAATGTAACAGAGAACACGATGCTAATTTTGTGCAACATTTTCTACAAACTACAATTCAAAGGACTTGTGCTTGTGAGCTGGTATTAAAAATAAGTATTTCTGACAATAATTTGACGAGATGCGAGTCAGTTTTCCGCTATACGATGCCAACTAAGTCGGCCAACAAACTGGTTTCTACTTTCTCTGGTTTCACCACATTTTTATAAAAACAAAAAGAAGGCTGACAACTATTTTATACACTTTTTCTTCAAGACAGAACTTAATTCGAGTACAGTAATTGCAATTGAAATGAAAATATTTAGAGGAAAATGTTTCTTCAACAAACTATTAAATTACAAAAATTTGTACTCTTCAATGCAATTGTAGGACATATTAGAGAAGTACGAGAGATCCAATACAACGACTATAAAAATATAAAATATAAAAAGCGTTTAACAAAGTTCTCGTACTTCCAGCAGAGCCCACAAACCAACTGAAAGTAGAATTTGCAGCGCAACAACGACTACACTTGACAAGAAATTGTTTAGAAAGCAAACATTTAAGAACGATGAACAGTTTTAAACATAAACAGCTTAGAAAAAAGAATCGAGGTCCATAAAGAAAACTTTACGAGTACAATCATCATCAACGTCCTCCTCATCATTCACTAGAAGAATATGAACAAGAATTTCAAAACAAAAAAATTAAATACCACAAACTCTTTTATGCACATGCATGGACATCTCCATCGCTGGGATTGTGCAGGTATATGTGTGTGTGTGCATGTGTGCGTGTTTGCTTATATACACCAAATAAATAGTTTATCCGTTGCGTTCATTTTACAAGTCCTCTAAATTGTGTGGATGTGCAACGTAACTTGTGCGATGGCTGTATTCTGTGGCAGAAGGACTAAAATGAAATAAACTGTTGAAATAGAATTACCCGCTTAATCCTTAATATAAAAATGCATTTAAGATACACTTAAAAATAGAGAAAAATATTTTAATGCTCAAAGCGAACTGCAATCGTGCCGCTATTCAAAATTAATTACAAAATACTTAATTCATCAAAATATTTAAAAAAATCAAAGAAATAGGGCCGGGTATGCTCGAAAAGGTGGTGTGATATTACATCGACAGGACAGTGCAGCAACCATAAGCCAGGATTTAGTTTCAAGCATTTAGTACCTTAAAGTTGGTGTATCAATGAAGTTGTGTATTCATGTGTAACTCTCTAATCTAAACTTTCTTTAGTTGACCTTCATTTTTATTACTGGATCGTTAGTGATGAAAATGAAAGCCAACATTGTACACTCGCACACGCAATGTGTTCTGCTGAATCGGCTTTTGTTTGGGACAGGATATCCACCTGGTGCTACTCACCAGGATTAACGACCCATCCGGGTTGTATTTAAAACAACTAACGCAGCTATCCAGTCTCATATGAGTTCGTTTGCAAATTGCAGTTCTCCGATGCATTCTAGAGCCACATTTTATATATATTTCATTCCCCTGTTGGATGTTTGGATAGGAATAAAATAATACTGCAGCATATCTATACCTGGAAGTTCATCAAACTACTTCGCAAACCTTCTAACATCGACTGTCTCCTTAACTACATCCATTCTTAACACGGTTTTCAAAGCAAATTTACTGCACACTTTTTGCTATGCATTCTTTCAGTGAATAAAAATCAACGCCGAAAATCGAAATATAAAATTAGAATTCATCTGCTGGGCAAATGTGAGTTATTCAAGTCTCTCTGTTCAGTTTTAATACGTTAATACGCAAACACTTTTCGTACTTCATCTCGTGATTTTTACGAAGATTTCCGCAGAGATGTCAATCATGAAAAATATCTCTCGAAGCAGAACAAACTTGTCTTCAAAAGTATTAAAGCCCCATCATATTCAGATTGAGGTAAATATGTAAATTTAAGTTTGTATGGGGCATGAGATTTTTGAAACACAAAAACTGTTTCAAATGGGATTCATTTAGTTTAAAATGTTGTATCACAAAACACATGCTGCGCTGCAGTAAATCACAAGAGTATTTAGTGTAAAATACACCAGAGAACCTTCTAATAACTGCAACATGATGCAGTTGCTCATTTTGCTCGCCAGCTTCATCATCGTCATTTAAGAGTTCAGTCATTCAATAATTCACAAGTCTCTTCAGTTTGTTTAAATCCGTTGTAGCAAAAGTCTCAAGGAGCAGGAGAATTACCTCACCAGTCACTCGTGTACTCAACTCTTGTTTAAATAAGTAAAATTGTGTTAGAGTAACAAAATATTATCCAGAGCTTATAAAATTAAGCTGAAAGTGAGTCAAACCTCCCTCCTCACTCCTGCAAAGCAACTGCTGACTTTACAAATGAACGAAACGCACTCACGATTTATGTTATTACGAAATGAAAACTCTATTGAAATAAAGAAAAAGATCAAACAAGTAAAATAAATACAAATAATTTTTACAAAAAGATAATTTTAGAAATAATATCATGTCTTGCCCGTAGTTAAGTCAATCGATTACTTGGGCATTAACTTGCAGACTTATAAGCCAACTGACAATTAGAGTTCCTCGTAAGCCTGCTTCCAAACACTAAATTACACTTCGAGGCCTTAAGACCGGCAAAACGGTAACCTATAAGGTAAAAGCAAAGGAATCTTGTTAAACAAAAATAATGTGCAGGAAAAGTGCAAAAATAAAAATATCGAATTGTTTAATTCTTTATAATATTTCGTCTACATGAAACTATTCAGACACGCACAGAACTTAAAAACTACTTTCACATACAAACGTTAGTATGCGGTTTGTCTTTCTTTTTCATCTGCCTGCACACAACAAACAACACTGAAAGAAATTTTGATGCAGCAATTGGAAAGTGTCACAAATGGTTAATATTCTCTCTACTAAATATTTCCAGTCTGACGGCAGAGCCTCGCAAGTGCCTCCAAATGCCCAAGAAGCTGAGTTCAATAATATAATTATAGATATCGTTTTGTTACGGAATAGCCTTGAGTGTTTTCGGTCCAGTGCATTTTTGAAAACGCGTTGTGACTGTCAGCTTGGAGTCATCTGTTGAAAATTTCAAAGTCGCAACAACTCATTTGAAAAATATCCATCAGAGTTTCACATGTGAAAACAATTAAGCACTCCAGCATAATTATTTCCGTTTTCCAATCGAACTAATAACTTTAATGATATTCAGTATTACGGTTGCCAACTTCAAAAGGCCAAATGAATAACGAGAATACAAATAATTTCCTTATTTCCTCTTGTCCTGAATGCCATAAATTCATTAATTCGAATATTTCCAGCAAAACTTATGAATTGTTTATTTTTTTTTTAACAAACTGCAGAAAAGAAGTGATAAATTAATTTGGAAATGTACTTTGCGGAGAAGGCAGCAGACCTTCCATTTTATAAGTAAAAGTTGCAAAAAAAAAAGTAACACTGAAGTAGAGCCGAAATATTAAAATGACTGAAAGGAAAAATGTTTGTAATTTATTAGCCGCTTTCTATTTCATTTTTTGCCCACTGAGTTATAAAAAGAAATGTTTTTTATTTATTTTTCTCGGAGAACATTTTAATAAACCGACCAACGATCCCCACTCCAAAACAGTGCCTGATTTGACATGCTCCGCAACAATGAGCATTAAGGAATTTGTGGTGTGGCTGTTCAAATTAATTACAATTGCAAATGACACTAAAGAAATCTATTACGGATTTTATTTGTGGAAATATATTTTTCGCAAATGCTTTCTTGTTAAGGGCTTAACCTTTTCTTAATGTTGTTGTGTTTTTGCGGGGAAAGGAAAGGAGCACAAAAGAGAAAAAAATTAATTAAAATATACTTGAAGAAATCATTAACCACTTGATTTTATTAATTTCTTGGAAAAACTATTGGAAAGAAATTTTCCCTGAAAGCGTGTGAATGCTAAATGGAGCGGCATGTTCTTCAACAGCTGTCACATAAGAGACCTCCGAATCGACTTAAGCAACCAAAATAACAACTGAATACAATAACAATAACAATAAACATGTCGTGAACATGCACACAAAAGTGTACGTAATTTTGTAACATCCTTAGAGATCAAACATTCATACTCTTTTCTTCCTCTGCATCAGTGATCTCCTTTGGTTAGGAAGATTGTGGCCAAGGAGACAACGGATGAGTGATACGATTAACATCGATCTCATAATAATCCCTGACTGGGATCTTACAATGAGAGCTTTTCGCGTATTTGGCCTCCTTTCGTTGCCCTTGTTTCTCTCTCTCTTTCTACAAGACCTGAGCTGTGTACTTTGAAAGCAATAGCCTTCAGCTTTAGGCGAAGTCGTTGACTTTAGGCGCTCGAAATTAAATACGATAAACTGCTCTTTCATTTCAAATCCTGTTATAAGATTTATTCGCTAAAGAATTTCTACTCCCGAAATGGTTTTAGTTTCATCATGCCATTTCCCAATCGACATTCACACTTCTGTGTTTCACTTCAAATTAGAGACCGTCAATTATTTTTAAATAGAAGTTTCTCAAATGTGTATCGCCATTCCACTCAAACTTGTAGAGTACAAAATGTTCGTGTATATTTTAAATTTTCTTTACAATTGTTGTCCCTGCTGATGATTAATGCTGGCAGAGTTTCACAAAAGACACTTTCAAGTTTTCACTCTATATTTTCGCAATCAATACAAACTTAAAACAGCGATAATGACTCGTGAACAAGCAAGCAACTGTCCTTTACAGCAACACAACTTGAACTTTGCATTTATTCAAGAGGGGACTGAAATTGAAAAGCACAACCGAGTTCAATTGTTTTCGTAAATCAATACGAGAAGGAAGAAATGCAAAGTGGAATGTCGTAATTGAAAAAGAATGCTGAAGAAATTGTTGAAACAAACATCGCATGCCAGATGTAAAACAAGGACAATAGGAAAATAAATAATTACTCTTTGGACGTTTTACACAAATACTTTCGTGAAACAATTGAAAATTAATTTTAACCCATTCAAATTTCAACTGTCAACAAACCACCCAAATCCCCCTGCATTGTGTTAATCATTAATTTTCATTATTGACAGCTGACTTATTTATGTGAATATAGAACGGGTTGTGAGGAGAAGAGAAACTTTAAAATTGTTTAACTAAAACTTAATGTCGTCTTAAGTACTGCACAGGCCTACGGAAATTATTCATCAAAATAAATCAATTGCTGACCATCAGTCATGTCGTTTTGTTGTTGGAACTGCTTCAATCGCCATCAATTTACCATACCTGAACTTCAGGAGTGCGATGCCTGTATTTTTGCAAAAAATTCAAACAGAGCGAAATTAGTAGCGATCGATTAATTATTCGATGCGTTAAGGACACATCCCAGCTCCATCATGTGTAAAAGTTTTCATTTACTAAATTGAGTGGAATATTTATTTTAATTGAAATAATAACGTTCATGGCAAAGTAACCACGTCAATATAATGTCTGTCTTCAAACGTAAACTAACATGTGGCTCCTCGCCTGTCCTTGGCCACACACAATTAACTTATTAACACTCGATACATTTCGACTGTCTCGATAGTTTTTATTGATTTTATAAATTAACGGAGTGTGTAGTTGAACTCGAATACACAAACAAATTCAAATTATGAAGAACATGCAAACAAACTCAATACACACACACACACACACACACGCACCACACTTTCATTTAACAGCTTGTCATTGTATGAGCACACATAAGAAAGCCCGAATGGACAGGGCCAGTTATTTTGATATCCTACGAATTTGAATTAAATACAATTTATTAGCACACAACTTTAGGCTTCGCTAGAAACTCGACAGCCGTATTGATTAAACATGTTGGGCTTTTCGAAAACACCGGACGTCACTATTAAAAATGATTTCTTTGACTCAAAACGAATATTTTTAATTGCGTACACATTTTTAATTGTCTGTGTGTATGTGCACGAACAAAAGGTAGGAACTTGAGCGAGTACCTTCAAATCTTATTTCTATGGAAATTTTCGTTCCTTTTCTTGCCATTTAACTTGTTTAGAACAACTGCATTAGCGATGCGTTTTTCCCTCCCATTTTGTCTCACATATTTTTTCATAACAAGCAAAAGTTTTCCTTTCAATTATTTTTCGTTTCTCTTGCATCTTTGAGTCTGGCGGAAAACAATGTCTTATTATTATTATTAATTTTTTTTTTCTTTTTTCCTTAAGAAAACGGCAGTAAAGAAGAAATTTAAGGAGAACAAAAGAAAGACGGTCTTATAATGCAATTCATTCGTTGCTTTCTTCAATATCATAATAATATATGGAAATGCAAGAGAGTTTACGCTGTTGCAGTTTCTGCCACGCCGTGAAGAGCCATGAAAATTAATAATATAGGAAAATGTGCTCAAGGAGGGGGAAAGTGGAAACGAAGTTAGAAATTATTTCAAAAGTACGACAGGATAATTTATAAAAGAAAGATCTTTTCTTTTGAGATTAGGGCGCTTTGAATAAATATTTAACTTGTGTTTTTTCCGGTTTAAGTTTCCATTTTCTTTCTCATCTAATTTATTATTTAAATAAATTTATTCTTCACAAGTCTGACTATGACAGAGTTTAGGCATTGGAAAACTACTTCTGGAATGTGATTTCCAGTCGCCTACTGAACTTTGCAGCCAAACATTGAGAAAGAGCTGTTTTTTCATAATTTAGAAGAATTTGTATCAACACCAAAATCAAATTAAAAGAACCAACACTCATGCATTTGTATATTAACCACAACCCTACATTCGAATTTCGAACTTGTATTTCGCAGAAACTTGATTTTATTTTTGTTAGATAATATTTTACGAGCTATTCATTGTTCTTAATGGGTGGGGTGTTTAACCGTATGTGTACGTACGAATGCATTCGCATATAATATAACCAAAATATCATCCTCTACAATTTCATTCTGTTGCAAGTTTAATTAACGTTAATTAAAGTTTCGGCTGTAAATAAAATTAAACAGACATTTTTGTATAATTTTTGCTAGAACGAGTGTAGACATGAATTTGCTCTTCGTGTTTGTTGAAAGCTTAAAATAATAAAAAGCAAAACTTATACAAACCAAAATGTATCCATTAGAAAGCTGTTGTTAAACTCTATATACAGTCAAAAGAACAATACATTCGCCCGCGATTAGATCAATATATACTTCACTAAAAGTGCGGTGAACAGATACAACGTACAAATCAAGAAACAGTTTTAACACGCCTGATTATAAGACAAAAATATATACTGAATCTATAAATAGATGGAGGTTTGATTACAATCTGCGATCCTGAGTTACGGCCCGCATTCATTAGGACTGAAAACACACATGGAAAGAATAGTCCGCCTTCATTTATTATTAATATAAATGAAGTAGAGTATTTCCCTTCTAAATAATTTAAATATTCGTGCAAAATTATAAGTTACTGTCTATTCGAATAAGAAAGAAATCGCGGCATACTTTTTGAAAACTCTATCAGCTTTCTGTAAACAGCAACACATCCGCGCAGCCTTTACAAAATAGAAAGAAACAGCAGCTTTGCACTAACAGTTGAAGAAAGTTTCAGATTATCCGTTTACACTTTCGCATGGATGTGTGCGATGCAAGCAAATGGCACTTTTCTAATGGAACAGAAGGTAACTAAAATAGTTGCTGCACACAGTTGCTACCCACAATCACACAGATCTGTTCATTCACACATACACACAACGATGTATGAATGTTTTGTAATAAATACTCTGCATGTGTGTTTCCTTTAAAAATAATATAATGGAACTGCATCTTGTTCTTTATTACTACCATTTTCCATTCTTATGTCGTTTATTCCTGGAATTTACTTGCAGCAGGAAAATGTTACTTTCACATATGAAAATTTATAGCAGACGAAAAATTGTCAACTCTTGAATTTTAAGTTGGAAAATTTTTCAAAGTTTCTTCATCGCATTTGAACCGTAAGTTTGAATGCAAGTGGATACTTCAGCCCACACGTAATATTTGTGAACATGCATTTCCCATCCAGCATCTACCAGGCAGAGATAAATTCAAAAACAATTTCGATTTAAATCTTGCAGCTACAGAATATTTTTTAGCTAAAGTCTTTTGAATTTATTCAAATCAAAACATCAACTGCCGTATCCGCATTCCCTAAACCAAATCATTTTCGCAGAAACAACTTCACTTGGCAGCGCTGATACAAACGTATATTGTCCTGTTTTGGAAGACATGACTATCGATTGTTTTATCTTTGGAAGTACTTACGCCATGATAAGTTATTAACTATCAACCGATCCCAGAACAAAGCAATTGGAGATTCTCAATTGCCTTGTCACAGTAATAAAACAAGATAAGCAAAAGTTGAATATATTGCGTACGACATGACGACCCACGTATATGACCAGTCCTATGGCACATGGCCATGAGATTTTCATGTCATAAATTGCAAAAACTACAAAAAAGAGTTCAATAATACAACAATACAACAATATACCAACATAAACAAGCATTCATATCAAAGAACTGAATGAAGTGTAACTTTAATTGAGTTCACAAAATCGCCTGAATGGAAAGGCCACACACATAAACATAAACATGCATGCACACGCATGCATTTGTGTATGCCATTATTATGTATGTGGTTAAGCATACAATAAGTATATGAATTCTTCTTCTGGTTTTTATTTTTTTCAAAAGTGCCATTAATATCAATAACAGAATTGCAAAGAGCAAACCAAATATGAATAATCATTCCTGCGCCTCTTCAAACTGTCATCAAGTTGTTCAAATAAAAACGATTTCAGTTTGAAAAGGACGCCCAAGTGATTTCTGCAAGTTTGTGTGTAAAGAGAAGAGCAAACACACATTAATCACAAGCATACGAAGGAATCAACAATCCAAACGAATCAATGGTCACTTCTCAATTCTGAGGTTGAAAATTGCATGCGAACATCGCAACAGGTCGTGGATGCACAGACGCCTGGCTTGACTGTGTTAGTGCGGTACGAAAGACTCAAAAGACTTCCATATTTTGCTTATGACACCTCTTTTTATTTTATTGTTCTACGTTTCATGATTAAAATATTTATTGTTGTTTCAACGGGAATCTCCAAAAAGAAAATTCTGCAATAAATTGTTGAGCACGCAAACGCGTTGTTTGCCATCTGGTCCAGTATGTCCTTAAGCGTAATCACACAATTTCAATAACCAACTGAGAATTACAGAAGAATTGAAGAAACGGAGTGTTTATTTATTTGGGAATTGTTATTTAACACTCTGGTTTTTATTTTAATCGTGCTGATGTTTTTCCCCTCTAAATTCAAAACAAAAATCCAAGTGATTATTGAAGAATTTTTATTTAATCCGTTACACATTTCACTGGGACTAATGCAGCATCACTATCAGGCAAACTTTCCCCAAAATTTCCACAAAAAAAAATCAAAGACATTATTTGAAAACTTCACTTCACTGAATAGGAAGTTTTTAATGACTCTTTTCATTCCCTGCTGATGCAACAAACGCTGTTAGTCTGTTTTCAACAACAACCAATTGGAAAAGTGTGTGGGCCCTCAATTTATCTTCTTCACAGGATTGTATAACAATAACACTCACACACGGACAAAGTTTTGTAATAGTTTTCCTTTTAAGCACTTTTTTAAAGATTTTCTCTGCCGTAAAAGTTTTTTAATTTCTTGTGACAACAGTCTTAAAAATGAGAATGATTTAACTTTTCAAATTAAATTTGCTTTTTTGGCAGATCATCAATAAATAATTTTATTAATTCTTTCAATTCATCTGCAGTTTGTGCTCTCAGGAAAACTTATCACTTTCATAGTGAAAGTATTGATTTATCTGCCGTCTTCCTTTTATAGATAAACAACTGAAATTAAAACTTGTGAAAAACTTGTTACAACATATTTTTCACAAGTTTTTTATGTTTCTTTCTAAGAAGATTTCCTTAAATTCTTTTAATTGTGTTGCAATAAAATATTAAATTCAATATAATTTCATAGTTGCTACTTGTGAACATTTAAGCATTTTTTAACTAAAAGAACAAAATATTCTACAGTTGACTTTCTATTTTTTTTAATTTCAATTGACTTCTGATCGCTGCCCCATTTCAGTCATGCAAATTGTGAATATAAAAGTGGAACTGCAGATCTCGAACAACAAACATTTTATGGCACTCAAACTTTTGTTATTGCAAAATTGATTCTCTAAAATATTTATATACGACTCTTGTTATTGTTGTTGTTATCCTCAGCACATTTTCTTCAAAAGCGGCTTTTATAAAATTGTGAAAAATGTATGAACGAAACTGTTTGTGTAAGTTTGTGTTCGTTTTGAAGTGTCCTTTGCAAGTGCTGGGTTAAGAACACTTGAACCACATCATGGCCTAAACTATTGAGGACTGTAACAGATGTGTATTGAAAAAGATAGAAAACACAAGTAGCGACGAATGTGAAAGCGAGGAAAACCACAGTTGAGCCCTATTGTGTTTATTTGATAAACAATAGAAATCATACTTTTTACACATTCTGCTGGAAAAACAGTCGAGAAAAACCTGCCATAAAGTGTTGCAATAATTCTGAATGTGCATTTGCTGGCAATGCGAGTTGCGGTGGCAAACAACTAAAGCAGAGTTGCAATGATGAGAAAATGGAAATACGTCGCGTTAATACCTGCCTCGATGCCAAAGTCCATAATTGTCCTGTAGAACCCTTTATCTAACTAACGCAAGCCTGTAAGCGCACAAGCCAGGACACATCAGTTAGACAGAGGGTTTTGTTCAATGTGACGTACACGTGTTGTAAATGGCAAAATTATAAAACGCATACGCTGTCAAAAAATACATGTTAAAACGATATAATCACTTCCGTACCACCGCTGCAATAAAATTGTTTATGCATTTAATTTTTGTGTCACCCCCCAGATAAGAAGGAAACAATATTTTGGCTACCGCAGCTTAGACGTTGATCTCTAGTATTCCACGCACAAGGAGCATGTCTTTCCGTGAAACTTAATATCGATTTCAAAACAGGAATAAAACGTTCTAACAATTATTTTGCTTTTTCAGATTCATCGAGCAAACACAAAATACCTGTCCAGAAGTGAAGTGTTGTAATTAAAATTACTTGGGTAATTGAATTAATCCCACTTTTAAATCAAACTTGCCACACGCCCATTTGTCGTGCGAAGCAGAGAGAGAGAGAGAGAGAGAAAGAGATTAATTTGTTTTCTTCCACACTTCTCGCTACGAAGTTCTAGATGTTTAACATTCACATCACACACAAGGAGACACTTTTAGGCACTCAATACATGGATGGACGCACAAGTGAGTATCTGATTTGGGTACAATAATTAGCAACAAGTGTAATTAGTTTCCAAACACGTACTGACCAACAAACTGCGTACACAAGTCCAAACTACAATCAGTTCTATTCGCATTTCTAGCCACAGCACAAACTTAAGTGTGTTTCAGCAGAGAAAGAGAGACAGACAACATTAATTAAGATGCGTTTCAATGAGCCTGGCTGTAGGCTACACATAAATGGACATGAACAGACACACGCAGTGATTAAAGAACTAGAAAATTTACTTCTTCACTTACAAATAAGCTGTTGTGTGTATTGACAGCTGCAACACTATCGAAGAAGAGGGAGGAATGTTTTCTGAATACCCGACTCAATATCTACGTTTTCTTAACTCACACCCATTTAGTGTTTGTGAATTTATTGCACTGACTCTCAAGTGCACACAAATTCTTCAGTTTTTAAATAAAGTTATTGAACGGAAAGCG
This sequence comes from Linnaemya vulpina, assembly GCA_963675445.1. Taxonomy (NCBI): domain Eukaryota; kingdom Metazoa; phylum Arthropoda; class Insecta; order Diptera; family Tachinidae; genus Linnaemya; species Linnaemya vulpina. The sequence continues at coordinate 12,254,595 of OY776276.1, read as the reverse complement.
ACTAAAATTATGTGCCATTATTTCCTTGGAACAATCGTATGGTGATTGGTTGAAGGAGGCCTCATACAGTGACTATTAAATGTACTCGCCTATGCCGCATAATTTTGCGCCGCGTCTATATAAAATCTAAGAACAGCGATTGAAAACTATTGCAACCAATACTTCTAAAAAAATAACGCGACTATTCTATTAAAAATAAGAAATAAAATGTTGCTGTTATTTAATTAGTCTAATCGTAAACGACTCGAAATGTAATTGTAATCACTTAGTGCATCGTGTAAAAGTACTATTTCTCTCGAAAGCATAAAAACTGACTCGATCAATATGCGGGACAAGACGCACTGTTCAGAACAGAAGTTTGCTGTTAGATGGGAGTCTTTAGAGAGCGCCTGTACAAAAAAGTCTGTATGAACAGGGCGGAGTAATTTCAGCATTGAAGTTTCAAGACATATTTTTCCCAAGTTGCTCCCACAAAACTAAAATAAACCGATTTTCTGTGATGATGATGATGTCCTTCGTACCTTCAGGTTTAAGTAAATAAAATTTAGATTCAATAAATATATTTTGAATATGTTTTGATAGAAAATATGCTGCATCTGTTTGTTGAATATTTATTTTTGAGGCCAAATTAATCTCACTCTCTGCTTCGCACGACAAATGGGCGTGTGGCAAGTTTGATTTAAAAGTGGGATTAATTCAATTAGCCAAGTAATTTTAATTACAACACTTCACTTCTGGACAGGTATCTGTGTTTGCTCGATGAATCTGAAAAAGCAAAATCATTGTTAGAACGTAATCACAAGCCGGTTGGCCTATATCATTAAGAGATGAAAGTCTTTTGAAATTTTTCCAAAATAAACAGAAACTGTTGCTAAACCTCGACGATAGACATGAGAATAATCAACCCATTCAGCAGGTTATATGACTGGCGACATCTTTTGATACCTTCCTAGCATTTTCACAAGACATTTCAAATATCAGTTCCACAACAACTATATTTTTCGAAAACCTGCAGCAAATTCGGCCAACTCGAAAGTCAGTCAATTTCCCAGCAAAAACATTTCTTGTTATTAAATTGCCATTAAATAAATTATGTTTTTCTCGTTTCGCTCCTTTCACACACAAATAAAATTTGTTTTTAGAAATGCATTTACATAAAATCACAAGAATTAAAATGAGAATAAAAATTGTTATTTACCAGCACAGACAAGTAAACTCTGATATGTTTTTCACACAACAAATGGGAAGAAGGAAAAGTACAAATCAATGCTGAGCATTCATGAGCAAAACTCTACCTTCCCTTCGCTCCTGGTCTTGGCAAATTTTTACCACAATCTTTTCAACACATGACACACGTTCTTCCTCATTGAGCTTGAGATGTTGTTGACGATGCCATAAGTTACAAATTATATATTTTCCATGCATAGTAAAATTCAATTACACGTTCATTTTCATATGCAAATTAATTTTCTTGAATCAGATTTTTTATTGTGTGTAAAGAAAATCATGTCACGGCAGCATCGTGGATGGCAAAAATGTGACATCGCTGCATGTTTGTCGAGTTTATTAAAAACTTGATTCATTTTATTTTAAACTATTAACGGAGTTGCGAAAACTTTGCAAATTTCTGCCAACACATTCTTGTTCTTTAAAGACTTTGCCGTAGAGAAAAGTTGTACGGAAAATACATGAACTATTTCCAGAAGAAGGTATTGACATGATTATCTGAAAAAAGTCGAAAGTTTCAATACGAATCTTTTCGTGTTTGGCCTCAAAAATACATATTCAACAAACAGATGCAGCATATTTTCTATCAAAACATATTCAAAATATTTTTATTGAATCTAAATTTTATTTACTTAAACCTGAAGGTACGAAGGACATCATCATCATCACAGAAAATCGGTTTATTTTACTTTTGTGAGAACAACTTGGGAAAAATATGTCTTGAAACTTCAATGCTGAAATTACTCCGCCCTGTTCATGCAGACTTTTTTGTATCTGGCCTTAACCAGCAGACTATTTCGGATCACAATCATTCTAGATTGCAACAACAAGAGCATACAAATTTGAAATTATTCGGGTGCTTAAAAGACTTCAAGTCTTATGGAACCATTAAAACACGAACTTTACGACTTAAGTGCCACAGGCGTAATTTTTCCGTATGTAAATTTAACAATTAATTAATATTCTAAATAATTCTCTTTATTTTTTCTTATATCCATTGAACGAAATAAAGCCGTTTATGCTATTTGGCTTTACTAGTCTTTATATTGTGTTGTCATGGCAGACATCAAGTGGTAATTGTAAATGGGCTTGAAAGAAATATGTCAAATGTTGCCAGTTGTGCCATAAAGTATTTCCACAATATTGTCGTTAGATTTTATTGGGCCAAGATTTGCTTTGATTAAGTGCTTCTTGCATGCAACAGAAACAAGATCTTAAAAGATTTTGAACTAGTATGTCCCAACTGCAATCAGATAAATATTTTGACATATTACTACTCGTTATGGAAAGCTTTTGTGGCTAAATAATATTAAAAATAAACCTGAGTTTTCTAACAAGAAATAAAAAGTAGTCGATTCATCCGATGCTCCACAGCATTCTATTAGCAGCAACTAAGACTCTTAACTGGCCGCGATTGCTGCAACTAATTTGTGGTTGAACAAGTTTATTCCTGTTGTTCCGGCAAGTAACCAACGGGAAGATAAGAAGAAAAAGTCTTTTCCAAATTTATACGAGTGTATTAAACTGCTCCAATAAAGCAAAGTTTTTATAAGAAATAAAATAGCAAATTTCTTGTTATTAAAAGAGCAGAGATTTTTTTTTTTTTACTTCTACAAGCGAGCATTAAGAACATCGCCAAACAACGAAATACGTGTTAATTCCATTTGCAATATAAGCAAGACCAGGTGGCCGTTAGTCACGGTGTACAAAACCAATAAATATTGTTAAGACTAAAGGAGTGGAACAATTGGACTAAATTTTATGTAATTTTGGTCTTCTGGCACTTCGTATTAAATCATGGTTTGACAAAAATCCTCGGAGGGGACATCGATGTCTTAGAAGATTAGACTTATTTAGCTTATAAAATTTATACAAATTAACAATAGGGGCATAGGAAACTCAGGACTTTCAATCTATTCCTCTTTTGCATTCTCATCAAAATTATTAAAAAGTCTCTTTATTTTGCATTCTAAGACTCACGAGTAGACTTTCATTTATCCAATTCATTTATGAAAAAAAAATTGTTATAAATTGTTGAATTTTGTCTCTGCTGGCTCATTAAAATTCTATCGCATTCTGGAAGCGTATTTAGGGAGTTCTGTCTTTCTCAACTGTAACTTGATATTAAGAACAATTTATAATGGACGAATTATTTTTGTTTTCTTAAAGTGGCCAGGCTTTTGAAATTAACAGAACTACTACTACTTACTTATGAGATATAATACTTTTGGTTATTGACTATATTTAAAGTTAACATTCTTGTGCTTCAAGTTATACTCATATTAAGAGAGAAATTAAAGCCTACCTACCTGATTGGCCACCTCTGAAATTACTTTTCATTTATTGTTGTTGCAATTTGTTGTTGCTCTACTTGCCGCTTCTAAGTATGCCACGTGCAATACCTGACTAAAGTTTAACATTTAAAACATTTTGTCTGAAACAACAACCAGCAAAGTACGAGCTCCCTGATTTTGCTTTATTCTCAAGATAAAAAACTTTTAGGGTAGTTTTTTTTTTGTTTTTTTTTTCATTATATCCCATTAAAAGTGTGTTTTTTCTGGTTCCGTTGGCCAAACTTGTGTTTGTCTTATTTTGTTGAAAATCGTTGTTACGATGTTGTTAATAACACATTAAAAGTAAATTCATTAAAATGAGGTTTTATAGTCTATTTTCTATTCAATACTGTTGTGTGAACATCATTGAGAAAATGATTTTTTATATAAAAGAAAGTTTTTATACTCTTGGAAGTGTCATAAATTATATTTTTGTTTGAGTTTTTAATGTGGATGGAAAAAATACCTGAATTATTTTGTACACAATTCGGCAAAGCGCTTTAATTTGTTTTCAATGTTTTTATTGGAGAATATTGTGGTAAGAAAAGACTTCAAATAAAATGGTCTATAATGACATCTTAAGCGCAAAAGCAGTTTAACACTAAAATTATTTCACTCTTTTTGCTGCTGCTATAAATTAATTACTTATTTTTATTATGTATTCCCTTGAAAATTTTAAATTATTCTTTAAAGTAAATCGGAAATATGCGACTTACCTTTGATATTGAATTTATCTTAGATTTCATTTCCTGTAACGCTCAATTACACACCCTTTTTAATTTCATTTAATAACAAGATTTTCTTTTAAAAACAGGCCATATTTTGTGGAATTTTCCATCTTCAATGTTTCCATTTCTGGTCAACACTACAGATAATAGATGCTCTCTTTATATCACATCATAAACTTTTTATTTTATTAATTTTATTTCAATTGTTCGCTTAAAATATATTTTAACGTGCACTATTTGCATACCGAGTAAACAAGAAAAGACATTAAATGCAATGGAAAACTTTGCTGCTTCTAATAGCCAAGTGAAGCTGACAGCGAATGCGCTGTCCGCAGTCTAATTTATTTTAAGTCAATTTAAAAAAAAAACAAATATATTGTTAACAGACAGGAAAAGGAGAGGCATTGCCAGAGAAAACTGATATCATATTATAAACGATTGTTTTGTAAATGTTGAATATTCGAGTTCATATGCTTTCATTCAACTAATTTTTATGTTAGTCTTGGAACAAAAATTAATAAGTAATTGAGCTCTTTTGTCTCAAAGATACACTAATGAAACAGTTTTAACGAAATCCCGCAATTCCAACAAACTGAATAGTTGTAAATCAATTAAATTGTCATGTTAACAATCGCTTGAAAAATATCTCTTAATAAGAATGTTTTACTGCCACTGCAACACTGTTTCCTATCGCCATTTATTTTCCTTATAAATTAATGGAGGTATCAAGTGCTCAAAGACACAAAAACATATTCTCTTTTGATTTGCTTTGCTTTTGCTCTCTTATTTTATTTAACGAAACAAACAAACACACACAAACGCATGCAAAACAAAACAAAAGCAATCACCGCACAATCAATGCAAATACACAACAATGCCGCTATTCCAGGCCTGTTAACAGATTTTCTTTTACACTTTTTAGCATGAAAAACGAAACTATTCTGAGAGTTATTGAATTTGAATTATTGAATAAGCATTAATTAACAGTTATTTACACAAATTATTAGTATTTTAACACTTTTTCCACTTAATTTCATTATTATAACGGCAGTTGACACCGAGACGTTCGCGCAGTACAAAAATTGTCGGTATACTAAAAGTTGTAGGAGTGGGAAGAGGCAGGCACACACACAAAACAGTGTTGCCGCCAGATTAGATTTTCTTAATCCTAAGAAAATCACGATAGATCTCTTCAAAATGAATTCTACGCTTCTCAAAACGTGGCTTGATATGGTGTATTCATGAACGAATAGAGATGGCCTTCCACTAAAGCCGCGTCAGAACTTTGATGTTGGCTCACTTATATGCTCATAATATATGTAAATTTTTCTGAATATATAATTCTCATGGAATAATTTTTGCTACAAATATGTGTATGTATATATTAACAAATGCAAACAAATCCGCCAATTAGATATACATGATAAACGATTTCGCATGCGAAAAAGATATTATGCTGACGTTGCATGTAACTTCAATTAAGAAGCGCATAAACCCATAGAAACATATACGGATATCTGTGCCGGGAACGGGTTGTTGGTTTATTTCTACATGAATACATTTTCGCAATAAGTCAACAGGCGATCGATTCTTAAAAAAAGAATACAATAAAACTAATCTAAGAATATATATATATATATATATATATATATATATATTTCATATGTTAATATTTCTTTTTTGAATAATGTTAAATGGCAGTTTTGTTGCGTCGGTTTCCAGCTGGCATTATTTCATTTAATTCTGCGCTTAAAATGAAATGCTTCAGCTATAATAAGTTGCATAAACGTATTCAGCTCATTGTTGTATGTACACAATTAGGAAAAGGAAAACTAATACGAGCACAGACAGCGAGTGTCGAAATATCAAAACAAATGGCAGGAGGTTGCATTTCATAGCAGATTTCCATTTTCTGTCTCCTTCTTTCTCTCTCGCTCTTTCTCCTATCATTTCACTGCGAAATATGCACATAATCATACTCAGTGGAGGAGAACCTTTAAAGTTTAAACACTCGGCAGGAAAAAAAAAACAAACATAAAAACCACTTGAAAACTTGCAACTTAACTCAAGTGCACAATTTAGTTACAGAAAGTAAAATTAACTTGGGGAATTGAGCAAAATGTTTAAGAATAATGAATGCTACTTTTATAGTCATCTTCGAAATTGCTTCTACGTGTTACGTGCATTTTGTTGCATAAACTTGTATTTTGACGAATGAAATAAACATGAATGGAAAAGAAAAAATGTTGCCCTAGTTAACATTTGTGGAATGTCCTGGGAAAGCAGTACAACAAGCTAAATGCTGAGTTTGTTTGCAGTTTAACTCAGTTGGAGGAATGCAGTGGGATGAACGAGGCATTCAAGCCATTTGCTGTCATAAAACTTGCCCCAGAATGTTGCATAAATCATCAAGCTATTAAGCGAAAAAATTAATCAGTCAGGTTTTTTGAGGAAAATCTTTGTTCTGAAATTGTACTGCATAAATCTTCATGTCGCAATTAGACTCTTCAAAACGAAGCTGAACGTATAAGAAATTTCTGCGAAAGACAAAAAAGCCTACTTTCGAATTTTGACATAAAAATTTATTTCTATGACATACGCCGGTATAGAGTTGCACTAATTTTCTTTTTAATAGAAAATAACGTGAGAAATATGCAGATATAAAAAATTGTTTATGCCTAAATAAACAAGAACAAAGTTTTGGTTTAGAATAGGTTGCCAAGTCCAGGATGAGAAAAAGTTCACGCTCTGGGATATCCCAACATAATAAGAAAATAATGGAACGAAGGGTAAAAGGTAAAGGCAGGTAGCAAACAGAATAGAGAAGGTGTTATGGATGTAATCAGGAACGAAGAGAGCCAGAATATGACGAATACTGTTTCAGGTCATCCACCATCTGCTTTGTGTCAGATGGGTCGTGTGCACTTTCCACAGGGGAGTCAACGACTGATATAAAGACTTGAGCTCATGAGCTTCAATTCTAGTAACTCAAGGACACTTCTTAAAGACATCCTGCACAGAAAGTGAACAGAGAAATCCCGCGCATCGGGTCAGAGGGAAGACATTAAACCTCTACGCATTCTTCTTTTAAGGCTTTAACTTAAACTTTTTGTTAACGCAAAATAATGCACCTTAAAAAATCAGAGTCGCTTCGTTACTACTTCTACTAAAAAAAAAAAAAATACCTCCCCAGTTTTCTTAAAAAGAAAATATATTTTGGTGAAAGTTTTTTCTCATTTCAAACACTATAAATGTTGTTCATATTAAACGGATCCCATCTCTCCCCCTCCTGTTACAATTGGCAAACAAATTGGTTCAGAAAACTAAAGTTAGATAAGGGACTTCTTTTGTTAACAGGGTTAGTGACTTTAATTTACTTACCCCTTTTGCCAATTTCTTTTTTTCAATCATTCTTGTCTTCCATTCATCCCTACTACGACCTTAAAATGGTTAAAATTTAATAAACATCTTTGCCAAATTATGACAACAACACATCCTGGCAGAACAAGTTTAAGTAAAATATTTGAAAATGTCAAACAAAAGTTAAATAATCAGATTCTTAGCTGCAGAACGTTATTTCCAAACAATCAATTCGCTTGGAAAAAGCATTTGAAAAGTGGATGAGCTTTTTAAATTACATTTTGCAATTGTCTACCAGCTGAGAATATTTATTAAGATGGTGGTAAAGAAAACACTTATTGAGGAAAACTTCTTCAAAATCACTTCAATTTTCGTTTCCTTTTTAAGTCAACAAGCCGCTTTGCACAAAAAAGTGTTTGAATTTAAAAATTTTTCACAGCTTCCGGTGGCTTAAAAACTGTTTAATTCCTTATAAAAGTGCTGATATTTATTATCAATAAAATGAGTGCAACACAATTTCAATATGAACAGTTTCCATTTTGATTTCATTCAAATATGTTTCATTTTATTTATTTTCTTTTTGCCAAAATGTTATAAATTACTCGCATGCTGTCAATTTAATTGTGAAATAGTAGCATTGATTTATACAATTGACCCAACAACAACAACAACAACAAATTAATAAAATAAAATAAAATAAAATACATAAACAAACGCATTTAAATCAAAGCCCTGGTAATTATTCATAAAATGGTAATAAATACGACTGGCAAATCTACGTGTCATTTGCATAACGCGCGAACAAAAAACAACACACGGACTTTTTTTCTATTTAATGGAGAACAGTACGGGCGCCTGCATGAATTTCAGATTTAATATCTAAAATAAGTTTTAATATTGAAAACTCCACAACAACACAAGTCACTGAATATTTATTTCGCATTCAGCAGACGCTGCGAAATTTTCTTCAGTGAGCCACACAGAGTAACAGTCAACACACAAAATGGTTATCAGTCTTTTTTTAAAGTTAAGGAAGCCGTTTGATGTTACTCCCTCATTCCTTTACTGTCAATGTTTTAAAATAATAACCGCAAAAATGAGAGCAGAAGGATACGACATGGAATCCCCCATATGTTTGATTTTTATCGGCTTGTAGTTCGCAAATGAAGTGTTTGTAACGCACAAGTAGAAACTATAAAAGGCTCCGCATTGGCTGGGCCAACAAGGACAAAGTTATTATTATTGTGTCAAGTATGAAATTTAATTAGAAGAGCTAAAAACTTCAAACGATATCTTTAAATAAAGTCAAGGCTGTGACGCAGAGCTCTTGAGTGTGCAGACTGAAAGGCGTCTGCGATGAACTTAAATTCTGTTAGATCTCAAATAAGATGTGCCACTTTCTTTATGTCACGTGAAATGTAAACAATTTTGTTTCCAAGAAAGTTAAGTTTAAAACGAATTTATGCTTGAGAATTTACCAGGAATTTATTAAATAAACGTTTTCTAGTGACAAACAATTGCGAGAGACAATTTTTATTTCTAAATCTCGGCATTCTTGTACAAAAAACTGTTGCACTTAAAGTGTGCGGTGGAGAACTCTGGCCAAACGTTACATCTTGATCAGAGATATAAATTAGCAAGCAACACCTCCGCCATTACAACACATGGCGTTGCGTCACGATTTATGACCAACACATTGCAACTCCAACATTGGCGATGAGGATGGGATACTGTTTTGCTTTTGTTGTTATTGGTTTCGTGCAACAAAGTTGCTGCGTTGGTTCTTAATTGCTCTTCCGCTATATTCCTAATAAAATAAATGCTGCACTAAGTTGTGGTTTGCCAAAGAATCCTTGTTCCTGTTCTCTGATTGTGGAGAATAGATAACGGAGCAGGGGAAGACGAGTGGTTCTGGTACATAATTTTAAATGCTAAAGAATTTTGTCATTGAAAATTCAAGCGTAATGTGAGTGCAGCTGTGTGTGGGTGTGAGTCTGCTTGTGTGTGTGGGAGTGCGCAGAGTTTGTTAGTTTTCTAAATTAAATATTTCGCAAAACTTTATCTACTCTTAAAAGTTAATACTTTCAAACTGAAGCGTGAACTTTTTCGTAGCTTTCTGAATGCCAGTAAATGAGTTGATTCAAATACCAAAATTACCTTCAAAAGAAAACCATTTTATTTAAAAAAAAAATAAAAAAATTAGTAATCCTAGAGGAACAGATTGTTTGGGTTGTTGTGTGGAAAATAAAATTGAAATCGGATTAGAATGTGTGAACAGGAGTTTCTTAATTTTATTCGCAAAAATTAAGCAGCAAATGCTTTGAACTCCATAAGCTTGGGAAGAAATTGGCACAAAGTCTTTTGCCAAATCTTGATCAGATTCTATGAACTGCTTCAGAATCCCCGCTATTTTCTCGACTCAAATTCCTGTGGAACAATAGTGTGATATTTATTTCAAGAACTGGTTGAAGTAACAAGAAGAGATCCTGCAGGTTGGCCCTCCAACTCAAGTTTTAATTACACTTAAGCAGCGTAAAAGACTGAATAGGGATTTTTCCAATTTTCGAAAAACAAACAGTTTGACAGGAGCCAGTCCTGTTATAACGAGAGTTGATTGCAAACGAAAATAATTGTATAACAATAATAATTTATTTCTTTCCTTTCACGTTCGTTCACGCATGAGTAGAAACAAAGAAATAGTTGAAATTCATCCAAGAGGTTGGCTGAAGGAAGCCGGCAACTCATTTATGCGGTTGAATGCGATTAAACATAATTTTTTTTTTTAATAATTCTAATAATAATCAATTCATATTTCCCTCGTACAGCCTTAGAAAAATTTATAAATTGTATAGGGGATCTGTAGGTGTTCCATAGCGCTCGTTGTAATCTTTTCACTCACTCCATTTTCAGCAGTTTTGATGCAAAAAGATATTGGAACTCACCAATCTAACAGGCTATTGTGAAACATTTGGAATTATATATCGAGAAGTATCAAAAGCAGGCAGCACATTTTGGGACCTTTGATCTCTGATCGTGACTAGTGCACAATTCTTCTCTCCCCAAATCTCAAAATATGGATCCTTTTAATGAAATTCTGCCCATTTCCATGGTGGCACTTATCAATCTTCCCTCGCATTCTATTGCAGCAGTAGATCACCTTTTGCTTGCAAATATTTTGTACGCAAACATAAATTTATTTATATCTCAAAGAATTTATTCTTTTCCATTTATCACGCCATAATAAATAAATTGTTAATCATAAAATCATATATCAGATATAAAAGAAACTTCATGAAGATGAATGTTTCTGGATGAAAAATCCACGAGAGTGTGAAATGTAAAATGTTTCTTAAAACATCCTGCAAAAGTACTCTTCGCTGCACTTCTACATTCCGAGGCAGTCAAGTGCGTTGGTGCTTCAATTTGTTGGATAAGAGGCAGCTCCAGAAATTGTTCTTTTGCCTCCTCTGCTCCAGCAAATGCATTTTGATCCGAAAACATTTGCCCAGAATTTGACCCATTTTGAAAATGGTTCTTCCAGTTTGAATTTACAAGACAACAAGCATGAAATAACACTAACTTTTATTGGAACTAATTTTATTTTCCTAAACATGGTAGGGAACCCCATCATGAACTGTTCTCGTGGAATTCCTGACACAATAAAAATGTTTCAGCGAAATGAGTAAAAAGTAAACAAAAATATACTGAGAAAACTCAGCAGAATACTTTCTTTGAATAATTTGGCCAATATTATTTATGATTTTGTTCGAAAAGCAGCCACAGTAACACAATGAAAATAACGTTCTGCTGCTATTTTTAGTGCACAAGTCCTTGGCTACGAAAGAGTATGCCAACTTTTTGTGAGTTATTTCTTTCATTTTTGCGGCATGACTTATTGAAAAATAACTTCAACCTATTTGGAGAAGTAATTCATAAGACCATATTAAGAGAATTTCTTGTCTTTAAACACAACAGACTAAAGAACAGCAGGACAATCTTTTGCGGGCTGTGGTAGTACAAACCTTCGCAGCAACTCAGTATCGTTAACGTAATTGATTAAGTGTCATCCCCAAGATATCAAGATCTCGGCTGGATAGTGTTCCACTGCGGCAATATTCTCCCCTGATCGATTTACATACTCATTCGTCTCTGCTCTGAATGGCATTTTTAGTTTTAGAACCAAAATAATTTGAAATCTTACTGATGCAATTAAAAAATAGAATATCCCCCCCATACGTTTTTGAGATATTTAATTTAGCTCGGCTATAAAAGACAGTATTTACCTCAAAAGTTAATTAATTTCCAAATATAGAATCGAATTGCAGGCAAATCAATTGATGCTGAAAATCCCAAGAAGTCAAACACACAATTGCAGTTAAGAGCACAATACAATTTTAAACATCACACTAACACTGATGTAAAACAAAACCTGGAGCACACAAACAGTGTCTGTAAATCTATTGAAGAATACGAAAGCGGGAGTTAAAGCAGTTGCTACGATTATCTGGTCTATTTTTTATGCATCTTCGGTTTGAACAAGAGCTCACGACATGGAAAATCGAACCAATAAATTTTTTAATTTTTAAATAAAAAGTGTTTGGTACAAATTTGGAAGTCTAGAAAGCATTTTAAACAACCCTCGTAATAGGCAAAGAACATTACACACTCACACAGAGAGAACAAAAATGCCTGTGAAATACTTCAACCATCTGCCGAAATAGACCAAAATAAATATTTCAAATGGCATTCAGCCACATATAAGAGCTGCATGGCTCCTGCACCCAACCCCTTGTCGTAGTGGATGAATGTCATCTATTTCTATGCATCTACTGGTACATGAAGGGGCAAAAAGGGAAGAAATAAATTATTGTCTTACAATTGTCTTCATTTGTATTCAACTCTCATTATTACAGGACATTTAATTAAATTGCAGACTCTGTTTAAGGACTTTAAGGCGCTTGTCAAACTGTCTCCTCTTCATTCCCTGGTTATGTGCTAATCAATTCCAAAGTTTTTTCTTTTTGTCAACTAAAAATTAATTTTAACACAATCATGCAAAATGGTTTTCGAATGCTCTTCTCTTGCAGGTCAATAAAATAATGCCAGTACGTTTTATAACCAAAGAAATATTTAAAAGCTTAAAAGTCTTTTCATTTTGTTGCAGACTAACTCTACAAAACTCTAAAAATTCAGCAAAAAGGCTGAAAAATATAATTGTGATGAATGTGAATATGGGACGATTGAGTGAATACTTTCTTGCCTACGGAAATTTTCATTTGTATTTTTGTAAGGCAGGGAAAATACAGGAAATAGGTTCCACTAAATAAATACAATCCTTTTATTTTATCGTTTTATCGGTTAACTTAAACATGAATGCTGACTTAGTTAAAATCTCAGAAAGACATGATGATAAATATCCCTAGGCACAAAGGCAGTCAACATCAGTTTTATTCAACTTACACAGCAGAGCATAACAGCTGTTTTCGAAAGTCGCTACACTTTCATCTTCAGTGCTCATGTGTATATTGTGTTTATCACCACTGTTTAGGTGGCTTAGCTGACGGTTTTTCATTAAAAACTAATAACAGTTTTTCAACTGAATGCACGTGCAGGAATTGATTAGGGATATGGTTTCTCAAAAACTTTCCCGAAATTGGGCCAACAAAACTTGATAATCACATCTTTGGTAACTGACTACTTACCATTTACGTGGCATTCCTTGAATAAAGAAGAAGATGGTTTGGTTTTTTTCAAATTGTAAGATTCAGTTGGTTTTATTTCATACTCGCAGGTAAAGCAAGTAAAATGTGCACATAAATTTATAAAAAAAAAAAAAGTTATTTGCAATATTTTTCAAAAGTAAAAGGCAAGTATTTTTATAATTTTGGAAAATTGAGGGCTCAGTGGTTGGATTTCAGCCTAAAAGTAAAGTTTCCAGCAGCAATTCATGTCGATTGCACCCCCGACTTTAATTTATGTGAAAGGTAGCAGGTACTCACTAGTCCACCCGTGATTTATTATCACTTCTACCTCAGCAGCCGAGCTACAAAAACACCAAAAGACTTTTAAAAATATTTATATTAATTTATGAAGTTTCACGCACTAAAACCAAAGGACGTTTTAAAATTACCTGCAGAGAGTCAGTTTTCCATTATAATAGCCCATTCACTGCAAGCATTTGCAGAGTTCTGTGAGTCTGATTGCATCATTTTGTTTCCTAAAATTAAAAAATAAAATATTTATATTTCATGAACGAATCAATCTGTAAAGTTTTAAAGAGCTTCGAAATAGAGAAAATGATCTGGAGAAGTTAATTTTAAAATAAAGTTCATTCAATATGAAAAAAGGAACAGTTTTACACACACACCAACTCCACGCCTCTGACTTCAAGGAAACAAATAAAATATTTCCTAAAAAGAAACACTACACAAGTGCAAAGTTTGGTTCTGGGCAGGAGGACTGTGGATATTTGATCTAAGTCTTCAACCAAAGAATATCCAATCGACAACAAATCAAAGTGCTCTCAATGAACACCGTGCTTGCGCCGTCGATATATTTACATGGATTTCGTGCAAGAATGAGTGGACACCCTCCCACATATTCGCTTCATAAGTTTTCCTATAGATTAATTTAACGGAGAAAGCACATTTTAAATTTTAATTGAATGATATATTCCAAAGGAACCGTATGCTCTACAACAGAGACATAATTTCTCCGAACTCATTCACAATTTTGTAGCTGCACGTTGCAACAAAAAAAAAGACTCACAACCATAACGATAATGACAATAATAACTTTCTAAGCATGAGAAGCATAAGACATCCATTCCTTTCAGAAAAACACTCAAGACATTTCATTGAAACTAACAACTCCTAAAACTATGCAACAGCAACGCTAAAGCTGCACCATGCGAGTGATACAAGTGTCTACTCGTATGAGTGTGTGTGTGCACGGATTATTGTTACAATGGCTTGAGAGAATGGAATAGATTGAATACGTGGGTGCATGCACCAACATGAAAGAACAAGTCTTCTTACATAACATGAAAATAGGAAAATCAGGTCGCACCAAAGAGCCACTAGAGACTGGATCAACACTTTAATGAGTTTGTGTGTGTATCGTGTATCTTTTTTTCTTTTTTTTTCCTTCAGCCCTCTTCTCTGCAAGATTTGGAATCCAGACACAGTTTTTTGTTAAAAATAGCTTAAACTTGCACAGCATAGATATGAAATTTTAAGTAGTTTAAATGCATCCCCCACAACTTTCATTCTCAACAGTTCAAGACAATCGTTTCCAAACGCTGCACTGGCGAAAACGCAAACGCAAAGCAAATAAAGAATATTAAAACTTAAACAAGAGAAAACGCTAAATGATAAAAACGTGAAGCAAAATAAACTAGGAAATTTGTTTATTGTCTATTTCTAAGCTGAAAGAGAACTGAAACAAAGAAAACAAAACGAAACAACAGTGTTTTTCTGGCTGAACATGTACCAGAGTTATTCTCTAGGAATATCGTGTGTCGCCAGTTATCCATCCACGAGCATGATATTCTGCGATGAATTGTTGATTCAATAGACGAAACAATAAAAACGAAAGTAGATGGCTCAAGAAGAAAAAAAAAACACACACACACAATGTAAAAGCCACAAGACAAATTGTTGAAACCACTAAAAAAAAAAAGTTCAACAAAACAACATAAAATGGAACCAAAAACTAAAAACGTTTGTTGCTTGTGGAATGAACGGCAGCAAGTGGTTCAGTTTTGGGGCTTCGGGATGGATTTTTCCGCGACGGCGAAGGCAGTAAATGGAAAGAATCCAACAGAACTGACAGGAAAAATTTAAATTCACAATAACAAAGAAACTTGAAACAATAAGAAGCACAACACAACAACAAAAAGTAGCAAACAACGGGCCTTAATTGCCAACACGACGTAAGTGGCAGGAACAATAATTAGCATCAGAAAGTTCTTGTTTTGGAAAACATTTGAAACAGCAGCACTCCTTAATGGGGCAGCTGTCACCTGCTTTTTAAAAGCACATCTTGAACAGCATCCCGCTTCTAATGCATGGAATTAGTTCTCAATATTCTGCTGCCATTCCTCTGGCATTAATTTTTTTATTAGTTTTTTAAATCCAATATAATTATGCTACATAATTCTCTTTTAGGCGCCAATTTTTTATGTTACAGCATTAAAACTATTCAGGCATTTCAAACTGCACTTCACTTGATTTCTTGTTTTTGCTTTAAAAAATAAACCTGCCGAATACTAAAAATATACACTTTCAAGTGACTGCTGAAGCGATTTATGAATGAGTTTTTTTTTTTCATTAATAATTTAATGCGAATTGTAAAATGAAAATATATGAAAATATGGATAAACTACAAACGGCAGTGTTTTGGTAGAAAGCCAAACACTTCGAATTTGATTGTTGGTTAAATAGCCGCATGGCTATTTTTGATAACGACTTAAGCAAACCGAATATTCAGTTTAAAGAAGCTGCTTAATATTTAATTTTGAAAATCCCACACCGCCCCTGCCAGGCAGACCGCTGAGAATGGATTTACAGAAGATGGATTTACAGAAGTTTCAGAGTGCGAACTGGAATAAGTGCAGGAAGGCCATGTGGATAAGGCGAGGCCCGAGTACCTGGAGTAGCTAAGAGCGTTTGCATTTTAAAATAGTCAAACTGGTGGTTGCCAATCGCGGCATTCGATATAAATCGCACTCGAAATTTGTTGAAAATTCGATCGAGTTCGAATGCAGTCATTTGACTGACTCCTGGACCTCATTCAAATAAATATTTGGCCTTCGCAAAATACTCAACAAGAAATCACTTGTCTTCCCTGTAACGTTCCACAAAAACTTCTGAGTTTGCAGTTTGAAATTTGTATTGCATTTCCCCTTCTAAACTATTTAAGATAAATTTAAGAAATGAGTTTTACTAAAATGTTCCCCAATTGAATTTAAGCATAACGAGCAACTTCAAACAAAACACTCATAGAACATGACAGCAGTACGATTCTTAATGAGATAAAAGTGCCAATTTGGTTCAAGTTGACACCGAATTTGATCAGGTGCTATTGCTAGCGAGCATCCCACAGGAGCCCATGACCGCAACACTGAAGATGGACAGCTGTTTCATGCTCCTCTTCGCCATTGCAGCTTCCATAGCATCCTGCATGGACCCCGAGGCCAGTTGAAGCGGCCGAGCCTACTTAAACTTACGACGGTCTGCTGTTCCACGTTGACACACAAATAAATTTCAGAATACTAAATCTCTTGATACCATAAATTGAAGAACTACAAGCGCTCAATGGATCTATTTCTGAAGCAGAAATAATACGAGTTCCATTGTAACTTAAAACGTTTTAGAACTCATTTGACGTACAGAAAACCCCAAACAAAAGAGAAGTGACTCCTCTGCTTCGTATGACGTTGACTACGGCTAAAGATAAAAATGTTTGTTCAGCAGAGAGCTGGAATCAAATGAAGAATACAAAGAAAATAATCTGATAGTTGTCGTAGTCATCATACGTAAGAAGGAAAATATAAATAATGAAACAGAACGACAACAACATACTTGGATGTTGTTCGGACAGCCTTATCTGCTCATCTGTACTTTCAAACACAGATTCCATCTCGTTGTCGACATTTAATTTTCAAGTATTAAGACATCAAATGATTTATTTTATTTTTCAAGTCTTTCACCTACTGCAACTATCCACAAGCTGCTGCTGCCAACCCCATCATTCGAGTTAAGACGACGATGATTGTGTGTGTTCTCTGGCATTTTATTGCTGTTTGCGAAATGTGGTTTCGTAAACAACAAATAAAAGGAATACAATAAAATAAAATAAGGACATAAAGGAAATGGGATATTTGCTTTTAGTATAAACAATAAAACAAATTTTAGTTGATAAACAGAAATAAAAAGTTAAGCCGGATTTGTGCGATGAGTTTCTTCAAGAGGTTGCTGATATGAAAGTTTCTTCCATTTGCCGAAGGCAGGTGTAAACAGCCCAAAAGAGACAGACGGACAGATGATTTAAGTGCGTATTGAGATGTTCGGCCAGAAACATTTGCACACAAGGGAGTTTTTATTTCTTTAAATTGTGGAAAATTGGAGCTTCAGGCACAAGTTGAAGTCCTCACGAAATGCATTGAGAACTTGTATGGAAACTTTGCACTCCACTCAAACGCCTGGAACTATTTCTTATGTGAGTACTTTTGTGAACTGTCACTCAATTATTGCGATTCCTATAAAAATATAAGTCAGGAAGGAAAATGTATTTGAAAACAGTTCACACAATTATTCAAATGTCAACCACACACACACACACACTAATCGTCTGCGTAAGTGGAACTTGATGCAGCTAAAAACACACAACTCACGAGTGCACATCCTCGTGTACAATCATTCGGAATGTACATGCGGAAAAGTTTGCCAAAAATCTATTTGAAAAATTCGAAATATTTTACTCGAGTGCGAAACTAAAAAGTACGAGTGTCATGATTTCGCATTAAATATTCTGTCGCTTGAATAATAAATAGAAAAGTTTTCGAACAAATTTAGAGTGTTTTTAGTTAAAAAGTTAAATTGAAATTTCGCAATTGTGCTGTTGACAATAAAAAAAAAACTTTTGCTGCTATTTAAAAACAAAAAACAAGTGCCAAATATTTATTGCTTTTAAAGGGTTCATTCGTTTACAAATCATTTTGAGAAGAACTCTGTTTTTGGAAAGTAGTTCATTAAGCGGCTGCCCTCAATTATTTGAAATGCTTCATTTGAAAACGAAACTTTTGTTCAATAAATTGATGCTTTTACTCAACTCTCAGACCAGAATTACTGTTTAATTTCAGAGCAAATTTATTAAGGACTACACATCCTTTTACCCACAGGAGGCATAGAAAACTAATGAAGTGAGAAAAAGTCCCAGTCGATCAAAATATGATGTCACAAGCTTTCCAATCCATTTGATTCTTGGCAAATAATAGACGAAAAATGTTTTTGAAATTTTTCTTTACCAAACATTTTATATTTTTCGTAACGAAAAAACATCTTCCGAAAACTTTTTATAGCCAAAAACATTGTTTATCTAGGAATACAATCTTATTGTGTAGTTGTCATAAAATAATTGCCGATTTTGAAAGCTTCCTTCCACAGCGCTTTAAGGCTTTATTAAAGTGACTTTCTTAAAAAAAAAATCACAGCAATAACAATTATAGCAGAAAGCATTTCCAATGCGAAATTAAGTGGCCTGATTATACGGACGCCTTAATGGCGCGTCACAATGGCGGCTTATAAGCATTCAGTTTGTCAGAAGGATATCAAATATTTATTCCTTTTGTGTTTTTCTACATACTCTTTGCCATCCAAATAATGAAAAGCAAAATAATAAATTTAAAATATCTTTGGCCTTCCAGCAACAACTCCGAAGGACTTGTGCACTCTTTTCCAAAATAAAACACACACACGAATACGAGCTGAGATGGACTGAATGGATGAATGGATGGAAGGATGGAAGGAACCATAAAGTTATTGCAAAAACTTATTTTACTGCAATCACAAAGTTTTATTGTCTAATTTTTTATACTTTTGAACGGACTTCGACGAAATTCTTTGGAAACCATCGCAGGTCATTATCCTTTTAGCACAGAAGTAATAAAAAGATATAACACAGCGGCCTTGCAACTTTTGCAATTTCGTTCACGACATTTAACTTTAAAATTGTAACGAAACATTTTGCGCGCAAATTAAAATTTAATTTTCACACAATTTTCGGCTTTAAGCCGTCTAACGCCAGGACATTCTAACGCAGATAGTGGCCAGAAAGTAGTGTTACCAAATAAAGCGAAAGTTAATTGTATGGCTGATAAACATCAAGCCGTTGATGTTTTTATCGTTTTTTTTTTTTTGTTTTTCTTTAAAAACAAAACATTTTTTGTCTCATTAACTTGGCATCA
Organism: Linnaemya vulpina; assembly: GCA_963675445.1. Taxonomy (NCBI): domain Eukaryota; kingdom Metazoa; phylum Arthropoda; class Insecta; order Diptera; family Tachinidae; genus Linnaemya; species Linnaemya vulpina. Next base: position 12,234,979 of record OY776276.1, on the reverse strand, counting down.
TCCAGCGTACATTTTTGGCGATCATTTCAATTTCCTCATACGCAAATGGCATGTCGATTTCTTGCAGGGTTCCTTGTTCAAAAAGAAAAACAGTCATTGTGTAAAAACACACACCGCGTACAAGTAGTCTGTGGTCGTGTCAGGCCACCTTTTGGCGCTTTCGTTACAGAATCACCTTCAACAGCCAGTTGGCCGGCAGGTTATTTGCATGTGATGTCGTACGTGAGTGGAGGTACACTTTTGGCCTCAGGATACTGAATATTTTGTTAGTGGAAAGACGGCAGAAAGAAAATATTCAAAATGTGTTACACAAACAAACGTGATGGTTTTATTCGGTCTCACTGCATGTGAGTGCTTCTAAATAAAAACGAAAGCGAGTCTACGTCTCTATTACCATCGGCTAACAGACTGCTTTTAATACAAATTAAAGTGCTTTTTTGATCAACTTTTTGGCAGATACAAAATAAAAAATATATTTCAGACAATACGAGCGAACTGTGCCAGTGAGTAACTTGAAAATAAAAGGTTTTGCCGTTTGGTTTCTTCCATGTCAAGTTGTGCTGTTCTTCTACATCATCGACTAACGTTTCAGCAAAGAAAGCAACGTTAATGGAACTTTTTCTATGCAAATTAATGGATGTGGTTGTGTGTGTCTGCGTTAATAAGAAAAGTTTATAATATTTTACGTTCGTGCAACGTGCTGGCTCAACAGAACATCAACATACACACACCCCCATCTTCATATTCACTGTTTCAAAATCAAACATTTCACTCATTTGCTTTCCTTCACGTCCACAGCCCAACTCATGTTTATGCTACTCTATTTTCACATCAAATCCAAAGCGTTCATGCAAATTACATCAGTTTCAACTACAACTAAATTTTTTCTAGTTTAACAACAAAATTATATTGACTGATATGTGTTGAAGTAGTCCTCCATGACGACTCGTGCAATGTGGCACTTGGGATTTGGGAGCATCCCAAGCTCCTGCTGCTCAAGCAAATAAATTAGTTCTAGAAAAGGAAGCAGATTTACAGCTAATTTGCATACAAATTTCAGCCGTTCATGTCAAATTTTACCTCTTCTTGATTTGGGTTTGTGCTTTTCCCATTTGCCATCGAGCATATTTCTCTTCTCGTTTGATTACAAACACAATTCTGCTGATATTAAATTGTACGTTAATGAATTATATTATTCCAGCCACAAGCATGTGGAACTTAAAAGAGATATTTTTAAAATTATTCTAGAGCTTCAAAACTGGTTGGTGATGCTAAAACCAAAAGCAAATTCACATCTACTGCGCTCTACTATTCTACCAGTTCATGACCTTATTTGGATTTTCGAATAAAATTTATCCGAATCGACAGAGGCCTCCCTTAAAAGCAACTCGATTCCCAACTTGGAAAATTTTGAAGAAAAATCTCCGCCAACATCCATATAAAAATATCTGGTGCGAGAGTTAAGGCGAGTGGCCCATCATTTGTGTCTTATTATATTTGGCAAATATGCAGATAATCAATTTGAAATACGATAGAGAATTTTTCTTAAGAATATCTTAAACACTTGCAAAATGTATGAAGAAAATTAAAGACAAAAGCAAAACTGCCCATCAAATCGTTCAACAAAATGCCAACATTAAATATCCATCTCGTTGTTCTTGACATGTTGGCATTTGTAGCAAATGTCACAATTTGTCCGCAAACCGCAACGACCATCAAAATAAAAAGTTGCAAATAGAAAAGATTTGAAATATTACAAATAGTTTTGCAACAAGACAAGAACTTCTCATAAAACATCATTATAAAACACAACTCGAACATTAAACTTGCAGTCGACCAACCAGCAGAATGTACGAGTGCTGCCTTTTTCAGGGGTATTCCATACAAAAGAATAGCAAATTAAATGATTTAAAAAAAATACCTGTACAAACTTTAGTGAAATCCGATTCAGCTATAAAAATCAAATTTTCAAAAGTTATTGACATGGGAAATTTAAAAAGGTCATGACATATATTACCTCCACATGTGGCTGTCCTTTTAAAAGGACGAGATTAATCTACAAACGACTTGAGTTTTCGAAAATAAGAAATCAACTAAGACGAATTGAAGTAAAATATGTGCAATAACGTGATCGCATAATCGATTCTTTCAAACCTCAAATTCAATTTGCACCCAGCAGTTTGACTGCGTACTCTGACCTTCTACTATTCAATCCCTTCAATTATTAATGAATTTACATCACAATAAACATTTTTCATTGTTCTGTAATAACTCCTTCGCAACAGAAAACGAACATGATATCGATTGATATAAAACGATGTGCTCTTAATTAGAATATTTTTATTTAATTCATTCACAGCTGAATAGTGGTTTTGCATGTTATTTGTTTTTCCGTCAATTACAATAAACCTTTCTGCAAATTTTATTTTGAGGTTAAGTTGGGAACAACATGGCAGCACGTTGAGAAGAAGCAAAAAAATCCACAAACAACAGCAGCAAATAACTTTCCATGTTAACATGTTCCCTTTCAGAAGTGTGTAATAAAACCACACAATTCACAAACACCTTCACATTCAGGTAAAACCGCACTTGATTCTTTTTTTTTCATTCCCTCCCCTCCTCCGACTTTCTGATATATTTTCTAATATTTTTCAAAACTTTCAGACATTTTGCAAGAAATTTAAGAGTATTTTTTTATTTTTACTTTAAGCCAACTAACCCTGAAGGCTCCAGACGATTAGCTACGTTGCAAAGTGCTCCATCTTTTTATGCACCAGTGACATAACTGGAGCATGCAATAATAGTTAAATTACACACTGGGCCGACTGCAAGAAATTTGCCAACAAAAATATATTTAGTTAAGACGTTATATTCAGCTAATTATTTACCTCTTCCGAAATACTACAAATTTCTAGTTTTAATATCGTTGCTGCTGATTTCCATATTTATGAAACATAATATGGACTTGTAGAGTACCTCGATCGTACATAACTTTCATACAATATTTTATTTATGAATACGGCACTTAGAATACAAAAAAATTATACCTATTAAAACTCTAAGAATATGTAAAAATTTATATAATAATACCACTTGAAATGAATCACATTTTACCACTTATTTGGCAATCCGCCCCACAGTGCAGTGTAGAGTTAAATGCAAAACTGGTATAATGAAGGAAACAATAAAAACTACATCAATACGAAAAACTACTTTTCCATCACAAAAAATATGGTCACGAAAATATATTCTGACTTTTCTCCCATTTACGTGCGGTTTTAATATTTAAAATCAAATAAGAAACACAACAATAACAAATTTAACTACGGATAACAGTTTGCTTTGCCCTGCTCCGCTCTGCTCTGCTCTGACTTCTTCCTACAATTAAAGTGTTGCAGGTTGTAATAAAGAGAAACGTAGTTAATAAGCACTCAGTAACAGACACTTAACTCTTAAAGCTTCCTAAGCTTTTTGAAGGTGTCACGAAGTATCTGCGGCTCAAGTGGTCTTACAAAATATAAACAAAATGTTTTTCTTTTCTCTTGCAAACAACAAACAACAAGGCGAGTGAGTGTAGCAGATTCTGAAAACAGAGAGTCTGAGAATATTTTTACTCTACTTCACGGACAGATCTGTTACTTTTGTGAGAACATATTCAGCAGCAACCCTGGATGAATTAAAGGACATTCGATAGTTAGCAGGCTCTGAATGTCGAGGAATGCCTAGAAAATAGGTTGTGTGAGATAATTCCTCTATAGCAAAGTGATTAGGCGAATATTAGCACACGGATCAGGGGTATGGTGAAGGTCAATAGATAAGAAGTGCAACATTAAGAGTTTGAGCAGCCCCAACTAGAACCACTTTCAGCAGGGCCCACTCAATCATTAATTAGGGCGAATAGCGACGGGAGATTAAAATCAGGACTTTTAATTTTCAATTATTTGTTCTTATCGCCTGTCCCACGTTGTCATCAATGTCGTTCTGTCGACAAAAATACATTTAAAACGAAAACAAATTCCAATACATTTTTATATAAATTCAATATTTCACCACGTCTTTGAAAGACTTCTTTAGGAAAAATAACTTCTGAAAAGAGTTTTAAATTATTATTTTATTTTTTTTTTTTTTTGCTAAAATAATTTCTAATGAAAACCGTGCATCAGCCAACTGTCGGATATTCCAAAAACACAAACGCAAATATTTACTTGAAAACATCATCTTCCACATGATTTTATAATTAATCAGTGAACAGAAATTTCTTCTTTGTTCGATATATTAAATTACTTATCGGTCATTGAGTTGTTGCAGTTAATTCCTTATCAACTGATTACATTAATTAAATTTCATTGTCTGCCTCTCAACGTGATAGTCAATTGTGTTTCTATGATCGAAGAAGTAATTAATAAGCTGGTGTAGGAATACAAACAAGTAAATTGTTCATGAAGTTGATTAGAAGTTATTTTTATGAATGCATTTTTAATCAGCTCCTTGTACACCAGGCAACACAAGCCTGGAGTCATCTTATAAATCGAAAACACAGAAATATTTCGACATCTGCACTGACAATCGTTGTACTTTGGGATCTCTATATGATCCGTATGGGTGATTACCAGACGAACATTCAAATTTTTTTTCTAAATAATCCCTTGAAGGTCAGAGACACTATCAAATTTATTAGAGCCAGAGTTAGTTCTGGACAGTCTTTCAAAGCTCCATAAAAAACAAGAAAGTTTCTTTTTCAAAGTGAAATAGTTCCTGTTAAATTAAACATTTCAAAATATTAATTCTTATCGAGATGTTTTCCCAAATTAATATTTAAAACATAAAATCAATTCTATTATTTCCTGTGTGGCACGCTGCCATATTGACACACAAAAAAAAACTATTTTTATTCTTCTCGTTTCTCTACAACATTTAAATGTACCGAGTAAAAACAAACACTGAAAATGCTTGCAAATAGAAATAGAATAACGAATTAAATATGAAATCATTAAAAATTAAATTCGTTATTTTATTGTCATTTTTAATATTTAACATGTGCTCTGGCAAGTCGTGTGGAAAACAATTTCCACACGTACGCCGTGTTGGCTGTTTTTCTGTTTTTCTCTTCTTTTTTATCTGCTTTTTACGTATCAGTCTGTCTGTCTGTCTGTCTGTCTGTGTTTGCTTAGCAAATCATACAGCCAATAAGCCAACCACACAACCGAACAAATAATATTTTAACCATCTACACAAACAAGCATAATCCTGCTTTTACGGATATTTCAACGAACACGACTGCTTTCAGCTCAATTGCTAAATAAATGTTGGGTTATTTACAAGTGGCAGGAAGAGGAGAGCACACACTAGCGTTTACAAGCAGTTGAACACTGCAAAGAAGATAAAAATTGAATGCAAACATTAAAGCTCGATTCCGAACATAATATTTCTCCCATTGACGATATAATTTTTTTAGTTCGCTACCCATGTCAGTGTGTGTGTGTGTGTGTGTGTGTGTGCCAAGGATTGAAGGCAATTTATTCCAACAATCTTTGATTTTTTTCAAATTAAGCTTTTTCCTATTCACTATTAAATATGCTTTAAATCACCGTGTGATTTTCCACACACGCACCAGGAGCTCACACTTGGCAGGAGACAAACGCGACTGCGATTTAAGAACTTCAGACTGGAAGAAGACAAAGATTTTTATAAAATTCAGTTGTAAAGATTCACGCACATTATCTTTCTTCAATTAGAACACATCAAAAAACATTTAGTTTCCTCTAACGATTTATAAAACATCGATATTGTGCTCAAAACGGAGTCTGCTTTCAGCTTTTAAAATTTATAACTAAAAGGAACTTTAAGAAAATATTCTATACAAACATGAGATGTAGAAAATATTTCATAAATTCCGTGTTTCTTTTACAATTTTACATCGCCGCTCGAGAAATGCCTGTTAAGCTGCATCGAAGACTGAAGGTATCACAAAAACAGTCAAACAACTTTAGGAAACCACCAAGAGAAAAGCGAAAGAACAAAATTTTCATTTATTTCTCCTCGTCTCTTTATTGATGAAATTATAATTTTCATAACGATTTTATTAGACAGAAATACCCAAAACATGTTTCATCAGAAGGAACACAATGGCACGTTTAACCCAAAGAAGACAACAACTTTGAAAAATTTTATCGGTTATCCGTGTTCAAATTACCGCATCTATTGAAACGTTCAAAAATATTATACTGACATTTCATTCAATATCGAATGTGGTAGTTTGGAGCTTGTAAATTATTAAATGGAAGTTTTATTATTATACGGAGATATTTTTATTATTATATCCTTGAGTTCCGTGTTGTTGCTCAGGCTTAAGTCGAATAGTTTTCAAATAACAATTTTATTTCGAACAAAATTTACTTGGAATATCTACTTATCAGACCAGAGGGGCGGTTGAGTTCAAATCTCGAAACCCGTAGTGTATCTCATCAGTTTTCTTTGCTTTAGTTTCCAAATTACTGGACTTGACTAAAATTTACTTCAGTTCGTGTTTCACATCTCTCATCAAAGTCAAACGCGATAAAACTTTTACTCTTATTAAACTTTGCCACTATTTGTTCACAGTCTATTTGCAACAAATCACAAAAGATCGAATAAATTAATAACTTAAATTTAAACTATTTAAATTAATAACTTTTAACGAAAAATAGTTCAGCTTCAACCACACGATTGTGAGTGAAACAAATTTTGCCCAACATGAAACACGCAAACGAAACAAATTACAAAAATTAAACGAGAAATATTCATTTGAACGCAGCAAAAACGAGGTATTGGCATTTGTTATAACATTTTTTATTGTGTTTTTTGCTCCGACAACTTAAATACCAACATAAACAATTTATTAGAAACAACATCAAGAGACACGAATAAATTATGTTTGAGAATTACAACGAAACGAAGGGGGCAAGTTTAAATTGCTGTGGGTATACAGAATCTTACAGAAACGCAAAAAAAAGCCGTCGTAAAAATAAAAATAAAAGTTATTTTTCTTTATCTCGGGCTTTTATTTAACTTCATGTTGTGTTGCTGCATAAAACTCTGCTAAGCCACCCGGTGAGTTTGAAAAATGTATTCTTGGCAAAAAAATCTATGTAAAAAAAAGAAATAAATTTTTATTAAAAGTTAACTTTCCTGATGATGGGTTTTAAAGCCATAAAAATTTGTTACAAACAATTTTCGACACCAAAAAAAGGCAGGTTTCATGCCTTAACGTGTCTTCTTAAATAATTCCTGGATATTTTAGAAATCAGGAACGTGTTTGCGATAAAAATTTAATGGTTGTAGATTTAATCCAGTTTTATTTTGCTAAAAACAAAAACAAAAAATTATTGCCGGTTTCCTTTCGGTATTCTATTCATATATTGTTGGCGCTAATCAGCAGACTCAAAAAAATTGGCATTCAATTTAGTAGGGATGTGACCTAGAGTCGAAAAAATCGATTATTTAATACTCGATTCTTTTTGTTTGAAAATAAATCGATCGATTTTTGTATGAAAAACGCTTATTCGATATATCAGTGAAAGTTATGATCGATTAATTTAAAAAAATCATTTTAGATAATTATTATTAATTACAAGTACAATAAATTAACCAAAAGGACGAATTTTAGATTATAAATTCTAAAATTCGAATTATTCATATACAAATTTTCAGTACTCTTGGATATTTTATTGCAGTACAGATATTATAACGACAATTGTTTGGTCACAACATTAATAAAATACAAAACGAATCACTTTCTATAATTCAAGTTTAGACGATAAAAAAAAAAACTTATTTGTAATTTGTTTAAAATGTTCATAAATTAAACAAATCACATACAATTTGAGCTTGGGCTTGAGCTGCCAATGAAAATCGGAAAAACGTTCACATATACTTAAGTATAAAATTCAAACCAAAAAAGCTTGACTTAATGTATAATGGAACAAAAAATTCCGCAAAATGGGACATGAAGAAAATAATCAAATGGTAACACAGGTATTATAACACACAAGTGTTAACATCAGGTTGATACAGTTCTCGTATTGTTTTTCACAATAAAATTTGTGTAAATAGAAAACTGTTATCACATTCAACTAAGCCACCTACTAAACAGTGGTGATAAACACAATATACTCATGAGCACTGAAGATGAAAGTGTAGCGACTTTCGAAAACAGCTGCTCTGCCCTGCTGTGTAAGTTGAATAAAACTGATGTTGACTTCCTTTGTGCCTAGGAATATTTATCATCATGTCTTTCTGAGATTTTAGCTAAGTTAGAACAATTAGCCTATACAAATATTAATATAGCAAAAACTTATTTGATTTATTATTTATCAGTATCGTTATCAGCTGCTTCTGGGTGTTTTACCAACGGAAGAGATTTCTATGGTTAAAAACAATATTTTGACACTTCAAAACTTCAAAGAGATTAAAAAAAGATACAAAAGATCACAACTTATTATAAATTTGTACATAAAGATGGCGCTGATTTTTTATCGACGTGCTTACATTTAATAAACTTACTTACTCAGTTTTTCATTCATCGCATAGATGGCAAAAATCGATTTAAAATGCGTAATTCATGTAATCGATTCATTAAAAATCGATTTTTACAATTAATAAAATCGATTACAAAAAATCGACAGTAAGAAAGAAATAATCGATTAAAACAAAAATCGATTATTTATTCACTTCCCTAATTCAATTGCAAGTCAACTGCTACCCCCGGGCGTATAATCAACATTCATGAAAGCGTCATGTTCATCATACGTCACCGGTTCTATAATCTTAATTATTTTTACGTCAAGAGATACACAACAAATTGAATATAAATAAATCCGCCATTTTAAACTTTCCAATTCCAAATGCCATCATTCAAATAGTAGAGCACACTTTTTAAACCCTTCACAAGAATGTGAAAGGGTATATTTAGGTTTGTCACTCCGTATGTAATTTCTTCGATATCAATATGCGATCCCATGAAGTATATATATATATTCTGGATCCTTATGAATAGCGATGACGATTGAGCGATGTCCTTCTGTCCGTCTGTCCGTCTGTCTGTACGTGAAATCGGTTTTCCCAAGCCCCCAGAAGAACCAGAGACTTCATTCTTATACTGATCGATTGGAAGTGAGCCAACTTAGAGTGGTATTGAAATTTAGAGAAATCGGAAGGACGGTTCCAGAGCTGGGAAGCTTACACCTATTTCTCGAGGCAAAATTAACACCAAAAGCCGATTATTTTTTTTTTGTTTATTTGAAAATTGAACCTATTTCATGCTTTGGGAATCCTCAATTGTCCATTTAAAACTTTAAAAAAAAAATAAAAAATCCAGGGATGGGAAATTTAAAAAAAAAAATTTTTTTGGTACATTCGGTATTTTGTGGTACATATAATAACTAAAATGTATAAAAGTGTTAAGTTTTTCTTAAATAAAACCGTTTATGATAACATGATAAATTTAAAGTTTCCATCCAGGGTTCCGAAATTTAAATTTTTTTATACAATACATAACCAAAAATCAATTAACGTCGTTTTTGCCAAGTTAAAATTATTTTTTACTTCGGCAAAACAAATTGGTATTAAAAATTTAAAAAATTAAAAAATTCGATTCCAGGGTTGGATACTGCAATATTTTGGACAACATGAACGTTACCGAAATGGCTAAAAATTTGTGCTTTTGCTTAAATAAAACCGCTTTACACGTTATGAGGACTTGTATTTTTTGCTAACTGAAACTATTTTATAAGTTAGAAAGCAGATGTACGTTAGTGAAGGGTATATAAGATTCGGCACAGCCGAATATAGCACTTTTACTTGTTTAAATTCAATATCACAAGAAATACTTCTTCGTTTTTTGTTACATTTTCTTTGCCCGAATTTCATTTCTGCCAATTAAATCAGACGACATTAACAAACACTAGATTTGCTGACAATTGAATTTTACAAGCAAAATCAAATTATTTTTTTGGCAAATCAAATAATTGTCAATGTAAAATAGACAAAATTATTGCAAACTAAATATTAAATATGCATCGATTTGAAGTTTACTTAATTGCCTCAAATATTATTTCCTCAAAATCACTTGCAAACTTGTTCAATTCGTATTGAAAACTTCATATGTAAGAAGTAAATAACTAAAAGATAAAGATACTAAAGTATCTGGACAAATTGAAATTATTCTTGCAAAAATCGCCAGGTGGTCGGGATTCATGCATGCACATGCACGTGCGTGCATATATGCGCATCTTTCTTCGAGTTAAAGCCATTGAAGTTTGAGAAAAGAATTCTCAGTTATTTGTTAACCAACCGACTTTGAGGGAACAAAAAAGTGTGTTTTTAATTTCTTTCTGCCAAACAAAATAAAAGCGAAATAAAGAGTTGTTTTCAAGCAAAACTAAAACGCCTTTTATATCCTTTACGCTGAATAGACTGAAAACACAATTTTATGTGTACATTACTACATAAAATTATCTCTTAATTCACCAACGTTTTATTGATATTCATGGACAAAAACTCGGAACTAATTTGTTCGGAGTTGAGTTAATTCATTTCCTTCGATTATTTCAAGTCTTATCAAATCTCAGACTTCCCCCTTAACTTTTCCAATAAAATAAAATAATATTATTTGCCATATTTGAGCAAACAAATTATCAATGGAAAGCCAAGTGGAGTTGTTGTCTTGTTCTAAAATGAAAGATAAAATACTAACACTCAATCCTTTTAACTTTCAATTGTTTATTTATGAAAGAGTTCGTTCTGCTAATGAATTAATTATCAGCAACTACATTTTGCACACTCAACAATATTCTCGATTACTATTTAATTGCGCTCATTGTGAAGCGTCATTTCCTTCAGTTTTTCTTTCCAGCAATAAAAGCAATAGAAAACACTAAACCATCACAAACTGACTGGAATTATTAACGAAAGCAACATGAGCCTCTTTCCGTTTCCGTATTCCTCTCAAGTATTTATGACTCAACTAACAGACATGTTCGTTTTACTTTTTTACTTTTTCACTTTTTTTCACAATTCTTTTTTCTTTCCTGCTGTCTACTAAAACAATGTTGCACTGTTTTCTCTACGTTATTGAAAGGAAAATGCTCAAGTTTCCCAACCGTGTCTGCACACGTCAATTTAACATTCTTGTAAAGATGTTTGTGCTACAAATAAGACAATTATTTCCATGATTCCTGTAAATATTGTTGTCATTGTTGGTGTTGGATTTTATTAGATTGTTGTCTTGTTGCAACACCATACACATAATCTTAAATACAGTTATTGGCCCCAATGGACGCCAAACAAGCGTGTCAGTGTTATTTAAACAGCAACAATGAAGTTCATCAAACATGTTTAAGAGTCAAACAAACAAAAATTCCTACATACACGTTGTATGGACAGGCGTATAGGAAAGGTCCGGCGAGAATATGTATTGAACACGGATTAATTAATTAATTGATGGAATTAACTTAATTAAATAGAAGAGAAAACCCATGACATCACAAATAGAGATCGGCAAACACCAGAAGCTCAAAATTGCTTCAAAATATCAAATATTTTTATTATTAAATGTTACTTGATTAGGATATACGATGACTTCAGACACTAATAAAGTGGGGTAGCAGTACTTCAGAGGCTTTTTATGTGGAACTCTTTTAGGGGAAACTTGTCTGCTTAATTTTTACTGACTATAATGGCGTCTTTGAACAGACATGAAAAATAAAGCTGAAACGGTCTTTAATGCCTCTTTCAACTCCGCAAATAATTTATTATTCCTTTTTAAAGCTGATGAAAAACAACACAAAACTATCACTCCAATAGTCGAGGGCTCGATTCCAGCCCTACACTCTGGGTATTTTATTAAACATAAACTAACAAAAACTCCATATACAACTTCCATACATCTCTGTCCAGCAGCAAGAAATGTTGTTCTTTTCAGCAACTCCTCAAATTTAAATTCATTATTTAACTTCTCTTATCTGAAACAAATTCAAACAAGAGACAATCAATTTTGGCAAAAGTCTGTACATTAAAACTAAAACGTTTTGGCTATAAATTAAATCCATTACAAAGAGTTGTTGTACCAAAACAACAACAATTAAAATGATGTTTTCTTTTTACGAATGTCAATTACCAAAATGTGTCCAAATTCTATATGTCCATCGAATTGTTTGTCAATTATTGAAAACATCAATAAACGACTACACAAAAGGCAAAGGACTTTATTTTCTTGCTTACAGACACACAAAACCTCAACAATGTAGACTGGAAAACAACAGGGATTAGCAAAAGGAAGGAGAAAGTTGTGCATTGACATTCAATACTTTTTCCTACAAGTTAGAAATACAGACAGACGGACAGGAAGAGAGACAATTTATGGCATTGGACACACAAAAAGGAAAGAACTTTAATAAACTGGAATTCATAAGCGTACAAAATGGCAGAAATCAATCATGCTCAAACACAGACATGCGACTACAACTGCTTGTGACCAACACGATGTGTAACATTGATGAGGGTTTTTTTTCGATCAAAATGCTGATTCAAAAGCTCCAGGCAAGAGATTTGTATTATTTGAATACTTTGAAATCTAATAAAAAAATAATAACTTTTCCCATAGACAATCGAAATGGGGACACAAACTGCTGATTGCCATCTTCAATGTCTTTTTGATGTCGGTGTGAATGTGCACGTTGTAAGACAATTTAAACTACAAAAGAAAAAGTCGGAGAATCCAATTTTTGGTGTGAATTTCTGCCTTAGAAATGAAGATGCGAATAAATAATCTCTTCAGGCCAAATCACTTTATCAGCTGCCGTTTAGTTGGCAAATTAAGAAACTGCAAGTTTTTCAATGCCATGACATTTACAAGGCAGTCAACAGCTGGTGTTACACATTCATTGAAAATATATTCATTGACAAAGTGAAAACTCAGCGGAATTGCACTTATTTTCTAAAAATTAATTAAAAACTCCCCGCTTGCTGTTACTCCTCGAAGACGATTACGGCCTTTAAGTAACGAAGTCCATAAGCCTCTGCGACTTATTGAATTACTTTTCTCATGCCTCCGAATAACACTTCTGATAAAACTTCCTCACATATTCCAATTTTTTTTTTTTTCAGTACATTTAAACGCGTCTGTTTGCATGCCTGCAGTTTGAGTGTTTATGAGGCGTGTGTCTTAACAACTGTTTTGTAGTTATTTTGAAATTATTGGTTTTCTGAGTGTGTGACAGCTTTAAACTTGGCTAAGTAACATGCTTTTAAGCTGCCTGAAGCCTTATTACTGTCTCCTAAATGTCTGCCTCGTGCTCCTCGTACTTTCTGTCGCACTCAATTAGAACAAAATGCAAGCAAACGAGTACGTACAAAATTTTGTATGGCAATAAACTTCTACAACATATACAAACAACGATTTAATTACTGTTATATTGTCTCGGACAGTGGCATGTTGTGGAGTTGTTAAGTGCAGTTAAAATTATGGACACTTGCGTTTATTACACGGCGTGAAGTGTTAGTGACTTTGTGATGTATTTCATTCCTTCACGAGCATAATAAATTTGCAGGCGTATTTCTTCTGTCCACTTAAGTTGCTTATGCACTCACTGCATCAAAATATTACGAGGCTGGTCTTATAAGTAACATTAAGCTTCTAATACGATCCTAATGTGTACATGATATATACTAAATCATCTACTCTCCATTCTGAAATATATATTTCCGTAAGAGAAATGTAGAGAGTCTTAACACATGCAAAAAGAAAAGAATAGCACCGAAAAAAGTCACTTATCAAAGAACTTACGGCACTGAAAATTTAACATGAAAGTCATTTAGCTGCAACTCTTAGTCAATTACTTGGCGTTTCTATCTTGGTCAATAGATATATTTTTAAGGTAAAAGAAAAATTACTTTTTATCTGCATTTCCACAGAAAAGATATTAAATTTATTGTGGCAGTAAATAGTTGGATACAAATTACTTGCAAGTAAATTCAATTTAAACACTGTGGCATGCTAAGCCAATAAAAGGGCAAGAAGCAAATTCAGACAGGGAACAAAAAAATTAAAAAAAAAAAAGACACGAAGAAAAATTATCACACGGTAAAAAAAGGACTCAGCAATCGTGTGCTTCAGCATATTTGCTACAGTTCTGGTATCCTTTTTCACAATAAAATTGGTAAAAGTAGAAAATGTTATCGCGTTCAGATGAGCCACAAACAAGAAGTTATAAACAAAAACAAGCATGAATGCTGATGATGAGAGTAGCGGTTTTCGAAAACAGCTTTTCTATTCTGATGTGCAATAAATTCTCTGATGTGCAATAAAGACTTGCAATTAAAATGACCAAAGAAATAAAACTTCAGTTCAGAAATACTCTTCAAAATCGCTAAACACTCTCATAAATCTCTTTAAGATTTTTTATTTTTTATTTATGAAATTTTCTTGAACATTTTTAAAGAAATTTTACAGTCAAACTTGGTGGAATAGCTTTTAACTTTGCGCGTTAAATCGAGCTCAGAAAAAGCAACCGGAAAGATGAAAATTGTGTTATACTTCCTGCGCTGAACACGCTGCTGATGGAAATTATTCCATCCACATCTTTAACATGTTCCATAACAAGGGACTTGTAGCTGCCACAGATAAATATTTGCTTTAATTTTACCGCAAATATTGAAATAAATATGTCGGGTTTTAAGGCCTGCCAAAAAATAAACGCCGGTTTACCCACTGTACGGGAATGTAACCTGAAGTTGAGCAATAAAAAGCTGGACCACCCCTCAACATACCAACTTCACATGTCTCTCTTAACGTCAGTGGCTTGTTTCTGTGGAACCCAACCAAACAACTTCCTGGCAACCACTAACGCGTATAATCGCTAACCAAAAGCTTAACGCATTAACAATATCTGAATGCTTAACCAGAGACAAGTTGACTACTAAATTTATATATTTTATCGCTTCTTATTTGAACAGATAGATTCATATCTGTGTGTGTGTGTGTGTGTGTGTGTGTACTTTATTGTTTCCATGTGTGCCACTCTTGTGAAACCAAATTTGGGCCATACTCTACCCCACAGCCCGAGAAGCACAACAATTGGTTTCATGTCCTCCTCATTCGCATTTAATGTGTTTTCAAAGCTGGTGGCTAAGGAAGGCATTGCGTGTGCCTCAGCAAGAAGAAGAAAATAAGCAACTACACAAATGAATAATGAGTATTAAATACTTATAATTGAAGAGTTTCCGTTCGAGTATTTACAATCTTAACAAATTACACGCCAGGCATTATTGTTGTCGTTTGGCGAAATATTTATGAGAAATACGAGTGTATAAACCGGGATATCAAATAATTTCCTTTGATAAAATCTAAATGGCTTTCGCTATTAAGATTGTTCTGTGATTATTTTATGTTTCCTACGAAAATTGTAACTTAAAATGGAGAGCAAAAAAGAAACTTTCACAAAATAAATGTGCACTGCAGAGTATTTGGAATCCAGCAAACAGTCGAAGATATTCACTTTAAGAACTCTATTAAAAGCCAAACGATACGTCTGTTAGATACGCCGCCACTCAACTAAACAATCGTTGTAGTTGCAAGACACTTGTGTTTTGTATGTCTCTGCATTATTTTATGTGCTGAAAGCCATTTCTGATTTAATCATAAAACTTTTACAATTCTGTAAAGCATTAAAGTCGAACATGTCTGCTTCTTTGTTCGCAGGCATGTGGTTGCACTGAAGCTACGCTAATGAACGCAATTAATGTTGAACGCCAAAGTGACAATAATTACGTGCCACGTATTATATAAACATTTTATAGGCTTTTGTCTCGGTTTAAGGTTTTACGGCCGCAGATTAAATTGGCAACAAGTCATGGTTTCATGTTGCCTTCTGCTCGTGCTCTGCTCAAGCAAGACACGGAGATTTTGGGAAAATTCCTTCAAATGAATGGAATTTCTCAATAACAAAAGATCAGCTTGAAAAGGAGGAATTCAGATTTGAGTCTCCTGTTGTTTGTTTGAAGCAGTTAAAAATAAGACTGCTCAGGCCGAGATCCCAGGTTTTTACTTCAGACTCTTCGAAGTAAATGGAATCGAATTATGCTGTTCTGTTTCCATGACGGAGGCACAACAGTTGTCACTGCACGTTACCGACAGCTATTGATTGGCATAATGATTTCCTTAAGGATTAGAGAAGTAACAATTCACAGGAGAAGTAAGAAGTAAAACAGCTGCAACAAATTCTCCATCCTATACTTTCTTGTACCGCCACAATGCACTGCCCATCTACCGACTACTGGTCCTACCAAAAAAAAAAATATACTTGCGCGTACAAAGCGTCTGGTAACACAATTTCTGCTCATCTCATCTGCTCGAGACCTCAAAACTTTTCCTTAAGTTAATCAATATTAAACAATTTTATACCTTCAAAACTCTGCATGTACCTGTTCTAGAGTTTCTTTTTTTTTTTTTTCTTTTTCAAACGTTTGATTCCTGTCATGTCTCGTACGGATATCATCCATAAAATACTTATAATAAGTACATATAAATTTTATTACATGAGGAGACATGCGAGCATAAATAAGAATTTATTTATGGCCATTTTATATATGAGAATTATGTGCTCAGTTGTCGCATGTTGAACAGGTCCTTGGCGACAAGTACGAAAACAAATAAATAGAAGATAAGAAACGTGTACGACTCTATCGTTTATCAAACGTATCAATGCGAGTTTGAATGGAAAATACATTTTAAATCAACATTTACTTCTCCTGACTATGGAATTATTATATGCCAAAATACAGCAAAATTTGCTGCAAACACTCCTAAATAAGCGACATTCGATTTACGTCGCAGTTGTTAACTGAAATTGTCAAAACCAATCGATTATTAAACATCTCACATTTCCCAAAGAATGCCCAGAAGGAACTTGAAAATCGTTTGCGTACCTACGCCCACCTGTACTTCATTTCAAACTACAAGACTTTTAAACAAGAATATATAATTCAATACAAGAAATAACAACGCAAATAAACGAATAAAACAACAAACTAACTGAAATTCATTACGGACATGAATTATGCAAATCTCAAGCGATGAGCGCATTTGAATTTGAATTTTTACCCCATATTTCACAAAGAGACCCGAAACTCGTAAACAAACTTGAAAAACTCATGAACAATAAGTAACAACCAAATTACGGAGGAAAATAAATATGAAAAATTATATAAAAAGTAAACATTAAGTTCAGCCCGATGTCTTTGATAAGCAAACGAATTCGTATCCCTTCGCAGCAGTTAAAATCCACACACAATAAAACCATTTCAAGTGACTTCAGGATTCGCAGGCAAGTTTAGCATGACCGACATAGAAGAAGTCAACCGAATGACAAATGACTGCACATGCGTGCTGCGGTGGTTAAATTTTAGTCAAAGGCCCCAAGTATTTTCCGAAGACAAATAAATTGTTTGATGTGATTTGTTTATTTTATGAACATTTTATTTTTGCTATAATAATATTTTTATAGGCTAATTGTTCTAACTTAGTTCAAATCTCAGAAAGACGTGATGATAAATATTCCTTCAGAAAAATGGGACAAGAAGAAAATAATCAAATGGTAACACAGGTGTCATAACACACAAGTGGTAACATCAGGTTGATACAGTTCTCGGATTGTTTTTCACAATAAAATTTGTGTAAATAGAAAACTGTTATCACATTCAACTAAGCCACCTACTAAACAGTGGTGATAAACACAATATACACATGAGCACTGAAGATGAAAGTGTAGCGACTTTCGAAAACAGCTGTTCTGCCCTGCTGTGTAAGTTGAATAAAACTGATGCTGACTTCCTTTGTGCCTAGCAATATTTATCATCATGTCTTTCTGAGATTTTAACCAAGTTAGAACAATTAGCCTATAAAAATATTAAATTGTTTGATGTTGAAATAACACAAAATTTAATGACGCTTTGGGGAGTTGGTCACTGTAATCAAAATACTTTTTTAGCTGATCTAGGAATATCTCCACAGTTTCAACATTGAGACTCAGTAAATGTAATGCGGGTGAATTTTGAAAAATAAGGAAGGGGCATCATGTACCCCCGTGCAAGTATTATTATTTCTCTTATATCTTCAGAACTACAATAGTTCTCTCAGGACGATTGTCCTGATTAACGATGATTATCGAGCCTTGCAAAACAACATTGGGAACTGAACCCAACAATCCCAATGCAACTCAAAACCGGTAAAAGAAAGTCCATAAACGATATCAACATGACTATTTATGTCACGCAAAGGGAAACCCCGGAGTTTCGTTGTAAATAAATAACTCTTTTGGCCAAGTCATTTTGAATAAAGCGAATACGAAGAGCATAAGATTGTATGTCCCTGTAAAATGGAAATTATCGTCACATTCACATTTCTTCAATTCTCTTCAATTCGCTTCATTTCCATCAAACCAGTCAAAGTCAGCCAATATAATTTTCTCCATTCACGAGTATTTCATAAATAAACGTAAATACCCGCCTGCGAGTGTATGCGTACGAATATTTCAGGAATATTTCAAACCAAGAAATAAACAATCTGTCATACAACATTTTTGTGACATTCCACTCGTTGTTTTCTTTGTTTTATTGTAGACAAACAGGAATTAACTCCGTTAAGAATAGTTCTAGTCTTTCTATTGTTTCCTGTTAGCTGTTGTTCTTTTCTAGCTTTTCACACTCATACATCACAATAGCCAAGCATATGCGCTTCTGAAATTCCCAAATGGCTGTGCTGACTTTTTCTAATCGCATCAACGAGCACATGAAGTGGCTCCATAAATACTTGCAATGCGACTGTTTCCATTAGGGTGCAGCAGTGAATTTGGGAATAAAATATAAACCAGCTGTACTTGAAGGAAATGGAATTTGCAAAATATTCTTAAAACAAAAATTTTATTCACAACAATTGTTATTAATTTTTTATTTACAAAGATTTCAGTTAAAAATATCTTTTTGTTTTTAAATTTATAACATATTAATAAAACAATTTGTTATACAAAAAATTTATTTTATGAAACTCTTATGAATCAAATTGTTTTTAATCTAGTTAATGCTGGAATTATTCAGACTTCAATATTATGGGGAAGAAATCCAAACTGATCGATTGAAGAGTTTTTAGGCACTTCTTATTAGCGTTCCACTGGCCCCTGATGCTATTCATCAGAAGCCCTTCACTCAAAAATTCTTTGAATAATTAAAGATATTTTTTTAAACTTCCACTGAAATAAAAAAAAAGTTTGGAAAATATCAACGTCGAACAACAACTCCTGGATCGATTTTCCTTTTTCTCTTCTTACTTTCTTATTCCAAATTAGCTGGCTTTTTTCCAACTCTGAAGTTGTAACTTTTTGTAAGATTTGGCGAAAATAAATCAGCACAACTAAAATAGAAGAGTTGAAAACGAAAATTCGTAAATAATTTTTTCCTAAAACTTCGACATGTTTTCCTTCACGCCACTGACTGGGACCCAAAAGTGGCCACTTCACACAATAATAAAAACAAATATTCCAGCACGCTAAATGTACCCTCGACCTTCGATTTCCTATTCAAACTCATTAACTACTTCAGCCAACAGCAGCTCAAGGCATAACATTTGGAAGCCAAACAAGTTTACGAATCGCCATGTGCGACGTGATAGTGATTAAGCCCCCTGAATACTACGGGGATATTAAATATAAATCCTGTCATAATCATATTTTCCAAGCACACATGGAAACTCTATGCGAATGAATTTCAATACCATCGGACATGAACACAAACACACTCCCAACAGTATTCATTTCTCAAATGGACTTTAAAATTAGAGTCATTTATTTATCGAACTCTGCACAATATTTTTGCTGCACTGGATTATAAATGAACCGCAGAAGGCAAAGTCTCTAAACATGCTCGTGAGTTGTTGCGAAATTATGAACATAAATCCAGCCGTGCATCTACATGAAGACTATAAAATCTGTTTGAATATTAATGAACGCCAAATGGAATAAATTATTTTCGACAGAAGCCCACACACACACACACACACACAAATAAATCCTGTTTTGTTATCGCACTTTTAAAATACGCAACGGATTTTTCTTTTGAAATTACGGTTTTAAATTAATATATTATATCTGTACACTGAAAATAAAGGAGATTGAGGAAAAATTATTACTCTAGATGAAGTTTTTCAAAAGGTTGAACTATTTATATTTTACCACGTTGAAGGATTGTTTGAATGGATGATGAGAGTTTTACGATAAACATTCTAAAACGTTAAAGCAAACTCTTTTCCCTACGCAAAAATTTCGTTTGTTATTTACAATCAGTTTTTAGAAATACCACAAACCCGACTAAACGAAATTCACGTTTTGTAAAATTTATGAGATAAAAACAGAAAATTAATTTTTTTTAATTAAATTAGCGTGATAATTCTTATTTACGATTTAACTGATGATGTGCTACACTCGACTGATGGCATTCCTTGACTTCATGTAAAATATTTTGGTAATTAAATCAATATTTTGTGATAATCATTGTAGTTGCTGTCACAACCGAATTTATCTCTGTATGCGTGCTGAAGCATAATAAATTTTGTAATTTACATTTGAAAAGTCTATAAATCACGTAACATTTCTACAATTATTGTAAATTGCGTCACATATTCATCATCACATTTAAATTCGTACAAAAATTCAGTTAATTAATTAAAAACTCTGCAGTAATTAGATGGCAGTGATTAGATACGCTTTAATAATTACTTTCGTCAATGTTGCCCAAGAGAAGTGAGAGTAAAATAATAAATTTTAGCCAACTATTGAAGCGTTGTCACGAACGGAACGAGGAATGACGAAAGAGATGAATTTAGTCCAAGAATTAGTAAAATATGGATGCCAACAGCCGTTATGATTTGCTTATTTGATGCATGAATTACTACAGTCTTAAGAAAAACATCCGATTTAATTTCATTTATTCGTAAATAACCATGAAATGGTACTTGAGGTAAAACTTGCAATGTCGTACTTACTCTTGTTCTCAATTGTTCCTCAGGGAGGAAGACCTTTTGAGACTTTCCTGGAATAAGAACATCATGAGGCATTCCTATAGAACAATTGCAGATAATTCGTTATTGTTATCCGTTCGAGCCTCCAACATAAAGGAAGTTATTAAATTAAAATGAGTATTTCAGGTGCTTAAAATGATGCCTTTTAAAAAGGATTTAAACGCTTCAAAAGTGCGTTTTAAATAGGATTTAAATGCTTCAAAATAACCAAAATATAATAGAATCACACGCAAAGTAAATCGGGAGCAAGTGACAGTGGTTCCCCTGCAATTAAATTGGCTAAAAATTATATCTTTTCTAGAACACCAGATGTAATATGAAACAAACAAATGCACGAATGAAGTCAGCTAAGGAAAACAACATGAGGAAAACACTTCCCAGTTATATTTGACAGCTTCGGCTTTATGAATTTCAGCTGACGATATGTATAACACGGGAACAATATGAAATCTGTTTTATAAAAAACGCAATTTCATATCATTGCGGCTTGTTCAACTTGATTTTGTTGTTCTTCTGCTGGCAAAAGTTAATTGATTGTCAAGGAAACTCTCAGATCTCTGGCTCGATTCCGCACTCAGTCATGAATTTATATGGATATTACCGACTACCAAGATGTACTTCATTGCGCATTAGAGCAGTCTACAAATAATAAAAATGCACGCAATTTTCTTTAGAAAATGTGCAAAAATCGTCACGGTTTCGAACTTCTGTGAGTGCTGCGAGTTGCTGACATTATCCAATGAAAATGTTTACAGGGTTAAATTTGAAATCAAAAGCTGAGCCAAAATTTATGAATGTGTTGGTTTGAAGCACACGCATACCTACACACAAGTACAGAGATTGCTTGGACAGTGCAAAACAAAGCAAGTCAAAGCTCAGACGAAAATACCTGCATGCTTTGAGGTTGCACATTTATTCCAGTGTGAATACAATTGAATGTAAAAGCTACGCGTGAATGTGTGTGCACACATACAAACGACTGCATGCAGATATTTTATTAATAAAAATAGCAGAACTCTCCTATTCTTAATCAACTTCTCTTTTATTTCACTGTTCTTAGTAGAAATACTTTCTTAGAGTTTCTGTCAAACAAAAACTTTATTTGAATGGAAGAAATATTCAAACAAAAGCCGTTTAGATACGAAGGAAGACATCTTCGTTCAGTTGCAAGAGCTTTTCAAAAATAAGCTGAGTTGAAAGAAATTGAATTTAAATATTTTCCATGACCCCGTCACATTTACAAGATATCTACCACCGTTCACTTGAAAAAAAAAGGTCGGGCGGTGTAAATATTTAAAACTCAAATACTAAATTTCTTGTATAGAAATTTTAATTTTTCCATAACTTGTATGGCAAAATTTATAAAACGGAAAATACACTTTTTTCATTTTATTATTTGAAAAAAAAAAATTGCACACACGAGTACAACAAAGAAAAACTTCAGCGTTTGCTTGCAGCCGTGCAGGCAAATGTTGTACAAAATAATCATCACCTTGGCATTTATTGGCAAGACATGCAGTTGCCATATTTTACTTTGTTTGTTTTATTTTCCCATTTCCCAAAAGCCCAAACTTTAAACAACTAAATGAAAAATAAAAAGCTGCAACATGTACGAAGCATGCCAGCAGTGAAACTCGATTGCTCAGGTATGTGGAGTAGTACGAAGTGCACCTTCTACAGCCATTAAATTTTGCCTCTGCTTCGCTTGTTTGTTCCAAGCTGCGTGTGTATGTGTGTTTGTTCGATGGTGTGTGTGTGTGCACTGGCATATAATGCAATTACTTTTGCCGAACAAAACAGCTCACAATGGAGCCTAAATTTCAAAGGAATAGGAGAGCACAATGCAGACAGGAAAGAATATATTTCTGTAGCGCAATTTTAATTTTAAAGCTTCTGAATGGAATTCGCAGTTAGCGAATTAATTTCAAAGTTTGGCCATTTGTAATGCCAAATATATGTAAGAATCTGGATGTAGACACGTGATTTTCCCCATATTGAGATATTTAAATACAAGAGAATAAAGTGGATTATAAGGAAACGAACTTCTTTATTTATTGGGAGTTTTGTAGAACTTTTTCAATTAAATTCCTGTAAAACAAAACATTCGAATTCTTATCAAACATCTTTTATTCACTTTCCCAATTCACAACGTATTGGCAGGGTTGTGTTTTATTGAAATGTTGCACGTAACGAAGATTTTCTTAGCAACGTGCTCATGTGGAAATTGCAAACAACATTCATACGACATACAACTCTAAGAAGAGGTGGTGAGTCGCACAAATGTTTTGTTTTAAAAATTTCAAAGATACAATTGTGTTGAAACTATTATTCGGCTTAGGGAAGTTCCACAAATACAACGTGGCAAAACAAAAAGCGTTCCCACTTTAATATTGGAAACAAAATGTCTCCATTTTATTATATTTGAAACTGATTGGGTTTCTTAATATTAAAATTAATTACTTCCTTAAGGCGTAATTAAAGAGTTAAGAAAAGTTCATCCCTCTTCATTGAGATGTAAAAATATAACAATAATTTTGCTGGAAAATAAAACTCCAGCATCTAAAATTTTAGCCTACAATTTCACATAAAATTCGCCGTAATTAAATTTTTCCAGCAGAGGATTCCGTAAAGAAAAATTAAGTCCCCCTCCACAATATCCGGAGGATGTTTGACAACTTCGTGACATGGAACTCTGCCACCGTCATCCACCATGGAGTTACCATCCATGGTAACTGTAAGATTTTAAACGAATTTGTGTTTGACTGCCGTCAAAAGCAGACAACCTCTTGAATGGCAAGAAAAGGCTTAAGGGCATACGTTTGGTGGAAGTCCATAAGCTGAGCTAAGAACTGCTATCCATCCATCATATCTCCTCCCAAGGAAGAGGGTTCAATGGAATTAAGCGGTAATAACCGGAACAAACAACAATTACCATGGCCTTGAGAGAACGCACTCTTTAGAAGGAATAAAAAATATGTTAATTGATCTGATTGATGAAACAACATTTTTAAGTCCAATAGCCACGTTGTTACCAAACCGCCCTCGTACGTATATACAATTTGAATGCATTCCCAGGAGTGTGGCTGTGCAAAATACCAGGCATACAAAGAAAAGTTAATTTTAGATTCTCATTTTGTTAAATCAATACCACAAAACAAGACATGCCTCGTTAGTAAAGCAAAATGCATCACAATCATTTGCGTTTCTTGACGTTGAACTATAATTTCATGCAAACCGCTATCGCAAATCTCTCATCACAAAAATAAATATATATATATATATATATATATATATATTCAAAATAAAGCTGTTAAATTAAAACAACATTTTCAGTTTGTGTGTTTAGAAAATAACTTACGTAAATGCAGCTGGATTTCTTCTTTCAATGCGGCCAGTCTTTTATCTTCGTACACTCAGTTACCGAAATTGCGGATCAATCAAAGAAGTTGCCTGCTTTTAAGGTTTTGGATTGTTATATATCATTTTGTTGGTATTATTTTGCGATATATCCGGCATACAAAACACGGCATGTATTTTTCTAATTTTCATTTAAAAATTATTAAAATATTTCGGTTAAAAGAGTTCGCAGAAGCACGTGTGAACTAGTTTGACACAACTAGGAAACTAAACTTTTCTACTCACGCACTTTTGCTAAAAGCTCTCCAGCTACACGAACTTCAGACAAAACACGAACAAGATGAGAAGAGAAAGTCAGTTGTTGGCACACTCACACGAATATGTTTTACTCACAAAAGCTTCCCAAGTTGAAGTGCAAGACTGGTGAGTTTTTAATTTGTTTAAATATTTTTTTGTAACAATTTTCCGTGTTGTTGGAACTTCTCACAGCTCTTGTGCTGTTCTTGTAACACTTGCAGATATTCCTGAAGAGTCGCACTACTTTTGGCTTGAATTTCTTAGCCAAATTTGTTTGTTTCAGAAGATTGTGGTGTGTCTCCGTTCGAGTACACTTTGTTGCTCTTATACGTCGGCACTGGCTGGTATCTCAACAACTTGAATGTTGCCTGAAACGAATGTTTCAAACATTCAATCGTGTGCTTCAGCAACATTCTGCTTGAATTGAATAGCACGTACCAGTACATCCAGATGCAGATGCTGCTAATGGAAAATGATACAGTTTAATATATTAATATTTATATAGGCTAATTGTTCTAACTTAGTTTAAATCTCAGAAAGACATGATGATAAATATTCCTAGGCACAAAGGAAGTCAACATCAGTTTTATTCAACTTACACAACAGAGCAGAACAGCTGTTTTCGAAAGCCGCTACACTTTCATCTTCAGTGCTCATGTGTATATTGTGTTTATCACCACTGTTTAGTAGGTGGCTTAGTTGAATGTGATAACAGTTTTCTATTTACACAAATTTTATTGTGAAAAACAATCCGAGAACTGTATCAACCTGATGTTAACACTTGTGTGTTATGATACCTGTGTTACCATTTGATTATTTTCTTCATGTCCCATTTTTCTGAAGGAATATTTATCATCATGTCTTTCTGAGATTTTAACTATGTTAGAACAATTAGCCTATATAAATATTAATATAGCAAAATAAAAGTGTTCAATAAAAATAAAATCAGATACAGTTTAATGTTGCAACATTACACCGCCATGTTGCATACCACATAAAATAGTTTCGGAATGTGTGATAAAACTTTCAGTTGATTCGCCTGAATAGAATTTATATCAGATACTTCCTTCACATATGAATTTAATGTTGCAGAGGCGCTCTTTATAGGCCTCTTAAATGAACACATTCGCAACAAATTAATCAGCTTAAGTTCCATTCGGAGAAGGTACATTTTGTTAGGAGTGTCAAATTTAACAGTTCTATATAAAATTAACACTTCTTATTGCCGGATCCGTATTGTTTTCAAGTTTATTTTTTAACACAACACAAATTATGAAACGATATGCAAAACATTCAGAACCTCCAGCCGAAAAAGGAGGCGCCAACTACGGCATCTTTAGATTTAAGCACAAGAACTTCCTTCATGGAAATTATATTATAAAAGGAAGGTACTGCTTCCAGTCGGGGATTGGTTTAGCAGTATTATTTTACTTAAGATGAAAATACTCTGTGACATCACATTTGTTGGTTTATTTAGAAATTTACAGTTCAGAAGGTGGTTTTACAAAAGGAACTTACAAGAAAATGACAAGTGCTAGCACTGTTATAAACTGGTGCGTTTGCTTGCGACGACACAAATTGCCACAGCATGTTTTCGGTAAACTGTTAAGGGTTAAAGGCGCTTTGTCACATATAAAGGATTTCATCACAATTGCACGATTCCCCTCAGCAGCCTTAATATTTAATAAATTGGTTGGCATGATAAATAAAACATTTGCAATAAACAAAAGAACTGGAAAACGTTTCAGATATTCAACTTAAATTTTTGCTTCAATCTTCCTTCGCTGAATTAACGGAAGCCATTGTGGAAGCGAAGAATCAGTGAAGCCTGTGATATAACGATGATTCAATGATGATTGAAAATTTTTATTTAATTACATTTTCCGTATTCGTTTACTTTATTTATAGATGTGGAAGAAATTTATGCATTCAATTGCATTTTCACACTTTTCCTGCGCAAGTTGTTCCTGGTGTAAATACGAATTTCCGAGCATCTCGAAAATAAATTGTTTGTTATTTATTTATTTTGTTGTTCTCAATCACTTGCATTTCCCTGGCATGTGCAGATGTAAATGTTCAAGTACATTCACACTTGGATTGCTTGTAGGACAACACATGAATCGTTTGTTTATGGATGGCTTTCTGTCACTTATTTTTTTATTTTTTATTCTTTTGCCAACGAATTTATGTCATGAAATACGATGGGGCGTATGCAAATTAGTTGGTTGTTTGACAAACGACTCATGTGTGACTGCAATTTTTACAGCGCTCTGCCTCTTGAACTCCGTGACATGTTTGATAATATTGATTTCAGGGATTAGAAGAAGGATAGAGTACTTGGAAGGACTAAGCGCAGGCGGCTAACAGCAATGAGTTTTCAAAACTGAGCTGCTCTTTACGTCGCTAAAAAAAAAGCATGTAACATGATCACAATAATTATGTAGTGTCTAGGACAAACATCCCATGGTTGTGTGAAACAGGTTGCTGTTTCATCTTGTGCAATCATAGTTTGGTTACATCTTATCATAATATAAAAAATATATAATAATATTGATGAGAGTTGAGATAAATCGCACGAGCAAGTGCTTGAGTTGAAAACAAATGGAGGGCATACTCGCATGCTGCACTGCTCTCTTCCTGTTGCATTAACACAAGATGAAAATTACATACTTGGCTATCCCTGATATGAATAAACAACTTTTATCCTGACGTATCCGCACCCATAGTCAATGTGCATTTTATTAAACCAAACAGTTAAATGATGTGCAAATAATATTTTAATTAAGCCGAAGCTGTCCAGCCTTAAATAAGTGAGGAAAATTGTTCACGTAAATATCCTGCATGGACTGCATTTAATGCGAAATTAAAACGTTGGCATTTATCACAGATTGTGGTTGTAAACATGTGCAACAGCAGTTGTTGGGCAACAACACGCCATCGGATTCCAAGTGGAATAAGAAATAGAATTGAAACTGTGAAATTTTTTAGATCTTAATGTTGTCGGAATATTTTACTAAAACATAAAAATATATATATTTGCAATCGGATTTCAGTGCTTCGAACAAATCAATTATTTAAGCATCCAACGCATCGGAAACAATTGTAAATATTTTATTTTATTGTACTAAATTTGTGTGTGTGTTCGTGTATTAATAATTAAGAAAGTTAATTTTATAACTGATAAAACACTCGCAGCAGATAAATATTATTATGCAAATATTTATTCATCAGCCCATTCAAATATATTTACATACACTGATTACATGCGCTGCTCTGGCATGCCCAGTGGAAACCATCAGAGGAAGTACATCCGACCAACGACGCTGTTCTTTACCAACGTGCTAATGGGCGTGGAAATTGGGGCAGTTTGCATGAACACTGAAACATGAATCTATTGTTGTGCATTTCTACTGGGTGCAGGCGTATGTCGGTGCACAACTGCTACCGCTTCCAAACAGAAATAAATATTTGCGCTCAATAATAATAAAAATAATAATTAAATGAAAAGAGCACAGATTATTGTTGCAAATATGCGCGCGTATTGAAGTGTGAAACCTTCAATTTATTTTTAAGCGGTTTATGGGTTTTTATGTTAATTGAAAAATAGTTTCAATTGTACATAATTTTAAATATTTTATTGTGGTCAATATGATGAAAGCACATGCAGGAGAAGAAAAACACTTCACACCCGATGAGTCTGCCAGAGAGCTATTTTTAGATATTTTCCCTCTTCTATTAAATTTTGTTGTTCAGTGGGCACTTTTCCTTTCTGTGATCTTTAATTTTTTAGCCTTTTAATTCCAACTGAATAAAAGTTAAACAGCTAATAAAGTTTCTTTTTTTAATATCTAAATCCACAAAAGCCATTTGGAATACATATTTTTGCATATTTAAGCTGAAACAGTTTTAAATGAATTAAAATACATAAATTTAAAAACATATTACCAGCATACAAACACATTTAAATGAATAGCTAGATAATATATATCCATTCCAGACCATAAATGTTGACTGTGTGCAACTGCATTTAAAAATAAAATCATTTTCAAAAATTATCAATTGAGAGAAAACTTGCTAACAAACTACAGATACAAATTTATATAATAAACAATTGCAGAATAAGTAGTTTTTGGTTATAACATGACCAAAAAGAATACTGAAATAAATGGATGATATAGAAAATTGGCAAAGCCAATATTTGTCTTGAAAGGAAAAATTTATACATAAAATTTTATGCCCGACTGGCTGGCTGTGAGTTTTGCCAGTCGAAACTAAATAAAAATGTACACAAAAGTTCTGTCCTGCGAGCAGAAACAGAAATTTATTTTCCAATATACTCAAAATACTGGCTTGTGTTTGAATGTGGAAATCCAAATGGAGAGTTCAAAATAAATTCATGTTTTATTTGAAATAGAAATTCCGTAACTTCATTAATTAAGCGGGCGCTGTTGGCTGAAGTAGCAAGACACAAGACTACGATGGCTTGGGTCTAGAAATCGACTCCACACTCAGTCATGTTGTCGAATTTTTCTGATCTGCATTTGTGCAAGATTGTGTTAACGACGAAGGCATCGCACTGGTCACTGAATATTGCCGACAGCGATTGACACCGTCATGGACTAAAGAGTCTCCTTCGTCGGTATCTGTAGCAAAAAATTCACGAATGAAGTAAAAATAACTACAACTTATTTTCTATATTTTAATCTGTCCTCTTAACACTATGCCCTCCTTTCCCAGTTCCAGCGCAATGCAGTGCAAATGTAGGGGTTGTCCCCTGACTGCTGGTCCTACTCATTAAAAAATATGTAAACAAAATGTGATTGATTTTAACTGAACGGAAATATTTTCAAATAAACCACAATCATTTACGCTGTAAATATTCCGGGTGTACAGTTTCAAATCGTTTTGCTGGCATTAAGCAGTCGCAACAGTCTTGTGGTTAAATCGTTCTACTGATTCACAGAAATAAAAATACAGCAAAAAATCCAACCAGGACAATTTGAAGCATTTGAATCGCTGGCATTTTGTGCTCCAGTTGTACGTGTGGCAGCAGTCATCGACACAAATGCTCAAGTCAACATGAGAAATCATGTCTGACTTTTCTGTAGCAAAATGGATTAACAAGAATACCGTCTTCTCAAGCTTGTTTAGATGAATTAAAACGCAAAATGATAAAACATCGAATTCATCACACGCAACGCCTAGACGACTTAATATGTAAATGATACGAAAAAGGAAACTGATAAATTTCCAAACGCTTACAAGACCAGCTATGGATGACATTTTGACCGGTTAAATTCTGTAATAAATTTTAATATTCCTGTATATGTGCTAAATAAATTATTATTATGAATAGCGACTTGACATGCCAACGAAAAGTTCACAAGAGCGAGTGTATGCGTGTGGTTTGCGAAAGCCTCGAGTTTGCAAAACTTCCAGCGGATCATCCACGTTTAATTAGGAATTATATGAAATGAGAAATAATTGTGCCATTCACCCATAATTCATATAGAAGTTTTCGAAATTGCAGGATAAATTATTGAAAATAATCCATTAAAAGTTGCCAAACTCCCATTAAAGTCGTTGTTGATGTATCTGGCAGAGTTTCTCTTGAGATTTCAATTAACTTTCCATTGTCTTTGCGTAAAGATTGATTCTGATTCTTATATTTTCTTTACTTTGTGATTATTTGCATTGATTAGCATTCCTAATTATAATGGCTTCTCAGAATATTTACTTGAGCAGACTCAACTGCATAAATTGGAAACTTAACTTTCACACAATGCACGTAGCAAACACACACTCACTAAACTTTGGCTTAAATAATTACGAATTGCAAGTGAAATATTTTCACAAGTTGAAGGCTGTGCCAAAGTGCAGGGTGCTGCACAAATCTGAACAGCATGATAATAATAAATGCGAGCTAATTGAAAATGCAAGAAATGATATTTTCATGTCATCTTAACACCCTGTATCGTAGTTTTATATTTAGATAACCTTTTTAATTTCATTTAATGCATTTGAAACATCTCCAGATATTTTCAACTCAAAAGACAAACACACGCTCCACAACCAAATCCTGCTGACAGGCATGCAAATCAAAGTGGCATTCGAATTGACTTGAGTTGAATAGAGTTCATCAGGAAGAGCTCAGAAAATATCAGTTCATATTAAACTGATTTACAATTCAAATAGTTTTGATTACATTAAGGATTTGCAAGAATAATAGGAAAAACGTTTTGCAACAATGAATTGCAAATTGGATTTAGAAGTGCTTATAAGCGTAAGACATGCCAAGGAATCAATAAGTAGAACGCAAATCACACGCTGCATTATTTAAGTGTATTTATTTACGCGAGGAATTAAAGAAGATTTGGCAGAAAGATGCACATTTCGCTTTAAATAAAATAATCACTTCAAACTTTGTCGCTGCCCAGCTTCCGTGCCGCAGAGAAATAACGCGCCATTGGATTATGGCTGGAAGAGTAGCCCACATGCAGCCGAAAGAGTCCGGCATACAACCACATTCGGCAGAGTATGAGCTACTTAATTTTTATCATTTTTTAATGTGGACACAAGAACAAGAGATCCAGAAGTACATCTGCAGTTTAACCTCCAGATACATGACAAATTATTTAGTTGACGCCTGCATTTTGAGTTCAACATATAATCGACAAACGACGGTGCTGCACTGCAGCACTTTACTACAAGAAGACGTCTGCTGAGCCGTAGCATGTTGTTAATAGAAGGCGCGCTGCAAAAATTGTATGTGATATTCGTCAAAATAATATGATGGCAGATGGTCAATAACATGCTGCAGCAATCACTGATGAGGACAAAATAGTTTTACACAAGCGCACACACACACACACACACACATACGCCGCCAGTTTTGAAAAGTAGGAATTACAACGATAAGTAGCCATTTCAGTTCACACAAATAAAAGCCAGACAAAGTCACTCGTTGAGCAAATATAGATTTGGCCGCCCACCAGCACAGTCACGAAAAAACTGCAAACGATACAAGAGAGAATGTTTTGCCGATTTCGTTTTGTTTTGCCATGCCCGACATTAGAAAACGAATTAAATAATTGCCCTTCAGCAACCTAATTTTGATTATTTCACATGAGAAGAATATAAAATAAAAATTAAATAATAAAAAGTATTTAAACACAAATAATAGGATTTGTGTGTGTGGGAAACCATATTTTTATTTCTATGTTTACTAATTTATCTGCATATTGAAGTTGCATAAAATATTTAATTAAAAATTATAAATAGTTTAGAGTGAATTCGGCATGATGGATATTCCAAGGAATAGGGGAAAATCAATATAAATTAAATTTTCCACTGCAGAACTGCCCACGCAAAAGAAATGCTCTTCGTACTGTTGGAAATTCGTGCAAACGAATATATATATATATATATATATATATATATATATAAGCACGAGTGTGCATCTGTTAACAAAGAACAACATTTATATCGCATGTTGCAACAAAAACGCTTCAGATACTCTCATGTATGTACAAGAACTCATACACATCCATAAGTTAGAAAATCCTCTTGAAAGAATAGTTTTAAATATTTAACAACGATTGTAAAACAATTTAAGCCACAAACTTTTACGAAGAGCACTTCGTCAGGAACGCAACGAATGTTAAAGCACACATGCACTCGCAGACATGCTTACGAGCATGTGATTCTAACCAACAACACTGTAAAACGATGTGCATGAGTTAATGCAAAATTTAATGCTGGAAAGGATGGATGTACACGAACAATCAAATAGAAATTCACATTTTATCCGGTTCATGAACTGAGAATCCAACAACTACAAACTCTGGAAAATGTAGAAAACTTTGTAGTGGTAGATGAAATACATTAACCATATAAATAAACTTTAGGCATCGATGTGAATTTCAAAAATAACATTAATTTCAAACATTCTAAATGGAAATGTGCACATTAAATTTTTTCCTTTAGATAAGACTGACTTTGCATTCAAGACAAGTTGATCAAACACACACACTTGCAATTGCATTTACTTTCACGGCGTCCAGAAAGCATAAACAGATGCAGTTGAGAAGGCTCAACTTCATATTAATGGCAGCATTTTAGGTATTCGTCTGTTAATACGTTCGCATTTGCAGACTGAGAGGAATGCGAGTGAAAGATGTTCAGGCAGCAGTCAGTCATGAAGGTTTAGAAAGTATTTCGTTTTGAATCTTCAGTGCTGCTTTTCTAAAATGCACATCATTCCAAAAAAAAAAAACTTTCAGTTGCAACAACTTTGGCTCAAATCAAAAATAATTAAGGCAAAAGAAATTTCATGTTTATTTTGATATGCCGGTTCATTTTATTCAACTCTATTTTCGCCATCAAAATATGAAGCGAAACTGTGATGGGAAATTGATGCAGATACTGACCTCTAGTGACTTTGCAATTCGAAAAGCCTTTCTATTCCACTTTAGTATAAAAAAAATTATTTAAAAAAAGCGATAGTTTTATGTATTATCAGGCGAAGCTGATAATACAGCACTCGCTTGTCCATGTCCTCTTGAACAACTCATTGGCCTCGCCAACACCATAAACAACTACCAGCACGAAAATGGACTTTAATTGCACATGACACTTGACTATGAACGAAATGTCTGCCCAAATACATTCAGGCTATTTCACAAAACTAACAACAAAAGGACGTTTATTTGTTTATTAGCCATAACGGAAAAATCAATGAGCCACTTTAACTTAATTAAGCAGGACTGTGAAAACAATTCCTGTAAGACGAATGGGAAGATATAAAATGAGGGGGCAGATGGTATGAACAACGGGTTTCTCAAATGTTTGTGTTTTTTAAAAAGTGTTTTATTCTTTAAAAGGTACTATTTTATCATTTAAAAAAGTACTAGTTTATCGCGAAAAGGTACCATTTTATTGTTTCGAGATTGTTTTAATCAAAGAAACTGTTTTCGACTAGAAATAATTTCCAAAAAAATATTTTCGCTCCAAGAAACTTTTAAGTGCCATAAGAATAAAAATTACTTTGAAACTCGCGCAGAAGATGTTGTCGAAAACAGACTTTGGAAATGAAACATTTGAAATAGCAAAAGAAGTCGCTTAAAAATATGTCCAATAACAAGTTGGACCCAGAAGCTGAGTCCGGCAAGTATCGTGCAAAAGTAAAGCAATTTTTCACTTTGTGAACTGCAAAAATCTTGATCAGAAATCCTGTCATCTAAAACATACTAAATACATATACAAGTTGACCGTCTTTAGCCAGTCTGCATGTACTTCCACTTATACATATGTACATATCGCCACCTAAAATGCCAAAAAACCGTGATCATAATCAATCAAAGATTCATGCCAAATTATTGTCATCGATTTTTATCGGACCTTAATCAAATTTTTTCCCAGAAATGATTCAAAATCTCTTCTGATCCCCCTGAATCGGAAAACATGCGAGATAGCAAAACTCTAATTGTGCTGGTTATGGATCATTTAGTACAGTTTTATTGCACAAGCAACAACAGCACTTAAACTATTGACATGTTGGCCAAAAGCAGAATATAGAAGAGACAGAGTTATAAACGATACTTAAATAAAAGAAAACAAAATAGAATATGTAAAAAATCATTTAAAAATGTCATCATAATGTCGGCAGTTGCACGACAGCTTTGAAAAAACAATACAACAACAACTTTAACTAAGCAAACATCCAGTAAAACAATTAAAAGTTCAAGTAATTGAATCAAATATTTACCACAACTAAAACTAAAAAGTTCTAACAAAAAGTAACAAAAATAAAATAAAATAAGGAATTCGAGCAGAAAACACCAGCCCTAACCAACCGAACGAAGTACAAGTAGCGAACGAAACAAAAATAAAACATAAAAACACGCCAACGAGCAAACAGGCGCAGAGGGTTTCACTACATTAACTGCCGCACAAAAAAATTTATTTAACAAAATACAAGAGGTTATTGTATGGCAAGCGCTCTCCAACAAATAATATTGCTAATTTGAAACACAGACCATTTAGAAATAATGACATGGTCTAGTTTCACTTCACTTCCGCCTCTTATTGTGTTTTCCTTCTGTCCTGTGCAAATTTTCGTCTAAATTGCTTTAGTTGCACGATGGCTGACAACTTGAGTGAGTGGAGTTTGTATGCCGTTTCACTGGCATTTTGACAAATATGCATGTCACTTGTGCCCATTCAGCAGAAAAACTTGTCTTTGATGCCCGCATCATTTGTATGCTCAACTTCAGCAGCATCGTTATCAACTTACTGCCATCGTAGTCGTGCCTTGTATAGATTCCACAGCCAAGCGCAACTACGATGGCACTTTAGCTTTTCAACGGCTAATCTACTCATTTTCCAATATGGAGTTCTTATGAACTCGAAATATTCACTTGAGCTCTCGCGAAATATAAAACGTCACACTGAACGATTCCTACTTCTCACACATTAGCGAAAACGTGTGCACATATATGACAACCCTCGTACGAGCACAATTCTTTTACAATTCGCAAAGCTAAGAAACATTTCAAAAGCTTATTTTGTTATACTTTTCTTACAAGCCAAGTGCGCTAGCCCCAAACTTCCACATCCACACACGTAGCTTGACAAGACCCAAACTATCATTGTTGCTCACATGCACACAAATACAAGGGAAAGAAGGCTCGTGCATTTAAAAAGCGTTAAATAGAAAGACGAACGCCTGCATGAAATGCCTGTGCAGCACACAAGACCAGAGTAAACAGACAATAATTGAAATCTTTTAATGTTAAGAGGTTGGCCACACAGCCCCAAGGACAACGCAGAGTCCATTAAGGAAACTTTTTATTTATTCTTACTAATTGTTATTTATTTTATTACAAAAGCACCAAAAACACTTGAAGACATTTTAAATAAATTATTGAAAGAACAAACACACACACGCACACGTACACGTAGAAAAAGATGTAAAACTCTGCAGCAAGTTTTCACGAATCTTGGCACAGCATTCTAAATCAGTAAAGCGCATCACTGTCATGTTCACACACTATAAAACCATCACATCAAGTTTGGGCATGATTACAATGAAATTGAAAACGTATAGACAGGCTTTCTGCGACGAAGTTGAGAACTGAAGACCCAAAATATAAAAGAAATGAAAGAGAACAGAAACATTGAACACTTAATAGTCATACAACGTCTTTCTTTGCACAATCACTGCCAAATAGACCAAGAAATAGTAAAAACTGCCAGGATATTTTAGTCACTGCAACATGTCAGAAAGACGAACGAAAGGAATTTTTAAAAATGCTATCGCTGTCAAATCATAATAGACAACAAACTGGAATGAATAGAAGGAGTCTTTTACTTGCTTGCAGTCACGTAAGTCATTGATCAGATCTACGCGACACAAATTTCAATTGTAATCAACATGATGACTGCACTGAAGGAGAAAATCCTCTCTTTTGTACAAACACAATTCAGATAATATAATTTATTTATGTTGACTATTTTTTAACACTCTCTTTTTGTTATGCTTTTGCAAGTGTGGCACGAGGGCAACGCGATAAGTTGACGAAAACAAACGCTATAGCATATTTATTCGCCTTCTACAGAGCGCGTCGTCAGCTCTCTGTAATTCATTCGCCAAGCATTTCAGCAAATGACTTCATCAGGTATCCGAAATTCTCATAAAGTACTCCGTTTCACTTCGCTTCAGATACACAAATCTTTATTGGTTTGGCCCTGGTTATTGGCAGACTTAGAAGAGTCAACAGTTGATAATTCTGTAGAAAGAAGCGTTTCGAATTTTAGATTGGACACCTCCAAAGGAGAAGTACTCACGAGACTTTGGGGTCTAGACTCTAGAGAGTAGGAATAATTCAAATATAAAAACTTACAAAAAAGATTTTCGTAAATGCGGTTTCCGCTTCCTTTACACGATTACAAACGGAAATTATTTAAAAATACATTTTTGAAGAGCATCATCCAGTCACAATTTATAGGCAGCTTTAATTAAAATTAAAATATTCACACTTTTCCCGTTTTAATAGAATTCAATTATTTCTTAATTATATAAACAATTTGGAGTCTAAAGAAAATCCCCACATTAGAATTTCGGAAAACTAAACTGATCTACTTGTTTGCCATTTTTGACTTTTCTACTGCGGAAATTTTTGCAAAACTAAAACTGTATATTAAAAATTTTTTATAAAATTAAACGGAAATATCTTTTTAATAACTATATTTTCAAAACTCCCCAGGTGAATAGCCATAACATGAACGGAAATCTTTATTCAACGAATCTGCTCCAAAGATCACTTTAAAGGATCTGGTAATACAGAAACGCCGTGTTAGAAGAGTATAGCAATAGCCTAGGCTATTTCCACGTTACCCCTCAGAAGGGTACGGGTATTTTCTGAAGTTGTTACTGATCAAATAATTACGAACTGAAGAACTTCCGCCAGCGAGTGCAGGAGGATAAGACTAGTTTTCACACATGCGGTCTCATTCAAGTGTAGAATTCAATTGTTTTTTTTTTCTTATTAAAATATTTTAATTTTCATATTTAAAACCATTTAAGCGCAAACTATTTCTAGCAACAGTCTACTTTAATCACGGGAAATGTATTGCGTACAACTTTTGTTTAGCACTTTAACTATTGCCTCCACACACACACACACACACACACACACACACACACACACACACACACACACACACACATACACTCAGTCAAACATGTATCATTTAATTTTTAAATTTGTTCCTGTTCCTCTAACGTTGAAATTATTTACAACCTTAATGGAGCCACAATTCCTTCATGCCAGACTATAACTCATGGTTTTATTATCTCAAATGGCTCTTTCCTTCCCCGACACTAAAAGCAGAAGGAATCGCACAAGTTGAATTCGAAACTCTCTGCAATTTAATTCGAAACCCAGACAAGACTACGCTTTTCACATAAAAACACAAATAAAAACTCATTGGCGATGATAACTGAATAACGGTTAAGTTATATTGCGAAGCCTTTTGAGAGGCCCGGTTTGCAAGACACTTAAACGTCGTTGCGAAAGTTTCAAAAGCAAATGATTTCAACTATCGGCTTGTGACATCGGAGCGGAGGCAATATATATAAAACAATATATGGAGTGTCAACTTTCAGTTTCAGCCTGCCCAGAAAATATTCTGAAACTGTTCATGCTGGAAATTCAAGAGTTGATATATTGCAAGCCCGTGGGCTCTAAGATTTGCTGAAGTTTAGAAATGTTTGTTTTCATTTTATAAAATTTCATTTTCAATTAAACTAATTTATGGGGCCTTGAACTAGCAGGCCTTTCATATCCTCCATCTACAAACTGTGAACAATCTTGGACCGAGCGGCTTGATTGTCCTGGTGGGCCAACGAAACTGCAAGGTAATACATTATATTTGAATTATGACTTTATATGTACACGCTCGTACATTCTTAAATTAATTAAGACGGTGCATTTGTGTGAGTGTGAACAAATTAGGAGGCCCCCCCAAATACATGCACGGCTGTTGCTCTTAACCGACTGTGATTGGATTTTCTACTTTCTGCAGATGATTTATTGAAGTTCCTGGAATGGAGCTCGTTCATGCAAAACTTCGAAATAAGTCTGCAGTTTTCGCTTCCAAAAGAATTTAGTGAAGCTACAAAACATGTGCCATCATGAGGGAAACATGGAAACAATCACTCATATTGACTTTTCCATCCGCATAACATTTACGGGGTACCCTATAAGTATGAATGTGTGTCAATTAATCTGACTAAGTGCAGACAATCTCAACTGGCATGCAGCTACGACCATAATATGTAAAAGATGTAGATGTATCTGCCTTGAGTTGTTTGCAATCATGCAAACATTCAATTCCATGCATGACCATATTTATGTACATATGTGTGAGTGGATGTGTGTGTGTGTGTTTGTGGTTAAGTAACTTTGTCTGCGTTTGTATGTGCACAAGGCAGCAATTATACAAAACTTTACAACTGCAAGACAAAATGTGCAGCAGCGGTCAGTTCAAAATTTCAAAGTTTGCAAACACAAGCAAGTACTAGACTTTCCATGAAGATGCCTCTTCTTAATGAGCCTTTAAATGAAGAAGAAGAAGAAAGAAATACGGCACTACCTGGAGATTAAGAAGACCGCCGGAAAAGTATACTTTTGAAATACACAATCACGCGTGAGAGAATTTAAAAGTATGCGTGCGTGAAGACAAAACTATTTTGGGATATCACGTGTTCGCATTTCAGCGGGAACGTGTGCGAATGAAGAAACAGAGTTTGTTAATTAATAATTAATTTGTAAGGCCGAGAAGACACTATGGATGTTGTGTCATCGCCAGCAAACACAAGAGTGCGTACTAGTGGCATAGTTATGTGGCATTGACTTCCAAACTTTAACTACTTTTACATTTAAATTGAAGGGACTCACTTGTTGTAGTTCTACGATGGGGGGAACTGAATTAATTCCTTCGCAACCAATCGGCTCCTTCCCTCCATTATTTTCTTGTATTGGCAGGAATCGGAATGCTAAAAGTAAAAATATTTCTATTAATGAAATTGTCGCTGCAGCTGAAATAGATAACGAACACAAAAAACGTTTTGCAATGGAAATTAAGCTCCTGTAAAAATAAAGTGTGACAGATGGAGTATTTTATGTTAATGTTTCATCTAAAATAATGAACAAAATATTTCATTATTCACTACTTGCGTCTAAACAAAAACTGTCATTCTGTAATTAAAAGCACCTCTTTGTTGTAGACGTCTCCTTTGGAAGTAGTAAAACACACATCCGCATGAAAACAATCTCCATTTCAATCACACAAATGCTGGATGTCACACATACAGCCAAGACAACGAACAGAACACGATCACTGTGTGCAGGAGATTTCCAACCAAAATCTAAAACAAAAAACTCTTTCACATACCGAATCTAACCTCAATGTTCCAATCAGGCGGAATCATCAACAGCAAAGGATGCCATTCAATTAGAATAATTAATTTCAACTTTTTTGTAAAAATAACTATTTTTAAAGGAGAAAAAGTGAAAAACCATCAACTGAATAGGAAACTGAATAAGATTTGAACAACACCGGAGAAAATGTCATTTACAGAGCATGAAAGAACTTTAATTGAATTAAATATTTTTCAAAAATGCACACAGAAATTTATTTAAAAAAAAAGTATTTTATTAATGGCGGACAACAAGTTCACTGGCAGAACGAAAGCTGTGTGAACAGTGTGAATAGTGATGGATGGCATTATTAAACGACCGATTATTTCCAATACGACCGAGCAAAAATTCCGAAATATTTCTTTAAAATCGTATTATTTTCCCACAATTTCAGTCTTATCGCTATCCAAATATCACTGTTAAATACCAGGCAAAGCATTTTTATACCCTTCACAAAAATGTGAAAGGATATATTTAGGTTTGTCATTCCGTGTGTAATTTGTTCGATATCAATATGCCACCCCATAAAGTATATATATTCTGGATCCTTATGAATAGCGATGACGATTGAGCGATGTCCGTCTGTCCGTCTGTCCGTCTGCCTGTACGTGAAATCGGTTTTCCCAAGGCCCCAGAAGAACTAGAGACTTCATTCTTGGACTGATAGATTGGAAGTGAGCCAACTTAGAGTGGTATTGAAATTCAGAGAAATCGGAAGGACGGTTCCAGAGCTGGGAAGCTTGCACCTATTTCTCGACGCAAAATTAACACCAAAAGCCGATTATTTTTTTGCTTATTTGAAAATTGAACCTATTTCATGCTTTGGGACTCCTCAATTGTCCATTTACAACTTTTTTTTTTTAATTTCCAGGGATGGGAAATTAAAATTTTTTTTTTGGCACATTCGGTATTTTGTGGTACATATAATAAATAAAATAATTAAAAATTTCAAGTTTTTCTTAAATAAAACAATTTTTGGTGTAACGAAGATTTGCATCGATGAAAATAAAATTTAAAAATTTAAAGTTCCCATCCCGGGTTAGGAAATTTAAATTTTTTTTATACAATACACTAACCAAAAATCAACTGACGTCGTTTTGTCTTGGTTAAAATTATTTTTTATTCTAGCAAAACAAATTTGGTATCAAAAATTTAAAAAAATCAAAATTTAGTTTCCAGGGTTGAATACTGCAATATTCAACCAAAATGTTTAAAAACTTGTACTTTTGAAAAATTAAAATTTCGTTTCCAGGGTTGGGAAAATTTGATTATTTTTTTTTTTTAAGTAACCAAAAATGCAACTGAAGTTGTTTTTATTCTTTGCTAACTGAAACTATTTTTTAAGTTAGAAAGCAGATGTACGTTAGTGAAGGGTATATAAGATTCGGCACAGCCGAATATAGCACTTTTACTTGTTTAAATTCAAAACTTTACAAAATTTCATACAAAACTAACACAAGGATGCAGTAACAAGTGCCCCAAACAGTACTCGCACACATCCGCGCAAATGAGTTGGAGGGCCTCGTACCAGGCCTATCTGCAACATAGATTAGCCACACTGGCAGGAAAGCATTCCCTTATCTCTAAAGTGTTACTTTCAAACCAGAATTTAGCTGAGAAGATTAAAAAAAAAGAAAGGATCTATTAATCAAGAGATCAGTAACGACCGATTATTTCAAATAAGTTCGAATAAATGAATATATACGAGGCAAGAAATTTATTTTGACCAAAAGAGTTTTTCTGATAAAAAGAGTTCTTTTCACGAAAAGAGTTCTAATACCCGAAAAAATTTAGTTTTTGTTTGAAAATGTTCTTCATGACATGCAACAGGAAGAACATGAAATAGTTTTACAGGGGCAAAAGTCCTCCCAAGAATGACATGTCGCAACATATTCACGGGCTTACTGTATTGAGTGGGATCTTCTTGTTCAGAAATTTGTTACGAAATATATATGTATACTTGCACGATCGCAAGATAATGACGCGAATCTTAATTGCAGTTCGTATTAGAAGTAAATAAACATGATTGCTCTTGCATCATGCATGCACTATTTTGTAGGAGCTTTCGTTCCTGATATGCAGAATTGGAATTCGAATTTAGTACAGTACAATTAAACAAAATTTCTAGTTTAATTCTTCTAGTTTTTTTACCTCTTTTTGATTAATAATGTGGTCTAATATTTATTAAGCTTAAGGTCTCTTTATTTTAAAATAAATTTACTGAAGAAGTCACACAAAGGAGTGACGAAATATTGAAAAACAATTTTAAAATATGATAAAAATAAAGAGACCTTAAGCTTAATAAATATTAGACAAAATTTCTAGTTTTGTTTCTAATTTGCCATTGAATAAAAAAAAATCAGCTACAGAAACAACTACATGTCATTTGGGTCTAGAAACAAAAGTAACACAATTTTAAGTTTTATATGGGCATTTCGAAAACGTCGTACATTTTTAATTAGAAAACCATTTAAAGTAAAATTTATTTTCAATCTATTAGGACTCAATGAAGATGATTATTTATTTTTTTGATGTCATATAGTTTTCATTAATTTCTTATTACATTTTAGTCCAACTCATATGATTTGTGTTTTATAATCTATTCTTGATGTCGATGGAAATGCCCATATACTTTTGCATGTGAAAGTATATTGTGCTAAAATATTTATTGTTCAATAATAATCTTTATGTTTCTTATTTAATTACATGCGACATTCATCTTAGCGTCAGCGAAAGCTGAAGGCACACATGCAACCACAATAGAAACTTTTCTTCTTCATATAATAGAAACTACTGACTCGCCATCAAGGATGTGCAACGTTTAACTAACACCTTTAAATATTGTTGCCTTTTACGACAAGCGAAACAGAACGTATAGCATACCATGAGTCGAAGAAACATGAGACCTTAACACAAACAGCAACACAAACAGCAACACCAAACACGTTGACTTAAAGTAATAAAAACTTTTACCAACACCTTTTACGTCCTTCGAAATATCTCACATTAAAGGATGCAATCAGTTGGCTTAAACTGTTTCAATGTGTATGTGGCTCAGTTTGTTTGTTTATGTATTCGTTTGATAAAATGAATTCATTTTTTTTCTTATTTGTTGCTGCAACGATGCTGCATCTTGCATGTCAACTGATCTTATAATAATCGCTTTATTCATTATGGTTTACATACTCCAGCGGATGCGGAAAACTAATGGCGTTTTCTTTTCTGGAAAAAGTGCAACATTTCTTCACTTCCTTTCTTAAAGGCGTTTGTTTAGAGGAGTTTTAAAACCAAAACAATTTTTCGTAACGAGTGTTGGATTCATTT
Organism: Linnaemya vulpina; assembly: GCA_963675445.1. Classification (NCBI taxonomy): domain Eukaryota; kingdom Metazoa; phylum Arthropoda; class Insecta; order Diptera; family Tachinidae; genus Linnaemya; species Linnaemya vulpina. The sequence goes on along the minus strand of OY776276.1, from coordinate 12,191,914 downwards.
CTAATAAATTATTTGTTTTCAAATGACATAGAGTTGTGTTCTTCTATTAAAAAGTGTAAGAAATCTAACATTCTTTTTGTAGAAAAGAAAACACCATAAATGTGTGCATGTACGTTGCCTCTTGTATAGACACTGACTTGGTGATGTACCAGGGACAGCAAACCCAACATTGCGAAAATATTTTATATGCAACCGTTCGTTGCAGCACAATTGTCAACGAGAATATAGAAAAACGGGTCATTGCAAGTCACTCGCAATACACAGACTGCTTGCTGGTGAGTCATGCAATCTAAAGAAACAGACAATTTCAGAAGAAAACATGAGCCCCGCAACAGTCTCTTGACGCATTTCATTTTCTAAGTAAATCATGTAAATCGGAGACACAGAAATACGCAAGTAAGAAAATCTTCTCCATAAATGCGTCCGACATATTCTTGTGGCCCAGTTTTCTATATTTTATTATCCACCGATTTTGATTGAAGAAATAGTCGAATACCAGCACGTAACACATACTCGATCGCAGTTTGACTACCGGACGATCTTCACGATTAAATGAACACGTCAAATGACGATTCTTAGCAACTTTAAAAATATTTTGAAACCCATATAATTGCGTTTCGCTTTAGATGCTGTCAAAGATCCCCTCCCTGACATATCAAACGAGTTCCTCCGAAAGTCAGCGTTTATTGTTGCCTTAATGAATTTCATTAAATTTACTTTGGAATGCCAGTCTCTAATGCTCCACATAATAAAGGTGAGATTTACGCGGATTCATAAATTTAGAACCTTTAGCTTTTTTCAAACACACATGCAGTTTATTGTAGTTGCAGAACTGCAGTTACCATGTAAAATGCATCTACGCTTCTAAATGTGTTTTTGTTTTTGAATTTCTTGCTGCCACAGAAATGCTGTTGCTGTTGATGCTGCTCTTAAAGCTAATGAATAAATAAAATGTCATATTTAGAGCATGAGACATGTTTGATAAAATCATATCATGTTGAACATCACACAACATGGCACAGACATTTCTGATGTGGCCATCTACACCGTTGCTGGTGACTAGAAACCCACTTCATAATATTTAAAAATATATATGAAATTTCGTATAAATATAATAAAATTGTACCGCCGTCTTTAACATGCAAAGCAAAAATCGAACTTAAATAAGGAGTTCTTGAGATAAAACGGCCCGTCTGCGATTTCCTTATTACAAAAAGTTAGAGATGATATCAACTTAAAGGTCACCAGCGGACAGAGTTTGTTATGTTTATAAGATCATCGTTGTATTTATAGAAGATACCAGAAGTACTAACTCGTATTTTCATGTCTAAATACGCCATCGATTTGCGGAGGTACTCTTCTGAGTATCTCATCGTTCATCAATAGTGATGAAATCGTGTGATTTGAAAGGTAGTTTTATTTAGATGAGGATCATAAAAATATATTTTTCAAAATTTAAAACGTAATTGGTTTAAAAAAGATTTGAATTTTGTATGTAATTAATTGCAAACACACATGTACATACGCACAATACATATAAACGTTTAATTTTTTGTGAGAATCTTGAGTGTTTTCCTCGAAATGAAAAGAAATCTCCGATTACTCTAGCTTTTATGTCCAGAATTCTTTGAATGTGTCTAACAGAAACGGCCTGGAGAAGAAAAATTAATATTGGAAAGATATTTTAAATTAAATAAACTTCACTTCTCATGAAGTTGGTACCATCATTCTTAGAGTCTCAAGCTCTAAACACTTAGACGACAGCAGACTTCACAACTTCACGGCTTCAAATGCTGCCAACTTCAAATGCTGCTCTGAAGTCAGCTTCATAATTATTTTGAAGACAGCAACAACATAATAATCATTATAATATAAATATAAAAAATTATGGAATTAAAAATGAACAGCTGTGTATTTTAGCAACACAAATTTTAGGGATGCCGCATTTATATTTTATAATGAATAATATTAAAGTTATTGATAAAAACTGTAATAATATCACAAAAAACTATAAAAACATATACATTTATTTCATTATTGTATTTTTGTAATGTTCTTTTATGTTTAATATTAAGAAATAAAGTTTTTGTTCTAATTTGTCCAATTTATATATATAATGGCAACTCTATATTTGCTTATTGCTGCCCGTCAAAATAGAAAATAGCCTAAGTTGGCAGCAGCAGCAAATGCTGTTGTGCAGTCCTGCTGCTGTGCTGCCGTCAAAATAATCGTTTTCATTTAAACACATGCATTTTATTTTTGACATATTGCTGCTTGCTGTCTGCTGTCGTCTATGTGTTTAGAGCATCATACATCACCAGCAAAAAACTAATTCTTTTAATAACGAGTTCAAACAACAACAACGTCATCATTCTTTGAAAATCCTTTAATGAAGGCAGCCATTTTCTTTTTGCCTCTTCTCTTTTTTGTTGCAGGTACAACAGCTAGTTTTGGCTTATTTGTTTTATCATTTTACTATACAGGCAACATGGTTATTGTTTGTGCCATAATAAGCTTCAGGGCTTAGCAAATAAAAATTAAAAATACAATGAGGAAATTGTTCTGCCAGTTTTGACATAAACAAAATTAACAAAATTAACACCACCAAACGACATGGCGCGCTAATTTGGATGTTTACGCTCACAAAATGTGAACTATATTTCGATTCTTAGATTTTACATACGATTTCTTTAAGATGCCTAAGCTGACCATGTTTAAGGTAGTTGAAAAATCAAATAAGAAGTCCAAACCGAGCGTGTACTAAATGGCGCTAATGCCATTGTTCGTGTGCTTCTGCCAGCTACCGGCTAAAATAATATAAAACGAGGGAATAATATAACAAACAATTTCTCAAAAAAGTGCTTAATTGAAAAAGTTTAACAAATCTCCAGCAATTTGTCAACAATTGATATTTTCATCATATTTTAGTCATCATCGAGCTGATTGTAACATGATTAATGCGCAATTTTGTTACAGCCTGAATAGGCCAACAACAGCCACAAGCTGCCAAACATCATCAGAGTGCCGCAAGCAAATAAACTCAACAGGAAATAAAAAGTAAGTCCACCAACATTCAAACGCATTGCCAGGACTTGTGCTTGCGGAGTCAGATGATTGATTATTGAAATTATTTAATATTTAGAGTTGCAGTGATAGCAAACGTAGCAACAGGATATCTTCCATAAGTTCACTAAGTAATTCCAGGGACTGTCTGACAGCCACAGAGAAAACAAGATGAAATGGCTTGTGAAACAAGTTTCGACAATCAATCATTTCGCCTGTTGAACAGAGGAGTAGAAAAAGATTTTAATTTTTACGAAAGTCGATTGTGTATTTAATTGAGAATGTTTCCAGATTGGCGATATAACAAAATTATAATAAATTGTTTAATTAACTTCGCTGTTGAAGCTCAACCAGATCTCAATTGCTGGATTAACGTGGGCTTTTATTATTAATTATTAATTATTAATAATGTTGTCTAATATATATTAAGCTTAAGGTCTCTTTATTTTTATTATCTTATAAAATTGTTTTTCAATATTTCGTCACTCCTTTGTGTGACTTCTTCAGGAAATTAATTTTTTTTTTTTTTTTTTAATTTCCTGAAGAAGTCACACAAAGGAGTGACGAAATATTGAAAAACAATTTTATAAGATAATAAAAATAAAGAGACCTTAAGCTTAATATATATTAGACAACATTATTAATCAAAAAGAGGTAAAAAAACTAGAAGAATTTATTAATTATTAATTATTAATTATTAATTGTTAATTATTAATTATTAATTATTAATTATTAATTATTAGTTATTAATTATTAATTATTAATATTTAATTATTAATTATTAATTATTAATTATTTATTATTAATTATTAATTATTAATTATTAATTGTTAATTATTAATTATTAATTATTAATTATTAACTATTAATTATTAATTATTAATTATTAATTGTTAATTATTCATTATTAATTATTAATTATTAATTATTAATTATTAGTTATTAGTTATTAATTATTAATTATTGATTGTTAATTATTAATTATTAATTATTAATTATTAATTGTTAATTATTAATTGTTAATTATTCATTATTAATTATTAATTATTAATTATTAGTTATTAATTATTAATTATTAATTATTAATTATTAATTATTAATTATTAGTTATTAATTATTAATTATTAATTGTTAATTATTAATTATTAATTTTTAATTGTTAATTATTAATTATTAGTTATTAATTATTAATTATTAATTATTAATTATTAATTATTAGTTATTAATTATTAATTATTAATTGTTAATTATTAATTATTAATTATTAATTTTTAATTGTTAATTATTAATTATTAATTATTAACTATTAATTATTAATTATTAATTATTAATTGTTAATTATTCATTATTAATTATTAATTATTAATTATTAATTATTAATTATTAATTATTAGTTATTAATTATTAATTATTAATTGTTAATTATTAATTATTAATTATTAATTATTAATTATTAATTGTTAATTATTAATTGTTAATTATTCATTATTAATTATTAATTATTAATTATTAATTATTAATTATTAGTTATTAATTATTAATTATTAGTTATTAATTATTAGTTATTAATTATTAATTATTAATTATTAATTGTTAATTATTAATTATTAATTCATTACTTTATTCGTAAGTTATGAATTATACGTTCGTTTAGCCAGGTAATACGGCTTTTCACCAAAAATAATGTTCACACACACAGAGATTTAAAATGTGTTAACATCAGGTTTAGTATTGATACAGTTCTCGTATACTATTTCACGATAAAAATTTTATGTATAAAAACTTTTGTCAGGCTATAGCACGCCACCTAATCAGAGGTGACAAGAAAATATTGTCATGAGCACTTTCCTTTATATACTGAACATTGAACGATAAAAAATGTCTTCCGTCATGTTGGCAACATGATCACTTGATGTTAAAGGGATCTCAACGAGTAGTCCGCCTGTCAACTTGTCATCAGTGAGAGAGAGTGAAGAAGTTTCCGTCCACCTTAAAGAGGCTAAATTTATTACACAAAATTTTTGTCTTACTTTTTCTTTATTTCGCTTTATTTAATTTTCGCAGTCGTTGGTTTCTTATGTTGGCCTTGATTTTGTGCAAATAATTTTCATAAATAGCGTCATCGATTTTTGTATCAATGAAATAACAGTATCGTTGCTCAGATAGAACCAAATCCCAGTCATGAAGTTTCACGGGGTAAAAGATAACAAACCCCTTCGCCAGCTTTGAAATTTTTTCAAATTAATATTTTATTCAAAATTGCTCTTCTGCTCAGTTTTTCATTCAAAAGAAGTTTTTTGTTTAACATCACCAGCGCCTGTCTCTTGTGACGACGTCCTCTATCCGCTGTAAAGATGCATTCCATTTGTGGTAAATAGAGAATAAAGGAAACAAAGAATATAAAATAAACGTCCATCTTTAAGACAACAATAAGATTGTCCTTCCTTAACGCTTTTCGTAATTTTCTCTTCACTGCTCAACTGACGCCAACAACACAGAATATGAATGTCAGCAATTGTTGTTGGTCTTTTTTTATGCCATAAAACTTCTTAGCTGAAAGAAAAAGTTATTGCAAGTTGGATAATGGCGGCAAATTGAAGGTAATTGACAGTTATTGTGAAACGTACATACAACCACACTAATGGGACCGAAAGAAAGGACTAATAATATTAATAGTTTGTTTGGAAACAACAGCAACAAAAAGCAAGCGAAGCTTAAGTAAATTGAAAGTTGGTATGCAGTCAGCTGAGATTTGATGTATCACCGTGATAAATGTGGGTCAGTAGTGTATGAGAGGACCACAAAAGATTCAGTGGACAGAAAGAGGGTCTCTAAAATATACTTGGAATATATTAAATGGATGTCATTTTATGATTTGTGAAATTCTTGGAAAGCTCGCACACGTGCAGCGGCATGTTATAAATAAATAGGAAAACAAATTATTATCAAATCAAGTTGAAATAGAAGTAAACGGGAGAGTGATTTTGCTTAAAAATTAAATTAAAAATTCAATCCTTTTTTTGGCACTTGAGGCATTTTTCAGCAAGCAAATTTAAGACATGTTGTCAGCAGTCGTAGAGCGTAAGAAATAAATAAGAAAGCATCTTCAACAGAGTATAAACTCTGGCATCTTGGAGTGAACAGCAATAAATTACCACCTGGAACAACATACAACGTTTGTTGCAACTTCTACTGCTGCAGCAGCTTTTCATTTTGGCCTACATACAACACAGTCAGTCGTACAAAACCCTAAATTTATTCGTATTATTCATCGAAGTGTAACGGGCGTATCACGTCAATTTCTCTGCAGTTCCGCTTCAACAAAGTGTATATTTCTATGAGTTTGTGTGTGTTTATTTCAATTTGAATTAAACTTTCAATAGCGTTTACTTAATGGAAACTAATACAGAGCACAGTTTTAAAGGACGAACTTTATTTCATTGTTTGGTTTAGCAGAAGGAAATGCATGTTTTAATATATCGCCTGCACAAGCACAATTGCGAGTGTAGTCTGGAAAGTATTTTGTTTATATAAAAATTTATTGATTGCCTTAAGCAGGCATATCGGCAGTTGTGTGAAGACCCAGTCAACCCGTTCAATGACAGGATTCCCATGAAGAGAGTCATCAGAGTGCTAAAAAAAATTGGCAACAGTTGGTATTCCCACTGACGAGTTCCACCATGAAAAGTAGAAAATATTGAATTTGTTTCAAAATTCAAATATTATTAATTCAACTTTATTCCTTCACAAACAGAGACCCACTTTGCACCACTTAATGCAATTTCTTGCCGCTTGAAATATTTTCACCGAACTCCTGCTCGCTTCATATTAAAATATTTTATTCATATTAAATATATTAAATTTCATATTAAAATATTTTATTCATAAATGTGCAAGTGTGTGTATGTATTTGCACTTGATTGAGCATTATTTCGGTTACAAAATTGTCCTGTTGCTGTCATGTCCAAGTCATTTGTTACTGTCAATTGTGGCCGCACTTAAAGTCGTATGTTTCCAAAACTATACAATTGTATAGTTTGAGATTGCATGCGTATGTGTGCCACTGTATTGGCACGTGTGTGAGGATGTGTATCAATCAATACAAATACAAATCGCACACACATGGATTTTTCAACGAGCAAACCTCAAATTGTTGTAAACCTATCAAGCACAGCTAAAAGATATCGATAAAAAAATTGTTCATAAATGATGTAAAAGATTGTGCAAAAAATAGTTAAGAAATAACAATTACAATCGTCTGAAATGTTTAATGAAAGTATCTTAAATTACATGTCTTTGAAAATTATTTTTCTTTTCTTTTCTAAAATTGTTGGTATAATTTTTGTGTGTTAGAAAATACATGCGAATCAATTAATTTCTTGTACCGCAATATTTAATTGATTTTTTACTGCAGCCTCGAAAGTAACACTGGGAACAAAACAATTAATATGACGCTTTAGCTTTTACCAACATTTACTTAACTATTTGCAGGCTCTTAGCAATTATTATGTGATAGAAAGGAAGTTATCTGGCCTCAATAGAAGTCACTGCATTTTGAAAGTTTTCTATTGTATTCTGGGGACAAATTACAGCACTTGTTATCGAACGAAATTACGAAATATTTCTATAGAGTTTATATGGAAATATTTTAAAATTTCGAATCGTATCAAATGCCGTAATTTGCTCCCTGGCAAAAATTCTTTATCGTAAGAATATTTAAGTCTTTAGAGCAACAACAAATTCGAAGCAACCGCACCGAATCTATTTTAAATTTAATACAATTTTTCTATCAAACATTTAAAAAAAAATAATTATTTGCATGTATTGAAATAAATATAGGAATTTCTCTTTGTATTTCACAGATTCCAACAAACAATATTTTACACGCAATAATTATTGCGATGAAATAAGAAGGACTCAGATTTCCGCTTTGCGTTAATCGAAGTAGTTGGATCATATTTTTGTTTTAAATATATTCACCTGCCAATGGGCAGCACGTGTAACATGTTACATTTTAGGCTCAAGGCCAAGATTTACTTTACAGGAACGTGCAATCGGGCTGATGGCCTCGGCGAGCATGGATATCATGTTATCGATATTGTGGAGTGTCCCACTTGGAATTGTGGGCAAATTTTAATAGTTGAAAATACAAACATTAATAAAGTGATTTTTTTCCAATAATTTATATCAAAAAAAGCCTCCAACTACTTTATGAACAGCATTTTAAAATACAAAAATAGAATATCTGATTAAACTGATTGAAGAAGCTTCAGAAGTTCTTGGTTCCCAGCCAAGGCCGAGCAGATTGCAAAAGTTAAAATAACTTGAAGAACGCCTTTAAGTAAATCTTATATATATAAAAATAAGTTGCATTGTGTTAGTAATTGATGTTCTCCGGAATGCGTGAACCGATTTTGTTTATATGAAAGGTGACATCAATACCAAGGTTTTTATGTACATACGGTTTCTGTATGTGTATTGGTTCATGAGTTCTGGCCATTTTAGTAAACACTGCAATCATTTCGAAATATTTGAGTTAATATTTTGAAAAACTGAAACACAATTCGTTTTAAAATTCATTAAAATTAGATTTTAGTCGACCAGATTTATTTATAACATTTACGTGTAATCCGCATTAAAGATAATTTATTCGCTGGCCAAAGTCCTACCGACCGCCATGATATCACTTCCCGTGTTTTTAAACAGAAATTGAAAGCGCTTATGGGTTTTAGCGTGAAATCTAAAGTATTTGGTGAAGTGAAGTTCTGGATGTATTCTGTGGAGTGGCAAAAGCGTGGTTTGCCACACGCTCACATTTCAATATGGTTGGTGAATAAAATCACATGGCATGAAGTTGAGAATGTTATATGTTCTGAAATTCTAGATCAAATAAGTGATCCTGAGTTATATGATGTTGTTGTGCAAAATATGATGCACGGTCCATGCACAGCCCACGTCATATGCTTGAGTACGCGAATAAGATATCTCTTGAAGCTTTGGAAAGAACAATGCAAGATCTCCGAGACAACTCAGAGTTGTTTGGTGGTGCGTTGATTGTATTGCCAGGCGATTTTAGGCAAACATTGCCCGTCATTCCTAGATCGGCAGCTGCCGATGAAATTATCCGATTTTCATATTTATGGAGATTTGTTAAAACATTAAAACTCACTATCACCGTTCGTGTTCAGTTGCAGAATGATCCATCTGCTGATAAGTTCTCTAAGCAGTTGCCGAAAATTGGGAACGGTGCAATGCCTATTGATTACAATGCCTATTGCAATGATTGGTGCTGTCGATACTGTTACCAATGAAGAAGATGTTTTGAATTATCAAACAGAATTTTTTAATTCGTTGGACTTACCAGGATTGCCTCCGCATAATCTCCAAAAAGTACTGATTAAAATGAATTCGAATTAATTTTTTTATTTTCTTTTTTGCACTACGAAGTGTGCAGGGGGTTCGCTAGTTTACTATAAAAACAATAATCCTGTACACAATTTTGTTCCTGACCCCCACAAGTAATTTAATTATCGAGTTATTTTGCTTTTAAAAAGTGTACTACTATTCGTTACTGTGCTTAATGCACGCGTAGCATTCTAAACAAAACATTTGCTGGTCTTGCGGACTTAACAATCGCATGAATATGGCCGACGCAAATCTCATGGAAATTTACAGCATCAATTTATGATTCACTTCAAAATAACCTAAATTCTGATGCCATTAACTCAGCCTTTTTTGCATGCATTGATAAGTACGAGTGTATTAGACACTCCTGGTCATAATTATAAAGACATGCTTAGTAATTCGTGTGAGTGACTTTTGCAAGCCAATTCCATAAAATAGCCGAAGGCACATCCGTACTGTAGAATGAAGATGTTATTCACAAAAAATATAAGACCAATTTCGTAGAGCGAATTTCTCGAGTATTTCATACATAATGGTATTATATGTATGCATCTATACTATAGTTTCTACCGACATTTTTGTAGATTCTTCCCTAGTGTTTCTATTTTTTAAAGACGATTCATTAGCGAGTACATATTTCAGTTGACTTTTTCCTATGATCAGCATCGTGTCTTAACTGATTTCATGAATGCGCGCTGAATATTTTATTTTTATTTTTGCAGATAAGAAATCTTTATCTGTAGTACTGTTACATCTGGATTTATTTTTAGATTAGTTTCGCTAACAATTTGCTACAATGATTTTCGGACGCCAAAACTGCAAAAATTTATGAACTGCGAACTTTTTCACTTATTGCAAAACAATTCCTCGTTCCCATTTCCACTTCGCTGTATGCTCATGAATATTGAAATTTAGATATTTAAATTTTAAAATTGCTTTCAGTTGCTTTTTGCGAAATAACTCCTTCCACGTGTTTACCGAAATGAGTTGCATTAGTTTGGTCTGGCTGATTCAGTGAAGCCAAAATACAATAACTTGTAGGTTGGTTGCATGTTCTTTTTGCCATTTAAATGTCAAGTGCCAATTAATGCTAATTAAGGTCGTTTTGTACATGAAATCTATATTTATCCACAAAAGCAAATCCTTAACAACCTGCTGTGCCCACACTTATTCCATTTGGCAGCGTTGAATTCCGCGTTTGCACTGTTGAGATACTAACAGCTAGCTGGAGGTTCACAGTTCCAAAACCGTTAGGAAAACACAGATATAAAAAATCTCAGCAGCAAAGAAAGTGTTACAACAATTAATGATTATTAACAAATTCAACACATATCACAAAGCAGGTAAATATTTCCATTTTTATCTCAACAGCTTACGACTATGAAAACATTTCATATTTTTTCCTTTTGCGGATTTCATAGACGAACAAACAGATTACAAAATAGTTAAAATTACAAAGGCATGGATGGCATGGCGATGAGTCTGGAAATATCTACAGCAAACAGAATAAAATAGAAGCATGGAAAATATCAACTTAATCCGTCCAGCATACAAACAAACCAAAAGCTAATAAAAATCACATTAGCCGCAACACATTCGGCAGCCACATATTTAATCTCCTGAAGGTGTCAACACAAGAGATTATTTGATACTAAATGCATACGTACAGTGAAGAACTCACACACACACACACACACACACATAAAGAACGAATATCACATGAACTGACAGTGGGACAGTTTTATATTAAAAATTGGATTTTAGTTTCATACATGTTCTGGGTACGTATTGAAATAGAATTCATTACTTTTCTTCTCAGCATTTTTATATTCATAAAATCAAATAAAGCTCTTCCCAGTTAAAATTATTTACAATTTAGATAGTGGTCGAGACCACTGTACCAAACCTACAGTTTCCATAAAGTAAAACAAAGAATGAAATCAAGACGCACATCTAATCCACCTGCATTTATTGATATTTTCGTTTGTTTTTCTTTTTGTTTTTGTTCTCTTTCATACCTGAGATGAACAGTAGATGTAGACAAGGTAAATTGTTGGCCGACAAAATAAATCTGCCGAAAAATATATTCAACTACTCCAAAGGAAGTAATAATAGTTGCAGACAAGAGCAGAAGTAACGCCAGCACATACAAGATTCAAAGAATACATTTTTTGCGTTCGATCAGTTTTAATGATAACAATTTAATACAAATATTAATATAGCAAAATAAAAATATTCAATAAAAATAAAATCACATACAATTTAATTAAGCTTGGGCTTGAGGTGCCAATGAAAATTGGAAAAACGTTCACATATACTTAAGCATAAAATTCAAACCAAAAAAGTTTGACTTAATGTATAATGGAACAAAAAATTCAGAAAAATGGGACATGAAGAAAATAATAGAATGGTAACACAGGTATTATAACATACAAGTGTTAACATCAGGTTGATACAGTTCTCGGATTGTTTTTCACAATAGAATTTGTGTAAATAGAAAACTGTTATCACATTCAACTAAGCCACCTACTAAACAGTGGTGATAAACACAATATACACATGAGCACTGAAGATGAAAGTGCAGCGACTTTCGAAAACAGCTGTTCTGCTCTGCTGTGTAAGTTGAATAAAACTGATGCTGACTTCCTTTGTGCCTAGAAATATTTATCATCATGTCTTTCTGAGATTTTAACCAAGTTAGAACAATTAGCCTATATAAATATTAATATAGCAAAAATAAAAATGTTCAATAAAAATAAAATCACAGATAAGAAGTCCTTGTTGATGCAAAGAAAAACGATTAAATCTCCTGTTTAGCTAACAGTTCTCTGCTGTCCCTGTTATCACAGAGGTAGGGCGCGTGTTGGAGCTTCAAGGACAACTATTGAAGTTATTTAAACATTTTAGGCAAAACATTAGGCAACAATAAGAAAATAAAAAAAAAACTTGTGTATGTGTATGCGTGAATTCTGCTGACTGAAGTCTTGTGCCAGCAGCTTTCATTCAACTTCCTGCTGCCTCATTGTTTCTCTGCACTATTCGAGTTCCCAGCCTATGAAAATACACATGCGCTCCCTCTTGATAATGTAATAATTGAATAAGTATAATGGAAAAATATATACATAATCGTTGGTATAATTCAATCAAAAGTACGTTCACACGGCAAAGTGGACCACTTGTTTGGCTCTCTGAATCACGATCCCGAACGTTGGTGTTCAGATAATTGTTCTTGTTTTATTTTGATGTTTATATATCTTGTGCAAATACTTTTCGGTTTTTCTTAAAAAAGTTACATCTCCAGAAGCAGCCTTTTACACGCTTCATTTATTCGATGTACATTCTCTTCAACTGTTCAACATATTTTTTTATTTTTTCAAAACTATGGAAGAAGTCGGCTGGCGATTTGGTAAAGCACCAATAAAATTCATATAAAATTTGCTTTGATATATATTTTTCCCCAAATTTGTTGTTTTTCTTTCCTTTATTTCTTTTAGCAGCTAATTGAGATAAACTTGAGATAATTTATCAAAATTGGAGATGATAGTAAATTTATAGTGGTTCGCAGCAGGATTCATAATGAATTGTGGTGGTTCGCTCACAAAATTTTGTATGGCGAATCATGTGGATGTGAACACTAAAATATTCTGTTCACTGTAACTACCTTAAGTTCTCCAACATAAAGACCTCTTCAGGAAGAATATTGAATATATATAAAAAATAATAGATTAATGCAACTGTGCTCTCATACATCAAGAGCTGTAAGCGAATCAATAAAATATTCTGTACACTGTAACTGCCTTAAGTTCTCCAACATAAACACTTTTTCAGGAAGAATATCTATATATATAAAAATAAGTTGCATTGTATTAGTAATTGATGTTCTCCGGAATGCGTGAACCTTTCAAAATTTATATGAAAGGTGACATCAATACCAAGGTTTTTATGTACATACGGTTTCTGTGTGTGTATTGGTTCATGAGTTCTGGCCATTTTAGTGAACACTGCAATCATTTCGAAATATTTGAGTTAATATTTTGAAAAACTGAAACACAATTCGTTTTAAAATTCATTACAATTAGATTTTAGTCGACCAGATTTATTTATAACATTTACGTGTAATCCGCATTAAAGATAATTTATTCGCTGGCCAAAGTCCTACCGACCGCCATGATATCACTTCCCGTGTGAAATCTAAAGTATTTGGTGAAGTGAAGTTCTGGATGTATTCTGTGGAGTGGCAAAAGCGTGGTTTGCCACACGCTCACATTTCAATAGGGTTGGTGAATAAAATCACATGGCATGAAGTTGAGAATGTTATATGTTCTGAAATTCTAGATCAAATAAGTGATCCTGAGTTATATGATGTTGTTGTGCAAAATATGATACACGGTCCATGCATAGCCCACGTAGTATGCTTGAGTACGCGAATAAGATATCTCTTGAAGCTTTGGAAAGAACAATGAAAGATCTCCGAGACAACTCAGAGTTGTTTGGTGGTGCGTTGTTTGTATTGCCAGGCGATTTTAGGCAAACATTGCCCGTCATTCCTAGATCGACAGCTGACGATGAAATTAACGCTTGCTTAAAGTCTTCATAGTTATGGAGATTTGTTAAAATATTGAAACTCACTATCACCGTTCGTGTTCAGTTGCAGAATGAACCATCTGCTGATAACTTGTCTAAGCAATTGCCGAAAATTGTGAACGGTGCAATGCCTATTGATGACACTGGATTGATAACATTGCCAAATGATTTTTGCCGTTTCGTACAGTCAAAAGGGGAATTTATTGAATGTGTTTTCACTTACATAACACAACAAATGTACATGCCATGCATGGTTGAGTGCCAGAGCAATTTTAGTGGCAAAGAACAAAGATATTACTGAAGTAAACATGGCTATACAATCAAAGATTCCTGGCGAAGTGGTGTTGTACAAGTCTGTCGATACTGTTACCAATGAAAAAGATGTTTTGAATTATCCAACAGAATTTTAGAATTCGTTGGACTTACCAGGATTGCCTCCGCATAATTTCCAATAGAAAGTTGGAGCCACTATTATTATGCTTCGTAATGTCAATCAACCCCGTTTTTGTAATGGTACAAGACTTGCTATTAAAAGGTTGATGGCTTATGTAATTGAAGCTACTATTTTAACTGGAAAACTAAAAGGCGAAGATGTCTTCATTCCACGTATCCCAATGATTCCGTCTCATATACCATTTGAATTTAACAACTTCAGTTTCCTTTTCGCCTTGCGTTTGCGATTACCATTAAGTAGGCGCAAGGCCAATCTTTTGAAATTTGTGGAGTGAATTTAGTGCATCCAGTCTTCTTACATGGACAGTTCTATGTAGCGTGTTCGCGCGTTGGCAAACCATCGGTTTTGTATATTTACACCGAAAATGGAAAAACAACAAATGTTGTTTACCACAGAGCATTACATTAGCAGTTTATCACTTATTTAAATGAATTGGAATTAATTTTTTTAATTTATTTTTTGCACTGCGAAGTGTGCAGGGGGTTCGCTAGTTGAATATATATAAAAAATAATAGATTAATGCAACTGTGCTCTCATACCTCAAGAAGACAAGTTCTCAACCTCTATGACATCTCATGGGACAAATGCAGCAACTTCTTACAAACCTGACGCTGTTGGTTCAAATAATAAAAGCATAATTTATGTGGCATTTAATAGAACGATTTTATTGACTTGAAATTTGTGTTCTTTTCAACATTTTTTTTTTACTGAAATATTCATAAAAAAATATGTGTGTTACAGAACACTTTATATACAAATTACTTTTTACGAATACGCAGTTAGTCTTTTGTTAAAAACAGAAGAAATGAAAAAACTGTTCATAATAATTTGTTATATTTTCTTTATTTAAATCACTATCTAAGAATGTGTTTACTAAATTCAATTCAGTAAATAAATTGCAAAACAAAAAAAAATTTATGACAATTAAGTGCGTATCCGCAACGGGGTAAAAAACTATTACAAAAAGAGTTATAATACAAAATAATAATTATTATGATACATATATGTGGAAGTAGGAAAAAAAAGTTGTAGAAATTTGAAAATCCATCATCACAGCACAATTTTTAGTTGTTGTTTTCTTCCAGCTAAAGCGTACAGGACCCAGATTTCAAATGTTGGAGACGTGTGTAATATACACATTTTAAGATTTATCTAAGTGGTTAGAAAATATCCATCACATTTTCAATGTTACTAAATAAGTGTGTATCAAAAATGTATTTCTACTCCGTGTACGCCCGGTTTTTCATACTTGAGCGATGTGGTCAGCAATAAAGTCTTGTTTGAGTTTTAAATATTCATTGACGCGATAAACAGCATAGTCCTGAAAGAATAGTAACAGAATGTAAGTAAGTTTATGTTTGCCGTATTCAAAATATTGTGCACAGGATATTGCAAATGTTGGCAATTGTAAATATGATCTCTCAGCTATAAAACGAAATTCACAAGTGACGTAGTTCTTCTTATTAGCAGATCTTACAAATGCAACCATGCAACACTGATGCACAAGATGGTGGACAGTGATATCAATACACTCTTATGGGCACATGTTACATGAGACAATGCGGATGTATGATGGAATTTGTAGACAAGTGAAACCTGCCGATTTAGAATGTTTTCCATCCGTTTTCACTTATCTACGAATTGAGTTTTTGAGATAGATGTGCAAGCAGGACGGTTACACCTACCCAATAACCAAATTTGATGTTGGAAGTAACATTAACCACAGACCACAAGCTCCAAAAGAGATGTGAAAACATATTAAAGACTTTAATTTCATTCTCCACATCATCGATTTCTTTCTGAGAAGGCTCCCAATTGTCATCAGATTCATTTAACTTTTTTAAATAGGATCTTATAAATTGTTGTCTCTGTTCAACGTTGGGATATTGTTCTTTGCGATGGTAAAAGTAGGGGAACGTGGGATTGCTATAATCCATTGTCCATTCCATGAAATGATTTGCCAAATCAAAAGCTCTATAGTTATAAGCACAATACTCAAAGTCGATAATCATTAAATCGGGTTCATCAGAGTCACTGGAGCCAAGTGCCGAATCGCTAGAACATTCCATATCCAGTGTTTTTGAGCGCTTGCTGGAAGAAAGTTCATAATTTAATGTTCTATGATTTCAATTTATTCAAGATTTACCGCAGATATGTTTATTATTGTGTTGCTCTGATATTTACTTCCAATGCACAAACAAACACAAGTTGAAAGTTTATATAGAAATGAAAATACGATTTAGATCAGTATTTTTTATTCAAAAAAAAAAAATATTTTCAATTGATTTTTATTAAATTTTGGTTATTAAATACAACAGCACATAATAATAACAAATATTTTTTTCACCGAACTATAAGTACATTTTTCTGAATCGCTTCGAGATATTCAGCCCTACGAGAAAAGAGTAGATTTTTTTCTTAAATCCACTAAAACAAATACCGAATCTGAAGACGAAGACGAAAACGTCAAACGCAGCAAGAAGCACAATACGTTTGTTATTCATTCAATCTTTTACGATTAATAATCAATCGATTCTTAATACAAACCTTAAAAACAATTTCCAGAATCGCATAACTACAAATATATACGAGTTTGCAGCAGAAATGTCTGAAAGCTAATAACAATATAGTAAATTAACATAATTAACCTCAACAAAAAAAAAAAACCTTTTTCAATTTTAATGCCCAAGTTAAAGCCCTTTAAATTTTCGATGTAAATATTACATAACCCTTCAGAACTTGTGACTTTCGTTAAACACGTTGTTATTCAGTTTCAGTTACAATTTATACACGTTTTTGCAAATTGATATCTACAAGACTTATACAAAAATAAATTACTAAAATAGCAAAACTGATCCGATCCATTAAATGGGAGACATTTTTCACTAGTCTGCTTGTTTTCACAACTTTCTCTTCAACGCCCTGCAAAAATCACCCAAATTTACACTGCGAATTTTGCTTCGTGCCTTATAATAAAACTCAAATTACAAAAGAAGCAACGCGAAGTATCAAAAATCCCTTCGAACTTTAATCTCCTGTCTTTTGTTTTATACTGCGAGTTTCTTCGCACCATCTCCTCTAGAAACTAAAAAATAATGGCTGCAGAGACCGATTATCTAACGGGCACAAAGAGAATTAATATCGATTTCTTTTCTAAAAATATAATGCAACATTTTTTACACTTTTCAATGTAAAATGGCAATATTGTGCCAATTGAAAAAGGTGATTTTATAGCAAATTAATCTACCATTTTTTGCGTAAATAAAATTTTATGTTACCATTTCATTCAACTGCGAATTTTTAGCATAAAAGTACAAAAATGTTGCATTTTTTGTAGAAAAGAGAACGCCCTAAGCTTAACTGTTAAGATTTCGATATTGGACGCAAATTTTCATTTTCAATTATGCCATAGAAAACGCGCTGTAGATAACGTTTGAAGAGAGAAATGTTTCAACTTACTTATTCAGAATATCTCCGTGTTCGTTGTTGGTGTCCATCGCGGAATCGTCTAACGTAGAACTGTGGGAAATAAAATAAAATGCTGAACCATTTTATACATAAATAATTGTAGTTAACTTCACTTACTCGTCGGCACCATTCGATTTTCTTAACAATATATTACCCTCCTGCATGTCATTGTGACAGAATAACACTGGATACTGTTTTTGCTCAATTACCGACTTGATCCACGCAAACTCGTCAGTGTAATTGATTTTACGCATGAAATCGGCATGTGTTTGATTTTCTGTCCAGTCATCTCGACTCAAAATACCAGGCAAGTTGCGTTGCCATCGGCTCATACAATTCCAAATCCAATCGGGCTCCTTGGACATCGGAATATTGAGTGTATGAATCTCCGCCATTTTCTCAGCTATTTTAATAGAAATCTTAGGATCCGCTAGTTCTGCTGTTACCAAGGCCCTCGCCGGTATATATTGTTCAATACGACCACCTGGAAAAATTCCATGAAGTTTCGGACCAAAGTTGCGCTCACTGAGCAGAGCGAACACCACAGATTCGGTGATCATGGCTTCAAGGGCGTCTTCACCATGAGATTGGCCATAAATTCGTAGAAGAACCTAAAAGAAATAGAAAGATGTCAATTACGCAAAGTGATAGTTCGGAACGCAAATAAGAAAAGTGCAATAGCCAATTTTCCAGAATATAGAATATAGAATAGTTTGAGTCGAAAAAATTATTTTTGAATTATTTGCTTTGCGATTCGTAAATATTTTCCGTTCTTAAACGCATTTTGGTTCACCTACTTCAATTAAGTTTTATGATATTCAAAAATATATTTTAGATATTCTCTTAGGTCCAACAGTGGGCCGAGTGCCAAATAAACTACACAAGCGTTTTGACAAGAGATAATTTAAGGTTTGTACACGATATTGGAGGCAGGTTTGCAAGAAAATTAAAAATTTTTGAATACTCGTACTCGATTTTCCGCAGTGAAGACGTAGATGGAGAACAGAAACCAGCAGATACAGATGAGAAAAGTGTTAAATAAAACTCTGTCGCAAATTGATTTTCTCTCTGTTTTCTGGCTCATTTTTCATGTTTGTATCGTTTATGTACAACGAAAAGTCCGTGGTTGTCTCACCGCTTGTGTAATTCATTTGGCATTTAGTTCCAATTACACGCCATTCCAGTCGCCCAACTTAATTCCAGTCCTTAATACGTAAATAGATTTTGCAGAACAGATAAAAGAATAACAGATTCTAACAGATAAATATTGGCTAAACCATGTGCAGTAGGAATCAAACTATAGTTTGGTAATCGGGTCAGTTTGAACCCCATAAGCAAACGGGGGTTAATCAACATTTATATCTTTATAAAGTTAATAAATTAACTATTTGACATACTGTCATTTTACTACTATAATATGTGGTTGAAGTCTACTAACGATTTGGTAAAAAGCGCCAATGAAATGCATATAGACATTGCTTAACCACCTAACAAATAAATTTCATATCTTTGTAAAGGTTTTGAAAATGTCAACGTTGTATTGGAACAATATGCGATTGCAAAATAAATACAGATTTTGAAACTTTATACTTCTCGGACGTTCCTCATAAAACAAAACGATTTAACATTTAATTAATAAAATTACCGTTCTAATTTACATATTGCGTTAGTTGTTAGATGAAATGGCCATTTATTTGCACGATATTATTTATGGACAACAACAAATAGCATCAACGAAATCATGATTGTATCGAATTTTCCATCCCCGACAGCGAATTAATGGAGAATGATTGCAGTTGTTGACAAAAACTTACCTCTTTTGGTTCATCTTCTCTCAAGGCTGATGACGCGGCCGATGAAGAACTATCGTACCGCTTGCGTTTGTTGGCATTTATATCACCCCCTGCTGCCAGCAACTGAAAAAGCGGCTTATTTTTATTTTCGTCATCGACAGATGTCTGTAGGTTGTTTGATGCAGCCGCAGCCAAAGGGGTTTCCATTACCTGCGTACACTGGTAGTCTACACATTCACTGCCATTCTCTATCTTTGGAAGACTTACGTAATACAAAAAGTTCGATAGACCACCGCTGCGTTAAGATTAGGGAATTATTTCTTTTGTATTCACAACAATTGCACAAGTGCTACGTTTGTTAACTGTTTTGCCAGAAGGCTTATGTTGCTTTGCACTAGCTCACCTGATTCTTTTAACGATTAGCTGCTCCGCTGGCACCGACTTCCAACGGCCATTCAAATAGTCGCGACATATACGGGAAGCAGCTCGGCGTATTTCATCAGAAGAGGCCTGCAAAATAAATCGAACGACAATTAAAATTCCATTTCTCATTTGCTGTTTATCCTACTTGAGATCCAAAATATTGCCACACCCTTTCATAAAAAAACAGTCTTTCGCCCAATCTTCTAGCCACATTTAGCTTCATTTTCCAAATTTTACCAAAGATTCCATATCACAATTTTGAATTTTTATTCTCAAGACGTTTGTTTCGTTAATATCGAAGAAAGCGAATGAAAGAAAGCACCCGCGTCATAATGACTAACACGGTCAGCAGTATTTGTTCTTGGTACACGTTACGTGCTCCCAAAAAATTTTTCAACAAAACAAATTCGGCGAACGAGCGAGCACTACCTTGCGAGCGACAAACTGACATGCATACCTTTGGAAATCAGTCGGTATTAGAATTACTTCTGAGCAAATTCATTGATAACATTCGACTTGTTTCTATTACGTATTTATTGGAATTTTGCTTCACGCTTAAATACACATATTTTCACCTCGACATAAGCGCACAAATAAAACAACGGCCGATTTTGTTGTGGCTGCGTAACAAAATTAAACCGATTAAGTATGTATAATCAATTTTAAAAACTTTTGCACAAAATAAATACTTTTTCAGTTTTTTCGTTTGTTTCTCCGCTGTTGGTGCAAGGAACTTTATTTTCTCGCCTTTTTTTTTTTTTTTTTGTTCTTAACAATCTCTACAACATGCCGGCTTTTGAAATGAGTGTGAAATTGTTTGAAAGCTTTTTAAGCGCATGCTCTCTTCGAGGGAACATACTGCCACCATGAAAAATACTAAAATTCTTTTTGGCAGAGCATTACGGTTTCTCCAGCACCCTAAAACAAACGCTAATCACATTCACTGCATTTTTTCTAAATATAAATTGTTCATGCAAAACAACACAGAAGCGGTTCTGGATAGCTTTAGGCTTTCACGCGGGAAGGCGTAGCATGGAATCCAAAATAAATACATGTTAAGTATCTTTTCATTAAACCTGGCGACATATACATAAATCTGAAGGCATTATAAGTCTGCCCGCCGCTTTCGCGGACCATGCCAGATGCAAGAGGGCGAAAGTTGCTTGTGAGTGCAGTTGGAATCATTTTCCTAAACTGGTATCTCCCGATTATAGAATATGTCCAAAATACTTATGCTTTCGTTATTGCTCTCGTGATATCGTATCTGAAGGTAGCAACGAATGATATGACAACTTTATTTTTGCGGATGCGGCAGAAAAGATGGAATTACTCTCTAATAGCCGACATTCGGGAGTGGTGAATCGAATTTCTATGGAATAATTCGGTGATTTCATCGCTGAAATTTACCACTATGGCCACTAACGTCTTATACTTCAGATAAAACTTTCTGTGCTGCTTTTATCGACATATTGCGTTGGACAATATAAAAGCTCTTGGATAGCAAAACTGGTCGGACTTTCCAAAAGAAAACCTCATAAATTAATTAGTTTGGCTGTTGTAGCCAATACCAACCAGAGATTTATAGAGTTCCACACTTCAGTTTACAGTTCAAGCCACACGGCAGAATGAAAGAGAGCTATTTACGGAAGCCACTACACTCACATAATCAGTGTTTAAGTCTGCCTACGATTACCACCATCTGTTAGACGACACGAATACATCTGATATCAGCTCTCATCTGATAAATAGTCAAATCTTATGATAAATTTGCTTACGAGAGTTGCAACGAATTATTACACTGTTTAACTGTTTGTTCGTTTTCCGTTTATCAAAAATGTTTGTCCTGCAAAAATCAAACTTTTCCGTTTAATTTTTAAACTCAAGTTTGCAAATTTGCAAGTATAAACGTATCGAAAGCTCATGCCAGTGGCATATTGCTTACGTCAATGTAATTATTTGAAACACAATTGGGGTATTCACACTTCGTGCTATTTAGTCATATTGTCATAAAATCTTAGCTGCATTTAAAAATGTCCTCTTTCAGGTATGTTTTTGTGTTGTCCTAAAATGCTCTAGAGATCTGAGTCGGACGGCTGAAAATCTTTAGGCGAGACGGCGGTAGTATATGTTTGCCGCCGTTACTTGTATATGATTCATGGCTAAAAAGGGTTAAACATTTTTCATAACTATAAATAAAATAAACTATATAATAAAATATTAAAAGAACACTAAATCGCAACAACTAAATATATACAAGTGAAAAATTTTTCTCGTTTTACTTACGTTTATGGCATGACTTTATGACTACAGAGTGAATACCCCAAATGTGATTTTATTAGGTTAAGGCTTGCAAAGTTTATATTCACAACTAATTGGACACAATATACATACAAATATTAAAAGGAATGGGGGGGTAAATCAACATCGATTTTAATTTTAACCTGCTCGGCTCGCCATGAAGTAAAATAAACAAAAGGTAACATTGAGATTTCGTTGTTCATTGGAGCGATTCACAAAAGCCTTGTTCGTGACTACTTACTTTTACTTTTCGTTTAGACTTATTTAAAATAAATTATAATTTAATGAGTTGAAAAAGTCGTGAATTTCAACAGCATTTCAACGTATGTATGGATGTATATGCGCAGTACACAAGTATAGACGAGTAGTATTTGCTAAACAGAGTTTAATTTTGTTGCACACTGTAATTTTTGAATCGACTTGTGTAAATATATGAACATATTTTCTGAAATTCTTATTAGAAATGTGCTGTAAACTCGCATGCACTTTTTATGGGTTGTTTTCGATCACACGAAAGCAAACAAGAATTAATAATTCGTTTCCAAATCAAACAGTGAATCACATGAATTACGCTTCAATGACTGCAGCGAAATATTTGAGGAATAATTATTGTTTGTTCTCTTAAATGATTCTTAATCATTTAACGTCTGAACAAACCTGTTTTCTAAAGATTTTGTAAGTACACACATGCATACACACTTATCCATATATATTTAATTTATACATCCATACGTTGAGTTTTTACAGCCAACAACACAACATTCTATCACTCACAGTATACCAACAAAAAAAAAAAAAAAAACAACTGATTACAATCCTTGAAGATTCTTCAGCAGGGCTGCCATTTCATGAATACTCTTCGGGAACATTTTGTGCAGCTTTTCTATATTTCAGATAATTTTTTTTTACAATTTGGCGGTTGTTTTATTTTTCATATGCATTTCTTGACTATGGAACACAATGAAAAAATGCATGCGTACGTATTCGAAAATTGTGCTGTTTTAATAAATAAAATATTTTGCTTTTCTAATAATTATATGTATATATATATATATGTATATATATATATATATATATATATATATATATATATATATATATATATATGTTGTACACCAAATCTTTTCTATCAATTAAAAAGTCTATCGTTAGTCTTGCGTAACTCTCAATTGGTTTTCGAAAAAAAGTGTACAAGTTAATGGTTTTCTCGTTTTCAAATTAGTTGAAGTCTAGCGGTGATTAAGTGAAATGTCCAATAAAAGCAGCCATATGGACTTCAGTACCTCTATATATGTTTAACAACTTGTCTGCGACACTATCTCAAATGTACTACATTGAATGACTAAATTTATTTCTTTGAAATTTTTGTTCAAGTCCTGAAAAGATTTTTAAAGAAATTTTCTGCCCTTTTTAATCTTATTTGAGTGACAATTTTAGCTTTCTAGTACTTTTCTAAAGTTTTCTTTGCTAAGCAAATCACACTTATTCATAATTTGTGATCATTTTAATCCGTTTTCGAAATACATTGTTTTTGCTTTGTTTCTCAAACAGCAGCAGCACTAGTTATCAATGATCCGGCATTATTATTTTGCGGAGAGATAACACATACCACAACTGAAGATAAAGTTTAATGTAAATTTAAAAATAGTTTGCAACAACAAAAAACTTGTTATGAAGTTGATTTGAATGGCGCTGCAGTAGAGAAGATAATAGAACAGGTCTCCCAGAAGTAGAGCTGCCATATGGTCTTCCAAAGTTAAGCTTCATGGAATCTAAAGGCAAATTGTAATTTTGCGGTGTCAAGTTACTCCGCCAGCTAATATGATATAAGTCAACAGCGGTAGGATCTTATTAACTCATGAAATTAGTTTACAATTTTTAAAATAAGAAATTTAGAAGAATATGGGCATTGAGCGCCATCAGAACAATACTTTGGCACCACTTGGATGCCTGAGCTTCCCCAAAAAGTAAATAGCTCCCATATATGTCGTTATCAAGTAACGTTATTTTATAGCCGTTTTAGGAAGCTGTTGTTTTAGTTTTTTAGCTAAATCCAGTTTTAAAACAAATTGGTAAATGGCAAATCGTCAAAATGTGTTTTCATTTTCTGAAACTACGCATTTTGCTTGCAACTTGTTATATTTTACACCAGCTGTTTATACCACATCCCAGCCATATCTGAAGAAATTATCTTTCGCAGAATATTGATTTTTTTTTAACTTGAAAACTTTACTAATTGTTGCTAAAAAGAGAACACATTTAGTATGATTTTTGTATGGAAGCTCATGCCATACATACTTCTTCTGCGATAAGTAGTTTTTTCGAAGTATGAAGTGTGAGGAACTCAGTAGTCTGAAATCCATCTACAAAGGAATTTAACCAAATTCAACTTTTCTCAATCAATCATATTTTATAATTCAAATGCGGCAACCCTAGCTGGAACTATTATGCGCACTTCCTTTTCCAACCACTTTATCGGTGGCCTATGTTTCTACAGGCTCCGCAGCCGAACCAAAAATATATTCTTGATTTTTACAATCTCGCACAGAAATATTCAATCATCGGCTTCCGAATTAAAGCTGATTATCAGTATTGACGTATACACAGATATTCAGAAATGGCGTATTCAAATTGATTAACATGATCACTATCTGGAGAATATGTTTTAGTTTTTAGAGGTCAGATTACAGAAAAAGGGTGTACACACTATTTGCGAGTGCATGACTTGTTGCGTATAAAGAAACTCTTGAATGAACGAAACCAAATCAAACATCATTCATTGATTACGACTCGAGCTTCGCACAAAAGCTTGCGTAATTTCTATCGCTTAATCTAATTTAAGTGAAATAAAATTATTTCCTGATTTCCACAATTTTTTATTATACGAGTACATTTAGAAACAATCGTGTGTTAATTTTCATAAAAAAAAAATTCTTAATAAGATGGATGATGCATTTTTAATTATTTTATTATTTCAAAACGTATTTATTTATGTCCTTCACCAAAAATGGTAAAGGATAGTTCCCATGTATTTATGCTCTGGGTCCTTATGAATAGGGAAGTTGCTTAACGGATGTCTGCACGCGAAATCGGTTTCGCCGCAGCCGAATGTACCAGTTTTGCTTGGTTATTGTTCAATTATTTAGTTTTTTTATTTACTCTTACACACAATTATTCACTTGTTATGATCGAGAAAAAATAACTGTTTAAGTACGTAGTCGTCAAATCGCGGTTTTACTGTTTTTAAAAATTTAATGAATTTTAAGTCATCCTTGTTGGAAGCCTTTGGATTTTCAGCAAGTAAACCGGTAACCGTACTTAAATGTTGTTGTGTGCGAAAGGAATTTAAGGTATTTACTTTTACTTTTACTTTCTATTTGGATCGCCACCAGAACACTACAATTAGCATTTTTTACTGCCTAATTCCAATAACCTTTACAAGGTAAATATTGAAATTATATTGAAATTTAATAAAGTTTATATTTGTTGTATTATTCTAAAATTCCTTGTGTTTTTATTTATTTATAAATTAACTATAACCCATCGGATATACGCCGAAACATTGGTCCTTCGAGCCGGATTTTACAAGGAATAAGAATTCAACAAAACATCCTCCACGAGCAAGCTTTATTTAAATTTTCATTTTCATTTGGTAAATAAAACTACACAAGGAAAACAGGTTAGTAAATTGCTATTAAGAGGTGGTTTATTTAGTGAAGTGAAAATAAAACAACAAAAAACTGTCGTATATGCAAATGCAAATACACACATATGTACATACTTGAAGAATTTTGCACTTGCATATGACATAGCTTTGGTTTAAATAACGAATTAACACAACATATATATTGAGTTTGTGCATTGTACAAATAAAAGAAAAAATTAAAGTGAGTGAGTTTGTTTGGACGGATAACCACACGAAAAGAAATCAAATAAAATATTATATCGTATAAATATATAACAGAATATGATAAAGTATTTGATTTTAATATATGTATATATACGTATGTAAGCATTTATAAAAAGAATCTTCATATCGAAGGAAAGTAAGAAGTACATGAATAGTTACATTGAATATTTATACATGCGTGCGGGTATATATACGGTGGTGGTAAAAACAAACTGATTTTTTTGAAACACTCTGGAAATTTTAATTTTTTCGTAGTACAAGTGCACATAGAACAGAATAAATTAAATTATATTTATTAATGATAATTTATTATATATCATTTGTATTTCTTAAATATTATTATTAACATTATAATTTTATATATATTAACCTCCGATAAATTAAGAACTTGTGATCATAAGCAGACAGTAATTGATTCGTTTGTTCTTTATTATCATATTTCTTTTATTTGGGTTTTCTATCTGAGATATTTTCATACAACAATTTGCGATATTTTAAAAATAAAGATTTTTCTTGGATTTATTTCTGCACAGAATAATAAGATTATAGTTTCACTCTATTCCATTATTTTTATATAACAAATTATTCCACAATGAAATATTTCGGAAGTTTTACACGCGCCTCAGATGCCATTTTCAAATTTGAAGCTAGATTTGAAAAAATTAGTGATGATGATCATCACGCCTATACATTAGAAATAATGACTGAGGAATTGAAATCATTGTGGGAAAAAGTGAAAACGACATATGAAGATGGAATGGAGGAACTTGAGACTTTATCAAAAGGCAAAGCAGAAGAATTAGAAGTTGCAGAGGTAAAATATGAAAACACTCTGCATGCATACGCACGTTGTATGAAAATTATTAGAATTAAAGGTGATGAATTGAAAGATAAATCTGAACCTAAAATTACAGTATCTAGTGAGAATGTGATTCATAATTTACCATTACCACCATGTGACACTGACATTTTTGAAGGGGATTATCTTTCATGGCCAACATTCAGAGATCTTTTCACGGCTTTGTATATAAATAATAGTCGCCTCAGTAACATTGAAAAATTATGTTATTTATTAAAGAAAACAAGCAAAGAGGCTAAAGAGATCGTATCTAAATGTCCGTTGACGAATGGAGGATTTGACATTGCGTGGAATAGTCTGAAAACGACTTATGAAAATCCTCGTTTGTTGGTCAATAATCAATTGAAATTACTGTTTAATTTAGAATCGGTATCAAAGGAATCTAGCTCCACTTTAAAGAATCTGCAACGTGGTATTAATGGATTTTTAACTGCAATGTCAATTTATGAAATTGATACCACTAATTGGGATCCTATTATTGTATTTATTTGTATTCAACGATTGCCTTCGAATACAGTCGCTCTATGGGAACATACAATAAAGGATAAAGGTGCCTTGTCCCTTTGGCAAGATTTGAACCTATTTTTATCTGAACGAATTCAAACGTTAGATTGTATACGCGATCTTACCAGTTCAGAAAATGAAAAGAAAATAAATGATAGAAAAATCAAAGCTCATGTTTCGACAAAAGGCTCTTCGGCCTCGTGTGTTTTGTGTCCTAAGCAAAATCATTTGTTAAGATTTTGCCGTCGCTTTAGAAATATGACTGTTTCTGAGAGATTTTCCAACATAAAGAAGTTTCATTGTTGTGTGAACTGTCTTTCGAAATCTCATGAAGTCAAAGATTGTAGAAGTGAACATCTTTGTTTTAAATGCAATCAGAAACATCACACTATGCTTCATAGGGAATCTTCTAATAATAATTCTGCTGAAGTACATATATCGAATAATTTAAAAACAAACCCAGTTTTCAAACCCTCTGATTTAGGTTCAGAGATGCCTTCGACATCAACTGCTGCTCGCTCTAATTCGAATCGTCAAGTTTTTCATCTGTCACAGAATTCGTCTGTATTGCTAGGAACTGCGATGGTCTCCATTATTTGCCATGATACAACGTATCCAGCAAGGGCCTTAATAGATCCAGCGTCTGAAGCTTCATTCATATCTGAACATTTGCGAAATCAATTGCGACTTCCGTCACATTCTACGAATGTAAAGATTTCCGGTGTTAACAGAGAAGCGTTCATAATTAGTAAGAAGATTTGTAATATTAGAGTGGGTTCGCCATTAGATCAAGGACTTAAATTGGAGACGTGTGCTTTCGTTTTACCTGCCATATCAGGTAATCTACCATCTTTTATGTGTCCTTCGGACATTAGCCAGGAATTACCGAATTTGCAATTGGCAGATCGTAATTTCCATAAAAGTAGATCAATAGATCTGTTACTTGGAGCAGATTTATATCCTCAAATAATTCTTGATGAAGTTCGTCGAAATATTTGTGGATCGTTAATGGCCCAGAAAACTGTCTTTGGATGGATTTTAACGGGTCCACTTGACTCTTCAACAAATGATTCTGTAAATGTTTTTTCAACTGCTGTAACCTTTTCTGAAGAGGATAATTTAAATCAAAATCTTTTGAGATTTTGGGAGTTGGAAGAAACTCCAAAAAGAAGACTTTTGTCACCTTCTGATAAATTTTGCGAAGAAATTTATAAGAAAACCACTAGTCGGAATTCTACTGGTAGATATACTGTGTCGTTACCCTTTAGACCAGAGTTTCCTCTTGATATTTCTTTGGGAATATCAAGATCTAGTGCATTTAAACAGTTAATGCGAGTAGAATCGTCCCTCTCTAGAAAACCAGAGATTAAAAGTATGTATGACGATGTATTAATGGACTATTTGCATTTAGATCATATGCGAATAGTAAAATCCTATAACCAAGCCGTCACAAAATCATGCTATTTGCCACATCATCCAGTGATCAAACCAGAGAGAAAAACAACTAAACTTCGAGTTGTTTTTAATGCTTCTAGTAAAACTTCAAACGGTAATACCCTAAATGATTGTCTTTTTATAGGACCTACCTTGCAAACCGATTTGGTGAATTTAATTTTACGTTGGAGGTTGTTTAGGTTTGTCTTTAATTGTGACATTACTAAAATGTATAGGCAAATTCGCGTCCATTCGGCCCACACTCCCTTTCAACGGATTCTTTATCGGTCATCGGATGGCAGTATTGTGGATTACGAGCTACAGACAGTAACCTTTGGGTTAAATTGTGCACCGTATTTAG
Source organism: Linnaemya vulpina (assembly GCA_963675445.1). Taxonomy (NCBI): domain Eukaryota; kingdom Metazoa; phylum Arthropoda; class Insecta; order Diptera; family Tachinidae; genus Linnaemya; species Linnaemya vulpina. The sequence continues at coordinate 12,162,358 of OY776276.1, read as the reverse complement.
CAATCAGGACCTTATTGCAATTGGCGGATGACTGCGAGGAGGAATTTCCAATGGCTGCAAGGATATTGAGGAAGGATATGTACGTGGATGATGTTCTGACTGGCACTCATGAAGAATCGGTTGCAGTAATGGCTAGGGATCAACTTATTGCTGCCTTGTTGTCGGCTGGCTTCGAATTGAGGAAATGGACAGCTAATGAAATTTCTATTTTGAAAGGATTGCCCGTAGATCATTTAGTCGATTCCAAAGTTTTGGCCTTTGAAGAATCTAGCTGTTCCAAAACATTAGGCATTTTTTGGAATGCTCAGCTTGATTCATTCTTTTTCAAAGTTTTTCCTTTAGAGGAAAAAACGAAATATACGAAAAGAGCGGTATTATCTAGTATAGCTAGATTTTTTGATCCGGTTGGTTGGCTAAGTCCTGTAGTTATCAAAGCAAAGATTATAATGCAACGCATTTGGCTTGATAATATTGAATGGGATGATTCTCTTCCATCCCCAACAGAAAAGGAGTGGTTGTTATTCGTTCAATCCTTTAATCAAATAAAAATTATTCAGGTGCCGAGATGGGTACACTATTATAAAGACGCAGAGACTGAAATTCATGTATTTTCAGATGCCTCGGAAAAGGCATACGCGGGGGTAATATATATTCGAACCGTAACCCCACAGGGAGAAATATATTGCCATTTATTGTTGTCAAAAACAAGGGTAGCGCCAATTAAATCAATTTCTCTACCCCGCCTTGAGTTATGCGGAGCAGTTTTAGCATCAGAATTGCTAAAAAATATTCTGAGAGAAATAGAAGTGCCGATTTCAAAGGTCTGTTGTTGGACAGATTCTACTATCGTGTTGGCATGGTTGCGTAAAACGCCTTCGGCGTGGACTACCTTTGTAGCGAATAGAGTTTGTCGTATTCAGGAGAACACAGGTAATCATAATTGGTTTCATGTTCGATCTGAAGACAATCCTGCCGATTTAAGCAGCCGGGGGGTAGATCCGTTCACTTTATCGGAAAGTAAACTTTGGTGGCACGGACCTTCATGGCTGTCTAAACCCGAAACTCATTGGCATCAGAGTAATTTTGAACATTTGGATACAGATATCGAGAGTCGCAAAATCAAAGTTCACGCTTCATTTTTTTCGAAATTTGAAGACATTTTGGACAGATTTTCTTCACTTGATAGAGCGTTACGAGTGGTATCATATGTATTTCGTTTCTTCCATTCTACGAATCAATTATATAAAGGAAAGTTCAATTATGAATCTGAACTTATTTCGATCGATGAAATTAATAGAGTCAAATTACGTTTGGCTATTGTTGCTCAGAAAGCCTTTTATCCAGAAGAGTATAAAAGTCTCTTAAATAAAGAGCCCTTACCAGTAAAAAGCTCTTTAATACCTTTAAATCCGTTTTTAGATGAACAGAATATAATGAGATTGAATGGTAGATTGGTAAAATCATCTTCATTGTCATATTCCGAACAGCATCCTATTATATTACCGTATAGCTGTCGTTTTGCAAAGCTTACGGCAGAATTTATACATTTGATTACTATTCACGGTAGTAATCAACTGATGTTAAGGATATATCGATGCGAATATTGGGTTCCACGATTACGAGTCATGATTCGAACGGTGATACATAATTGTAAACGTTGTATAATTGATCGACAACGTACTTGTAGTCAAATAATGGCTGCACTTCCTTCGGAACGTACCACTATTGACAGACCGTTCCTTAATACAGGAGTTGATTTCGCAGGTCCTTTTGATATAAAGAATTATAATAATAAATCGTCTAGAATTACAAAAGGGTACGTGTGCATATTCGTGTGCTTTTCTACGAAAGCAATTCATTTGGAAGCAGCGTCAGATTTATCAACTGACACTTTTCTAGCTGCTTTCAATAGATTTATATCTAGAAGAGGTTGTCCCCATACCATGTTTTCGGACAATGGTACTAATTTCGTGGGAGCATCTAATGAGCTTTCCAGAGATTTTCAAACATTTTTGAAGGAATGCCAAGCTAGAGTGTGTTCTAGCAATGGTTATAAGGGCTTGAATTGGCGTTTTAATCCAGCGGGTGCGCCTCATATGGGTGGCCTTTGGGAAGCTGGAGTTAAAAGTTTTAAACTTCATTTTAGAAAGGAGGTTCAAACTTGCAAATATACGTTTGAGGAGCTATCTACAGTATTGGCTAGAATAGAGGCGTGCTTGAATTCGCGACCTTTATGTCCTATGCCCGATAACCCTGGTGAACCATTGGCGTTAACACCAGGACACTTTTTGATCGGTTCGGCTATTCTGGCTCCGCCAGAGCCAACTATTTATGATACTTCCATCAGTATTGTTAATCGTTATCGGAAGGTGAAAGCACTGATTCACCAATTCTGTAAAAGATGGAAAGAAGAATATTTAATAGAACTCCATAAAAGGTATAAATGGAAACATCCCCACAGAGATGTTGAAATTAATGATTTAGTGGTAATAAAGAGCGAACAATTGCCTGCTACATCGTGGAGGTTAGGTATAATCACTGGTACTCATATAGGTACTGACGGCCACGTTCGCGTCGCGGACGTCAGAACACAAAGTGGAACAATTACGCGTCCAATAACCAAGCTTGTTGTTTTATATAAATCTTAATTTATGATCTCCTTTTTATTAGCAATTTATCTTTATTAACCAACTTTTTTCCTAGAAATCATGAGTGCTCCAATCAATAATAACTTTTCCGATTCGTTCGAGGACGGTTTGCTCGACTACGACGAAGCCATGGAGACTAATACGGCAGCAATTGTGGAAATACCTGTTACTTCGTCAGGTATTGTTTCTGCTGCTCCGACATTACTTACAGAAGTAGATTTGACCGTCAACGTTCCGGAAATTACACCTGTTGATAATCCAACCGGTGAGCAAGTGGAGGTGCCCAAATTGAGTGAGGTAATCCGAGCTCATGACGCGAAAGCCAACGCGGTGAGAACCTCAAGTCCAGCCATTGCAAAGAGGGCTAATTGTCAAATTTGCGGCAAAAATCACCCGTTGAGGTTTTGTTACAAGTTTCGCGACATGAGTCTGGAACGAAAGCTCCGTATGGTGGCAGTGCATAGAATGTGTTTCCGTTGCTTGTCGACCACGCACATAGGTAGAGAATGCGTAAGCAATCTGAATTGCAAGATTTGTAAGCAACCACACCATTCTCTACTCCATGAACATAAAAAAGGCGTGTCTAAACGAGAAACAAAGAAGCGCGAAAATGCACCAACTTTGGCAATTCGGCAATCTATTGCATTGTCACCGACACTTCATCTGAAAGTAAGTTTCAATCGTCAAAAGATACCAATTCGGGCTGTATTGGATTCCTGTTGTCAAAACAGCTACATTTGTCCTGACTTCGTCAGGAGACTCAAAATACCGATTCTAAATGTCAATGGCGGGAACTATTGTACCATAGACATTCAGTCTCTTTACGATCCCAACCAACATATTTCAGTGACAGCTAGAATTCGGAAAATGTTGGGTATCAAAACGCCATCCGTATCGGTTCCCAACACTATTTTGGAGTCCTTCGAAGGGCTTCAATTTAAAGTTTTCAACTGTACGAAATGATTTTAAATTGCAAAGACTTTAAATCTTTAAGAAAAGGCATGTTGCGTTTCTAAGATTTTCAATCGGTTGTTATCCGGAAGCTGTTCATGGAACGGAAGTCAGCAGTTTATCGGTTAAAATCGCACGGAATAACAGTGAGACCGCAGTTGACATTTTCAGATAAGCAGTATTTGAAAAATCGATATCGAGACTTATTCCAGCTGCATGTTTTAAATATCAACTACTAAAGCAATTATAGATATAAAATACGTTAAGTGCAATTCGCACGC
>OY776276.1:12123478-12148478 GCA_963675445.1 Linnaemya vulpina | reverse complement strand
ATAAGTAGGTAAAAAACGAGGTTTTAGCGCGTAAAATGGGAAATGAAATTAAATAACATTAAAAAGAAAATGAGGTATAACGGATGTATATAAATTATGCAAATAATGATGCGAACAATTTAATATGTACACACATCTATTGAAAAATAATGTACAAGAGGCGACAGTAAAATGATGAAAAGATAATAGAAATGCATACTTATTCACGAGTACATGTGGACCCACTAAAAACTTATGCCGATAACAAAAATAAATACAAGGTTTGGACTGTAATTCTAACTAACATCATTAACTGAAAGAAGTTTTTTGGTTGACCTGTCATTTGTTTACAAGCTTTGCCCTAATAAATAACTTTATTTAGCATGTAGTAGACTTTAAAAACACATGTTGGTTATTTTCATCACGTCTCTTTTTCTGATGCTTGAACACATTTGCAATGTAGCGAGACTTTTAAAATAAAAATGAGCCAAACGTGTTTTGCAATCTACACCGTGCTTTATCTACACCTCCAAACCGGCATTATAAATTAAAGCAGTTATGCGTCTGTCGAACATCTATGTATGTGTATAACAAAACCGAAACTACAAAACACCACCACACTTTAAAAATTATATTACCCTATAGAAGCAGCGCCGCACAACTTTTAAACCAAATTCTTTCTGTACAAACATTTCCCACCATTCATTCTGCTACAAATACCTAGAACATGACATGCATATACAGCACTTGGCGTCTTTCTACATCATTTTTTCGTTATTTGGAAGAATATAATTTTATAAAGCAAGTATATTTAAAAATGCGGCTTTACTGCTTCATATAAAATAGTATGCATGTGTGTGTATATGTATAACAAAATAGGAAACATCAAAGAAACAAGAGGTAAGAAGTGCAAATGAAACAAACTATACTACATATTAACGAAATTTTAAAATAATGCATGTGTAAATTGCAAGTGTAACAAAGACAACAACAGTTAGAAAATAGACGCCGTAAATTTTTTTTGCAAATGCCGCTGTTTTGTGATACAGACAAAATTTTGTATTTTCCATTTTTTACACACCAGACTAGAATATTCATTTATATTAAAACTCAATTAATTTATTTTAAACTAAACCCCACTACTTACTAAGTAATAAAAAATTAATCGAGTTGTACTCACTTGTTTTCTACAGCAACATCGGCCATTTTGTTTAATTACTTTTTCAAAACTCGTTTATACTTTACAGAAAACTTGAGAAATTGTATTTTATTATAACAAATAAAACACAAATACAATTACTAGAAGAGAACTTAACTTTGTAAAACTATTGTACCACAAAAATTACTTCAGAAGTATTTTATTAAAATATAGTAAACTCTACTTTTCAAATGCCGTACTGATCACCGCACACGTCTGCACTGCTTAGCTGAATAACGTCGAATGGTAGTCGAATTTTTGTTCGAATTTGTTGGCGTCGTTGAGTTTAGGAAAGAATGTAGATAAAAGCGCGTGCAAGCACAAAATTTATACGTGTAAGAGAGATGAAATTAGTATAACGAGTAGTGAAGGTGATATTATATAGGTAAAACAAACAGTAGTGATGTTGTGCAACCGCAGCGACATCTTTATTTCAAAACAAATATTAAGTAATAAAAGCGGGTAAAAGAAAGTAATATATATCTATGTGTATGAAGCAAGGGAACGTTAGCGATCCATGAATTCAAATGCAATCTGAGGTTAAAATTCACAGGAATTCTAATTTCACAAACGGCTTTCAGGATGCCGTTCAAAAGTTATATTAACATACACACATACTTCTAGACATAGTGACGAGCTCGCGGAATTAGTAAGGGAAGCCTGCTAAGACTTCAAAACGTGGAGATCTGATGATATTCAAAACGGAATTAAACCAGTAACTTTCCGATATATTAAAATTTGTATTTTCTCGGCAAGACGTTAAGAGTGTATATAATACAACATAATGGATCTGACATGAAATATTTTAGTTCTCAATAAAAGTCGGTCTTCAGGCCGTCTCACTATAATACACAAACCTGAGGTCTGCCAAAAATTACATGCCTGCTACATATAAATGATAGTGTGGCCCACGGTACAATTGTGCTAGGTACTTTCGAAGCGCCATATGTTTTTTATTAAGGTTGGGATATGCTAAATATTGTTGATTTTATACAAGCATGTACACGAATTATTAAATAAAACGCCGATTTGCTTACAAATAATGGCGCTTACTGAAACTGCAACAGCATGCGCTACTTCTCTTGTATATGTTCATGTGCTGTTTGACAGTTTGTAGCTGTGCAACAATAAACATATGATAAGTCGTGCGATTATGAGCATAGAGCGAAACTGATCGCTCTATTTAAATTTCCATTTAAAATGTTTTTGCATGTGTTGCATAAAGTGCCCAGGAGACTTCAGGCTATAATATGCGCAGGCTAACTTTGGCTACTGTCAAAACTCTACGAAAAGACTGTCAAATGCATAAGCGAACATTTGTGTGGCTATATTATACTTACACTCAGTTTTAAAGCAATGCACTTTTGCAAAAACTAATTTATGATATATACATAACATGTAAATACATATATAAACATTTTAAATTTATACATACTTAAATATATTATCACAAGTAGGTTATTACCAATTTAGAAAGTAATTTAAGAAATAAATTGGAAAGTACTACAATGTACAACAATGTATAACAATGTGTGCAAGTGGTTGGCAACGTATCATAAATGGTAGGAAAATACACAAATACACTATTATATATATACAATAAACAAACGCTAAAAATTTAATGTTTCCACTAATTTTTAACATTATTTGTTCAATTATGTGTAGAATTGATTTCGGCGTACATTGCAGCTTATATTGTGTGCACGTATCACAGTCTATGGTATGTGTGTATCTAAAAATAATTATCAATAACAACGAACAAACAGTTGGCCTTTAAAGAAAATGCGATCAGTTTCGCTCTATGCGTAGGAAAATTAAATTCAAGGAAAAGTTAGCAAAGCACACATTTGATTGTATGTATTCGCAATTTCGCCTGCGCTACCGTACGCATATTATAGTTGGGCCTGTACAAATCAGTAAGAATGTGTTAGTGTCGTTTAATTGATGATTTTGCGGGACATACAAATAAAGTCGTCAATCAGCATTTGTGATTTGACTTCGTAGCCGGCAAAATAATTTTTTTTTCTCATCAGTGCACTTCTCCATGTCGTCACACAACAAATAAAACAAAGCAAATGACGTTTGTTTCTCTCAATCACATTTGGAGACGTTCAAAACATGAGCCGACGACTAACTATGTCAAAATTTTTTGATTCTCATCAATCAGAGCCGACACCATGTACGTGTAGCACAACAAAAAACGACTTTACTCTCCCAACTATGTGATTGATGGTTTATATTGTGCGTATCCTGGGCACTTAATAGTGTGTTACGTAAATCGCCAGTTTGAAGAGAATTTTTCAAGTAGATAAGATTATGGGGTATACACCTACGCATATGAATTGTGTGCGTGTGTGAATATGTATACATAGTTATTAACATTAATTACATCATAGTTCTTTAATGTAATAACATGATCGTATTTTTAAATAAGATATATCAAATATTGTATATACAACATCTAGATATCTCAAGCCGATTCGCAAAATTTCTGGGAATATTTATGTATACCATGTGACACACACAAGCATGCTACTTTTTTGACAACGAATACATCTACCCAAAGTACATGCAACTCTGGTCGTATTAATTCGCCTTGAGTTTAATATATGATGATGGCAATGCCATCTAAATCTCAGTGCCATCTAAGTCTCATTGCATACAACTACCTTACATGATCTAGTTTTCTATCTAATTCCTTTCAGAAAGAAAATATACCAACAATATAAGTATAGATTATATTCCCAGTGGCTGTAGTAAGTACTTACAGTTCCATAATAAACGGCTTAAACATGCTTATCTTGATTGTATGTGTATAGGGATACATCAAAGTGAAGCATGCATATGCGAAATTTAAAATGTAATGTAAATGTGTATCTGCTTTGACTCACATGAGTATCAATCTGAATCAATATCATAGAATATGATGGTGAAATAAGTATAAGGTGGCATCGCTTTGCCAGATTACAATATTTTGCTCATTCGCTAATGTCAAGTTTCTGGCTTGGTGGTGTTTGTATGTGTCAGCGTTGTTTACAATTGTGTATAGGAGCAGCATTTCAATGTGTTTTGTTGGTATAATATATGACGTGGGCCGTGATATTAGTCACGATTTCTTTCTAGTATTGTACGTTTTGCATGCGTTATGACGAAAGGTTTGTGTATTCGATGGAGTTTTTCTAATGGTGAAATTCTGTATATAATTTCACCATGGATTTTGTGATATTCGCTCCTTTGGTATTAAAAAAAGAAAATGTTTCAGCTGTGCCTTCTACAATTTATTTTATTGGATAAAGTACTGAAACGGTTGAGGCAATGTACAGACGTTACTCATCGTGGTTACTACCATTTGGCATCAAAGATTCCAATTCGGCTTAATGATTAATGTTATTAAAAAATAATTGAAACTTTTATGAATCAAAGTATGTGCATAAATTGGGAGATGTTTAGGGATACATAAAAGGATTAAAAAGGATTAACATGCCCATGAACAACAGTTTTCCAGGATACATATAAACGGAAACAACATATTTCTAATAGTTTTAAATGTATTTCGGACACCGGAACCTTATCGAGTGGCATCGTGCGACTGGCATTAAGTTGATAACGCTGCGAAAATCATTGAGTTGGCAACGCTAATTCAAACTTCCATGTTTAAAATAATAAGGAGAGAGTGGAACATGCATATGTTTTTCTGTTCGAGAGAGCCATAAAAGCTTAAACACTATGTGTAATCAATTCACTTCCTTAAAGCTTTTTTCATAGCTACTTCGTAAAAGCGCTGTGTGAAATGTTTTTAGTCTTCTTCTGGCTGTAGCTCAGACAACTATTAGAACACGGGCAACGAAAAGTGAAAAATTCAACAAAAAAAAGCAAAGAAAAATATATACTCATATTCTTAAATTTAAGTGAATTTTTGTTGTTCAGTATATATAAATACAGACTTAACTTTCACATCCTACATTCAAATCGCAATAATCCGCAAGTTAAATGCATATAATAAAGAATTAGAGTTTAAAAGAAAGTTTGATAGAAAAATTTAGTTTGCATATATCAAATACTGGATACATGTATACTACATCCATACCAAAATCCATGTATACAATATAATTTTTATAATAAGTACTTGTAAATAATGTACAGGGCATATGCATACACATTCGATTTCAATATGCTGGTAAACTCTTTGCTTTTTCTCAATGAACTCCTGTAATGGAAAAAGAAATATGTTCTGTTGCTAAACTTAAAAAAAAAAAATATTTTTTATTATTATTACTGGCGTATTCCTGCTGGAGCTCGTTCGTTTGCAGCTTCCTTGATAAGGAGTGTATAACAAACTACAGTAGTTATAGAAGATCTCCAAATGAATTTGAGTTTATTAAAAAATTTTGTTTAAAACTTATCAAAAATTGATTAGGCAGTCCAGCAGTTTGTTATTAAAACAAACACAACAACATGCAGGCCTATTTTTGAGATTTTCGTGTGTATGCATTTCTTGAGCACAATTCCCTCTTTAACAACAAATGCCATTGACAGCACGCATAATTGCCACTAAACAGGACCTTTTAATGTTATATACGAGTATACGAATGTATGTACATATGGATGGATAAGATTGCATGAATGCATGAGTGTGTATATATGTACATACAAGCACATATACTGGCGTAGATTAATTCTACCATGTAATTATTAATGAAATATGTATGCTCTTGATGTTGTTTGAATTTTGGTGCTTCTTGTATTACGATCCTTGAAAGATATTGAATCCCTTAATGTATGTGCACAAGTAAATGTACATGTCCATACATATGGATGTATGTATGTCGATGATTTTATGCCAAAGTCAAAGCTTTCGGTTTCTTTTTCTTTCTTGGAAGTTGATGTTAGTGAAACTATTCAACACACAACAAACAAATGTGACGTTTAAAATAAAAACAATGAGGTAGGAAATGCATGATTTTAACAACAATGTCATATTGCAGGCAGTGAGTGCGTTAATGCGAGAACAAGATAGCGAGAAGAGAAAGTCAACGTTTCTCGTGTTGGCAAGAAAAGCTCATAAATTAATATAAATACATCCATAAAAAGCGCGCCTTTACAAATGCATGTGCATATTACAATTACTCAAATTAGTCGTTGAAACGTTTTGCATTCAATAGGATACTGAAATTACTGTCGTTATTGTTTGCAGAAAATAAACAAAAAAGCAATGCCAAAGAATCGCAAAAGAAAGGTTGTGCTTGAAGAAAAGAAAAGTTAAGTTTTTCGGGATATACAAAAGAAATAGTATAAGATAAGAAAAATATATCAACAACAAAAGAATATTAACAAAATACGGAATCAATACACACGAAAATAATAATTAAATATAAAGTATGACCGAAACAAAACTGAACAATTGCAATAAGATTGAAAATGGTGTATCGTTATTAACATCAATTAACATAAATAAAAATGAAAATGAGAATGAAAATAATGAGTCCTCGGAAGGACCCACCGTAACGTTGCCGCACTCGGTTTTAAATAACTTGTTTACAAAATTTTATGTCCATCAAAGACGTGAAGCTCTCAAATGGTTCCTGCTCGCATATCTTTTCTTTAGTATATACACTCTTGGAATACCATCCGAACAAGCTGTTCAATACCGAAGTAAGCAAGAAACACATCAATCACACTTGAGTTACATACAAATATTTTTGCCGTGTTTCAAATACCTGCTCACTGTTAAATGATCATTAAGTGTCTTGTAAGCATATTGCCGTACTGTACAGGTGTACGCCGTACAAGTTCAAAGTTAATAGTTGCCTTTGTAATTAGGAGTTTGTATGGCAAATTAATTGTTGGTAAGAATGGAAGGTATACTTGGTATCATGGTCAGATATTCTAAAAATTTTTTATTAATAATAAAAACAACTTTGAATTTATCGTACAAATTGTTTGTTGAAAACGTAACCGTCGAATTCAAGTACATGATTTCAATATTTGGTTTCTGTCGACCTGGATGAACAAAAATTGAGGCCAGAGTTTGCAATAGAATATTAAAATGGATGCTAAGTTTTTATCTTGAGCATATGGAGGGAAAATTTTGTTATACGTAACTAGTGCTGGACTGATCGCAATTGTCTTGTACGCAGCTACAAATGCCTTGCATTGATAAATAATTTGATCAAAATGTTCCAGAACAAAAACCGGATATTTTTCCAATTAATTGTGTATGTTCTTGAGGTCAAGAACATGGTTTGTTAATAAATAAGTAAATAACATGCATGTGTACGGCTTTCACAATGGCATACCGGCTTGTGATGACGACTGAATTCAAAATCGAAATGATTCAAGGCCTTGTATATTTATTAAATGTACAGTGTACACACGTATAAGTATATGAATGCTTTACTAAGAATAATTTCTCATAAATTGTTAAATTGAAAACCACAAACGCTGAAAATTGATTTTGCACATCAAATTTGAAAATCATTACACGTTTTCAATATGATCGATCTGTTTTTTTTTCTCGCCTGCATGTGGGGTAGAGGCGGCAATTTCGACAAAACTGTTGTTGAACTGAGGTAACAATTATTGTTGACTCAAGTTGCCATAAGAAATTGCATAAATTGTGCGCCTGTGGTGGGTACAAAAGACGGCATATCTAGACTAATTACAAAACATAGTTCGGTGCCTAGAGTTATTTAGGTGCGCGTACACAAGCCCGTTTGTTGATTTGTATTTCATCGTTTATTTTAGCATCATACCTTGTGTTGGCTGTAATAGCAGCAAGTAGTTGGTTGCTTATGTTTGCGGGTAGCAGGTACGAGAGATTCAAATCCAAAAGGCCATTTTATGTAGCCCTACTTGTAAGCAGTGCGCCAGTAGTAATTTGGACATGTTTTATAATACATTTTGTTACATATTCGTTCGCCCAGCAAGTAACAATTTCTCCGAGGTTTGTTTTGAAAGTTTTGCTACGTTTTCTGTGTTGATTTAATGTACGTACATTTTTATACGAATAGAGAGCTCTTGGGATGGGCCATTTTCTTTAATTTTCTGGTCCCGGTCAGTTTGCCCGTTCCATTGTACTACACTGGATGTTTCATGTGTTTTACAACATTTTTTGGTTACTATGCCCTCATCTATTTTTCGTCACGGGACGATCCGATGTTCAACGAAATGGTAAATTAAAGTTTTTCCTGTTTTTATAAAGAAAACACTTTCACTACAGTTTAAATTGCGTCCCACACTATTTTCAAGTTGATGGCCAACATGGTTTTGGTTTCGGCTGCATTAAGTATTGGCCTGCTGTACTATGACATGAATGCAGCCAAGCAACGAAGAGCCTTTTTGGAAGCCAAAAAGAGTTTAGAAGTAAAAATGATAATTGAGGATCAGTCAGCAGAACAAGAACGTCTGCTTTTGTCGGTGTTGCCAAAGCACGTTGCTGAAAAAATGAGACAGGATCTGGGCTCCACCAGCTCGGAGCCATTTAAAAAAATTTATATGAGTCGCCACGAGAACGTCAGGTAATTCTGCAATTGTGAATTGTGTAATTTTATAAAGTGTCTGAAGTTGATTCAATTCGTTTACCTCTCAAGTATTTTGTATGCAGATATAGTGGGGTTTACCGCTATTTCATCAACCTACAGTGCCCAGGATTTGGTTAAGATGCTAAATGAACTATTTGCCCGTTTCGATAGACTAGCAGAGGTAAATATTATCGACCGAATTTATAATCTAGATACATATTTATATTTGGATTTATAAGAGGCCTACAGCACAAATTTTTATATGAACATTTTTTCATTGGTGCGTTATAAATGAGAAATGCTTCTTATAAATTAGGCAGCATATAAAACAACGCACACACATACAATTAATTTAATTGATTTATCTACTTGGTTTGTGTTTGCTTTTATTTTATCTATTAAGTTTTGTTGTGATTCATTCGATTAATGTTTACTTTTTTTTATGTTGTATGTAGCCGCGTAGATATTTATTTACCGCCTGTACCACGATGTCAATTGATGTCGTTCTGTTGCACAATTTCATTCACAACGAAAACGAAATTTTAAAATTTGTTATTGTTTTCAATGCAATTATGCTAGAGAGCGATATCTAGCGACATCGTGGGACATGCAGTTGGAAAATTTTACGTTACAAAAGCAACTTTATTTGCGAATTTTTGTGGGCGTGACCACAAAACTTTAATAAAATTACGTGTAAACATTTTAATGAAAATCAAATATTTGGAAGGTGTTCTCGAGTGTGGAATTTCTTACTCTTCTAAGCATAATGTCAACACAAGTTGTTGTCTACGAACAGATTCATGGGAATCTTTTGGAGGGAAGTAGTTTATAAAGATTTTTGATTTGACTTGAGAGTGGAACTGTCTATTTTTCTATACAAAATGTCGCATTTTCACGGAAAGTCAAGACTTATGCAAAGTTCTGTAATAGTCGGTACACGCGGTTACAAATTCACAGTGAAATGGGATGTGAAACCACATAAATGTCGTAAACAGTTTGTAGGATCAAGTGAGATCAAGATATATCTGCATGTGCAGCCGATTAGATGTAAATAAAATTCATACATATTGTACATCAGACCCATTTAGCTGGTGATATATAATTAGAAAGTCCCGTATCTTCAACCGCGCTATTCATGCAAATATCACCTGAATTATACAACAAAAGCTAGCAGCTGCACACACACATACACACATACGGTTTGTATGCAAGTGTTCGGCATATGTTTGCTCGAATATGAAGTATACGGTCACATTACGGATGCCAATCCGTTAAAAATCCTTTAATATCCCATCTTAAGTTCGTTATTGCTTTTTGTTCTTGTTATTTTTTATTCCCGTGTGATTTTTGTTTCTTGTGTTGTATCGTTAAATAGGCAACAATGACAAAGGCCATAATTGAATGGCCATTTAAGAAGCAGTTACCACACTTAGTTAACACTTTTTACTTTGTTTCTTTCTTGTCTCCAACTCCATTTTCTACCACGCTCGCGATATGTGTTGTTGCTGTTGTAGAAATATCAACAGCTACGTATAAAAATTCTAGGTGATTGCTATTATTGCATTAGTGGAGCACCCGACGAAAGACCAGATCATGCTGTGCTTTGTGTACACATGGGTTTGTCAATGGTTAAGGCTATAAAGTAAGTCTATTGAAGACATCGACTACCATAATGTTTAGTGTTGAGTGATGATGGTGGTTATGATGAGTGTGACAAAGTAACAGTGGGAGAGATGAGGTGGACGAATTAATAGTGTGCACTTTTGTTATTATTGAATGAACAATACATACACATACACAACATACTTAATGGCCATATACTTAAATGTCTTTTGTGCTTTTCTTTGCCAACAGATATGTGCAGCAAAAGGCCAATTCACCTGTTGACATGAGAGTTGGTATACATACAGGTGCTGTTTTAGCAGGAATATTAGGACAACGTCAATGGCAATTTGATGTTTATTCAAAGGATGTTGAATTAGCTAATAAAATGGAATCAAGCGGAAAAGCTGGGTAAGTTCGTTGCTAATAAGGTTTTTTTTTTCAGTGGTTTGAGGTGGAAGAGCATAAAAGCAGGTATAATTGTATGTGGTCATTAGATTGGGCAGCTCCTGATAAACTACTAAAGATGGAGGATTTTTTATGGTTTTATAAACTGTTTTTAAAGCCACAGTCTTAAAAATCATAGACATTTCTTAAGTAGGAGTTTTGAAAATGCAACCATACCAGCAGGTTTGTGGTACTCTGTCGATATTTTGGTATGAGAGAGCTCCTAGACCTTATTGAGCGGCCACATCAATCGACCGATCAAAACCTTATAGAAAATTTGTTTGCAAGAAGATAAGAGATTAAAAACGTTGAAATGATGGTTCATTTAAAACTTTTCAGCGGTAATTTTATTTGAGTCATTTCAAGTTGAAGCAACGATTTCGGATCAATATGACTTGAATATTAGTTAACGATAAAATTGTGCCAAGTCAAACATTTTCGTCATGTTAGAGCAGTGATGCCCAAAAAATGTTTTCTTGTGTACAGTTAGAGTGATCTCTCTAAGAGATATTAAGAGATACTGTTAAGAGATATTAAAAAAAAAATTTACGTTCAGATGAAACTATTAAAAAGTGAGTTTTATTTTCCCATCATACAACAAAACACTCATTAAAAGAGTCTCTTGTATCTCTCAGGAAAAGAGTTTTACTCTTTGTGAGCAGTTTTATTTTTCCGTCCAAAACAGTGATGCCCAAAAAATTTTTTCTTGTGTATTAGTGAGTAACAGAAAAATAACAAATTGAGAGAATGTATTTATTTACAGCCAAATTGTGTTAGTAAGAGATTGAAAAACCGAAAAATTATATTGATATTAAGAAGCAAACATATTATAATATATGTATGTACATATGTATTTTTAAATAAAATAATTCAACTTAATTTTTTAAATTTTAAATCAAAATACTCAATTCTATTGTGCATATACATATATTGTTTAACAAAAACAAAACAACTTATTTGTATAATTCATTATAAAAAATCAAAAAAATTTCTCGAAAAATAAAAGATTGCAATTGTGATTCTTATATAAACGATTCTAATCATAAAATAATAAAAAATAAAAACAGACGGTACGCATGCGCATTCATCGCTTGTTCACTGAGGACTAAATGAAAGAGCATTAACATTTCATTGAATCGCCGCACAACATTTTTAGAGTGCGAACTTGAAAAAAAGCAACAAAGCATTCGCTAAACATGTACACTTCTCAACGACTAAATGAAAGAGCATAAGAATATGTGTGAGTTCTCTCCAAACAATATTTCATGAGCTGGGCATCCTTTATCAAGTCTCTCTCTTTCACAATGTGTACTTTAATAAGTTTGTTTAATTTGACGAGCATAACTTGCGCAAATTTCTTAAAAAATAATGTGAACGCAGGTCGCCCAATGTCAACAACAATTACTTCATAATGATGATCGTTGCAATTCCAATCCGAGATGACTAGATTACACTGCCTTGAGTTTCAGTAAATATAAAGTGAGTTTTATTTTCTGATCAGAGAAAGAAGATCCTCAAACGAGTTTGAAATAAAAGAAATTAGATTTCCCCAAAATTTAGTAACAACATACCGAACAAATTAAGAACAATTGTTGCCACACAACGTCGGATATAGTTATTGGATACGAACATCCTCAGGTCCTTCCATGTAGATCTCCGTATTGTTTGTAATTGAAATATTGCTTCCAGGTTTCCTAACTAAAGACAGTATTTTAAGAGGTGTGAATTTAAGAGGGACCAATCTAATGTCTATATTTATTGAAATATATGTTCCGTCTGACCATAACCTTTTTAAAATATTCTACCCCAACAAAAAAAAAAAAAAAAAAACATGCGAATTATATTCGATTTTTTAATATTATGTAAACCGTTTTTTTTTTTAAATAATGTAAGTCGTGTTCATATATCCGATAAAACACTGGCGTATCTCAATGGTGAATTTGAAGTGGAACCAGCATATGGAGAGAAACGTGAGGAAGCCTTACGTATAGCTGGCCTCAAAACGTATTTCATTAAAAAAGTTGTGAAGCCTGTAAGTGTCACACAAGTGAGAAATAGCATTTGAACACACTGTAAATTTATTTTCCTTAGATATTTACAAATATTAAATCCCAGTTGGCCTTTTTGTCTAACACTTGCTCAACGATAGCAAGTCCCTGAGAGTGTCACACTGGAATCGACAGCTTGAGGGTAGCTCCATAGGGACAGTTGCTGCTTTGTATGATTTTTGACAAAATTTTTTTACTTGGACACCAGGGTATGGTTTTGCCAGGACAGATGGAGAAAAATGAGAAGACATCGCAAGTTTGTAGTACAATACATATAAAGAAGTATGCTGTATTGCGCCCTGTACTGTCCATTGATCAGAGCTCTATGCCTTCGTTACATAAACAGGCCGACAAGGATACATTTTAGCGAAATTCGCGTTCCAATCACGACTGAGTGCAGGATGAAATCCAGGATATGTTTCATCTTCAGCTTCGTAATTAATGCGTTACCTACTTCCGCCTCCTCTTGAGTACCCACTTCTGATATTCCTGATATTTGGTGTGTAGTAACTGGTTGCCGAAAACATTAAAAGCGGCAGATAAGAAATAAGAAAAATCGGAGTAGACAACCTTGTTTGAGTATTTTTGGCCAGCTGGGAATCAGTATAAAACAAGTAGCAGTTAAATAACAAGTAAATGAGAGGCTGAAAAGCCCTCATGTCATACATAACCCTACATACATACATGTATGCCTGAATGTTGCTCACACAGTATATTAAATGCTATTTCTTTATAAATCTTTTATTTATTGTATGAATGTGTGTTATATCATAGAACTAAACGTCTGTTTACAGTTTGCCTCCCCCAACGCAAAGAAAATCAACGAAACACAGAACGGTAACAACGACAACAATGACGACACTTTGGACGAAGAACTTTTGGCTGAAAGTCAAGAGTGTAAAACTAACGATACGCAGAGGGATTCTGAAGTTTGTGATAGAGCAACTTTGTTTAAAGAGGAACTAAGAAATGTTTTACGAGATCGAGACTATTATGCGTAAGTGGACTGAATAAATTGATGTTGAATTGAAATCAGTTTATTGTATATTTTAGACATATTGATCAAGATACCAATTGCTTATTAAAATTCAAACTCAAGGAGTTTGAAGCAGATTACTCCGCCTACCGCGAACCCTACTCTTCTCTACCGCTTGTATCGGCTTTAATAGTGCAATCTATCGATATAGTTTACTCATTTTTAATATTGCCTCGGTGAAGAATAAAGAACTTTTTTAAAGCCGCCATATTGATATCTAACGTTTTATATATTTCAGATCTCCATTGCATTTTATTAATATAGCAGCTCCCTTGATACCGATTTTTATGTTGGTCTTCATTAGCGTGGCCGAAAGCTTTCCCAGATATTTGCCGGACTTCTTCGTCAGTATTAGTAAACGCTACAATGATTTCACATGTATACGAGAATTAACAGCTGTAATCATAGTCCTCACCTTAGGGCTAAGTAATGTTATCGACGAGGTATTTATATACAATTATTTAAAATGAAAGCTTTGCAAAAAGGTCAACACGTTAACTTTTAAAATTGTTTGTAAATATTCAAGTTTTTCTTTGTGGCATATATAAAGTCGGAACATGTTGTTAGTGAGAGCGTATTCAATAAAACGCAAAGTGAGGAAGACTTTTTGGTAGCCGAGCCCATGGTCGATGCTACACCTGAGCCGCTGGACAATATCATGTACCCCTCCTATTTAAGTAATTTTTGTGTTTTGATACTGATTGCCACCACCGTCATAGCACAACTAACGCATTTTGTAAAAATTCTATTACTGAGTCTGATAACAGGTAAGACTGATGTCACTCTGTGCGCTACAAGAAGTGCTGTTTATATGAAACCTGATATACATGCGAGTATATTACCTTGTAGTCCGGTGCTCCAGGTCTTGTCATTACAGCATGGCTTATAGCGCCGACTCTACTTGAGTCGGAGGCATACACACACACGTATATGTTTTAACTTACTTTTTCTATCATGTTTATACATTTTGTAGGTATTCACTGGTATTTTAATGTTTTTGTCCTTGGCGATTTGTATGAACTGGAAGATGATTTGGCCTTCAATCCGTAAGTGCACATGCTTAACTTAAAATTCCCCATTATAAACTTCGCTTAGTTGCATTTAAAAGCAGATGACGATCGTTTAGCATTCCGATTACATATCAGGTTTTCGGTTCATTGTTTTAAAATACTTCAACAGCTTAACAGTTTAATTTTAAGTTTGAATTTTAATAGATAAGCATACATATAGAACGGCAGGCATACACTCGCATAAATTTTCTGGAATTTACGAGGATATAAATCTTGTGTTGCCAGCCTTAAATACAATACAAATATCTTTTACTCAATATTCCAGACTTATTCCAACGAGTCACATTATGTCGGCAGCTCTGGTATTCATTACAATTTCGTTGGCGTTTTGGGCACGGCATGTAAGTAAACACGAAGGAAATTGAATCTTTAGTTTTTAAATGTTAACTAAGAAGAATATTTGTAATAATTTTAAAATATTTCGTAGATGGATCGTGAAGATCGAGTTATATTTAAATGGAAACTATTAGTAACTGAGCAAAAAGAAAGAGCAGACGATATGCGGAAGCGAAACGAAGCATTAGTTTATAATGTTTTACCAGTACATGTAGCTGAACATTTTATGAAGAATACGAAGCGTTCCCACGATGATTTATACTCGCAAAGTTATGCAGAAGTGGGAGTATTATTTGCCAGCATGCCAAATTTTTCCGGTAAATAATATTGCATGCGAGTTGTATGCTCGAAAACGTTGTATTGGTTCCTCTTATTTTTCCAGATTTTTACTCGGAGGAAACAGTCAATAATCAAGGATTAGAATGCTTACGATTCTTAAACGAAGTTATATCCGATTTTGATGCAGTAAGTTTAGATATATAATCGAAAGATAAGATGAAAAATTTAGTAAATAAATACTTTGGAATTTATTTATTTCGCTTAAGCTGTTAGAACTCCCGCAATTTCAAGACATTATTAAAATAAAAACTATAGGTTCAACATATATGGCAGCAAGTGGCATAAATTTGAATCGCGACGTTAAGCTTGGCGACCCAATAACCAAGAGGTGGGCTCATTTGGCCTTGCTGGTCGAGTTCGCTTTAGAGCTTAAGAAGACTTTACAGGATATAAATGAACAATCATTTAATCATTTTGTTTTAAAAATGGGAATAAATCATGGGCCTATTACCGCTGGTGTTATTGGTGCCCGAAAGCCACACTATGATATATGGGGAAATACGGTGAATGTAGCATCCAGAATGGAAAGTACTGGAAAAGCAGGAGCAATACAAGTAATATTTGCGAGCTTTTAAAATTGAATTTCACATATAACGACTGATGTTGTTTAGGTCACAGAAGAAACTTGCAACATATTGCAGGAGTTCGGTTATTCGTTTTTGCAAAGAGGTTTAGTCAGCGTTAAAGGCAAGGGTCAGTTAATGACCTATTATTTAAGAGTAAGTAAACTGTGAACTAACATATTTGCGAATGTAAGTATTCAGTCCAATTCTTATAGGGTAAGTCTGACAAAATTAACAAATGTCAAGTACATTTTATTGCTAACAATCACAACACTTCCCCAACTGCCGTAACTGATATAAACGCAGATGATGTACCAAAGCAACAGGGCCGGAGTGCCAATATCACAAATCCTGTTCTGGAAACCGAAATTCATTTTAAACTGGACGAAACAGATGCTGGCGTTAAGACTCCTCTATTAAATCTCACTACAAATGCTAACTCAAAGTCAGCCAGTCCAATGAAGGACAGTGCAAATGTGGACACGACCACTGAAGAGGATGCTTTAATAAGAACCGAAGAAAACATGTAAGATCTTTGAGAAAATTTGTATTGAAGCTCACTCTTATACGCAGAATTGATGATAAAACTGCAAATTAAGACAGTTATTATTAAAATAAATAGCGAAACTATTAACCACATTCAAATATCATAGTTAATAGTAAATACGTTTCCGTTTTTATTTAGACATCCTTTCTTTTCTCTTATATTGTATTAAGAAACCTCCTTAGCAGTATTGAAAATATAACATATTCTGTACACATAGTTTTTTATAAAAAAAAATAACTTTTATTGTTACTTAGTTTTATTAAGACTTGTCTTAGGTTACACATACACTCACTTGTTGTTAAATGAACAAAATATCTTTTAACTAAATATCTAAGTATCAAAATATTATTTTAAATAACTAAAAATTAACTATACTGTTAGCGAATTCACAAAATTACATAGAAGTTCACAACTTATTATAAATAAATATGTGGAAATACCAAATGTAGAAATGAATAGAATAAGAACTCCAACGCAATCTCTCCAAATCCCTTTCTCTTCATGAGTAGTCAATCATAAACAGAAAAAAATACTTATCCCACCAAAATCCATGATCGTCTTTTCTGAATATAAAGCAAATTTTTGCAAAGTACATACATACTCTTATATAAATACTATATATACATATGTATGTCATTATAATGGCTTATTTATTACAAGTGAAAGGAAAAGCTAACACATGTATGTATGTATGTATGTATATATATATATATATATATATATATATATATATATGCGTTGGTCACATGGTTGTAGCCTTACAGGCGAAGGTAAAAACATTAAAGAAACTGTAATCAACGTAAGAGAAACTATAATTATCTATGTATGTATTTCTAGCAGGCCCATTACCTTCCATGCCAATGCATTGAGACCTCTCCATCTTTGTAAACCACTTTGCGTTCGTGAAATTTTGCATGGAAAGCAAAATTTGAAAGCACTTAACAAATTCTGTTTTGCACACAATTTGTTCACCGAATAATAGAGTAAAAGGCAATACAATTTTTTGAAATTTTGCTTTTAATTACATATAAATTTCACTAACGCAAATCGGTTTACACAATTAACACCCAAATATTTGTGGGAAGGTGTTGGTATTTGTACCCTTATTAAAAACCTCAATTTTGGAAAATACGCCCATGATATGTACATACATATACATACTCATACATGTAGATTAATAAATTCTTTAAAAACTAAGATAGTAATACAATTAGTGGTTTACCTATGTATATAAGCAAGTGGAATTAACAGTTATGTATGTACTTATGTACATATCCGCAATGTACTTTCTCAACGAATAAACTGTAGTGAAAATTCGGTATTGCCAAAGACTCTATAATATATTATAGAGCCTTTGGTATAGCTGTTTTCATTATACACAAAAACTCAATATCACGATTTTTTTATTCACCCTCTGAAAAAGCTTCCTTAAAAAATGCAAAGATTATTTGAAATTCCAAAGCTTCAAAGCGCTAATATATGAATATTATATTCGAAATATAAATTTGTATGAATAAAAATTTCAAACTCCTGCTCGAGGAAAAATTAATAAGAGTATCCAAAATTTTAATGGTCGTCATTAAATTACAATTGAAAACAATACAAAACCCAAGTTTTCATAGTAAACATATTTCAACACCCCCTCGCTAGCATTAGATATTTTATTTTTTGCAGAAAAATCATCTTGTACCAATTTATCTAAACATAAATTTTAGTAATTTAAAATGGTTTGATCACAGATTTTTTCTAAAGCGAGCGAATAAAGAAAATTTACATAATCATATTGCGGTTACACAGTATAAATGAAACGTTTTACAACAAATTTTTATTCGAAATGTCGCTTAAGTGAGAATATCCGAAAATTCGAATTTCCGAAAGTTGCCGAAAATTCGAGAATTCAGATAAGAATAAGTAAAAAAATCGCAATAATGATTTTCATACAATAGATAGACATGAATTTAATAAAAAAAAATTTGTGCATCTGTGCAAATTACATGTAAAATATATTGGGTCGGCCTATATAAAGATATAATACTCATAAATTTAGATTATCTACATATCGAATATATGCTTAATAACATCAATAACTTCTATGTATATGTATGTACATATAAAAAAAATTATGTGGTATTATGTATATTTGTAACTTTGGAACAAATCTTTGATCACTTCCTTCTCATGAAAATATATCTGTAGGATTAATCCATTATGTATAACCGATAACAAATAATTTTATTTTTCAGTTTTAATTAATTAAATATAATTAAAATCATGTAATATAAACAAAATCATATACATATGTGCTCAAATATATATAAAAAATAAAATGTATCAGATACTGGATTAGAGATACGTAAAAAGGCCATGGGAATACAATTTTCATTAGATCTGCAGTTTTATTGCGTATCCTAATATGCTTTGTGATATATGTAAGAGCATTGGTGCTTATATATATATATATATATATATATATATATTTGTCTGAAGTTAAGAATAATATGTTTCGGCGTAACAAGAATTATATGAATAGAGCAAATATATGCTTATTTACATAATATAATTGTTGTGTGCTCATTCGCAGCTACAACTTGTTTGCATAAGACATGTAATACGACATTACGAACTTTTCCTGCATCGAATTTTGTATACTGTCGTTATAACCTAGTATTAATGTATTTCGATGATATTATATATCATTCCTGATGTAAATTGGGTCTACCGTTTTATAAATATTTGAGTCCGCCTGTTGTTTTTTGTATGACATTTTGTTGACAGCGCAATGACAATTTGTTAATGAAAAATTTCAAGGAAGATTGGCAAAAAATTAAATAATCAAAAACTACTGCATTAATTGTTTATTGCAAATAAAATAATTTTGATAAATAGCATAGAAAACAACCGCTCAACGGAAACAGTTCTCTCCAGAAAATTTGTGGGTTTTCTTAGCATATAAATTCTGAGGTGAGTAGATATCTCAGGGTTAATGGAGTGAATAGGGTATGATATGCTAATACATATGTATGTGGGTCTTAGGAGTTAACAAAACTTTTGATATTCTGATATTTGTTGCTAAAGATGTCCTTAAAACCTAAAAAAGTCGATTTTAACGAAATCTGGACTGATTTAAAGAGCACGGCTGAGGCAGTGATAAAATTGGATAAAGTGGAAAGAAATGTTTGGAATTCCAGTTTTACGTGAGTATATTTTCTCATATGATGTAAAGAGTAAATCAATTTAAATAAAAATTTGGTGTTGTATAAGCATAAGATAAACAAATTTGTATCTTTGTAGAAACGTATATAATTTATGTGTGGCCCATCCCGAACCTTTTGCAGATCTTTTGTACGAAGAAACAAAACAATTTCTTAAGCAGCATGTAGAAAATATGCTACATACAAGAGTTAATCCTCCAGGATCAGATGCAAATGAGGGTGACCGACCTGGATTACTAAAACGTTACTATGACGC
Source organism: Linnaemya vulpina (assembly GCA_963675445.1). NCBI lineage: Eukaryota > Metazoa > Arthropoda > Insecta > Diptera > Tachinidae > Linnaemya > Linnaemya vulpina. The sequence goes on along the minus strand of OY776276.1, from coordinate 12,128,325 downwards.
TTGGTCGGAGTATAGTAAGGGTATCATGGATCTGCATTGCTTGTACTCCTATTTAAATATTCAACACATCAAAAAACAAAAAATTTCTGATGCAGATGTAGTTTACGGTAATTTAACAACAGAATCGTACGAACAAATGGAAATTGGAGAACTAGGTCTCGACATATGGCGTACAAAAATGATAGAATCCCTCAGTTTTGATCTAGTAAAACACATTCTTGATGGTATTAAACAAGATCGTATGGGCAACCCTGGACTAGATGACGAAAGTGTTAAAATCATAAGTGGTGTTATGCACAGTTTTGTTGACGTTCAGGCCTACAATAAGGCTGGACCATTGAAAATATATCAATGGTTGTTCGAGTGTCCGCTTCTGTTGGCCAGTGGTGAATACTACTCTGCCGAAGCTTTAGCCTTGCTGGCTAGGTGCACTGTTAGTCAGTACATCGAGGAAGTCATTAAAATTTTGGATGATGAAAATAAAAGAGCTCAAAAGTTCTTACATTCAAGGTGAGCTAATGAAAGGATGTCAACAATTTGTTATTAAAATAGATTTTAGAAAAAATATTACATGAATTTTTCATATGCTACTTTTTAGTTCGTTACCAAAACTACTTAAGCAATGCGAAGAAAAATTTATTAACGACCGGTTAGATTTCTTGTATTCGGAATGTAAGCAAATGGTATCACAAGAAAATCGAAAGGATTTACGAAACATGTACATTATTTTGAAACCCATACCGGATCATTTAAAAGGAACACTAATAAATGCGTTTCTTGATCACATCAAAAATGAGGGTCTTGAAACAATTTCAACACTCAAGGGTGAAAATATGCACATCCAATTTGTAGAAGATATGTTAAAAGTACATAAAAAATATACCTGTTTAATTGGGGAAGTTTTTGAGAATGATCCATTGTTTTTAAGTGCCCTGGATAAAGCGTGCGCCAGCGTTATCAATCGTAGACCAAGTGATAAACAACCCTGCCGCAGTGCCGAATACGTGGCGAAGTATTGTGATACTCTCCTTAAAAAATCAAAAACATCTGAAGCAGAAATTGATCTAAAGCTGACGAATAATATTACGATTTTTAAATATATCGAGGATAAAGATGTTTATCAAAAATTCTATAGTCGTTTATTGGCAAAACGTTTAATACATGAGCAATCACAAAGTATGGATGCTGAAGAGGCCATGATAAATCGGTTGAAGGTTAGTTAGAAAATCTTAAAAAAGTTGATATCAAACATTACTTTAATTTTAGCAAGCTTGTGGTTATGAGTTCACCAATAAATTGCATCGTATGTTCACTGATATCTCTCTATCTGCGGATTTGAATAATAAATTCAATAATTACTTAAAACAAGAGAATATAGATTTAGGTAAGAAAAGAACCAAATGAGTGAGTGTAAATTTATTAATTCAATTGTCATTTTTATTTATTATTCATTTTAAGGCATAAATCTTTCAATCAAAGTCTTACAAGCGGGAGCCTGGCCCTTAGGTCCCACACAAGTTGTTATCCCTTTTGCGGTTCCTCAAGAATTTGAGAAGGCTATAAGAATGGTATTAACCCTTGCATTACTTTAAATATCATATGCGGTATATATTTTTTTGCTCTTATTAGTTTGAAACCTTCTATCACAATTCATTTAGTGGTCGTAAACTTACCTGGTTGCATCATATGTGCCATGGCGAATTAAAACTAGGATATTTGAAAAAGACTTATATAGTGACTATGCAAACTTATCAAATGGCTATGCTGCTCTTATTCGAAACCTGTGACTCAATGACATGCAAAGATATTCAAACTACTTTGCAATTAAATGCTGATACCTTCCAAAAACATATGCAATCTCTGCTGGAATCAAAAATTCTAAATTCTAGCAGTGAGAATCTAGAAGATAATACAAAAATTGAGTTGAATTTAGATTATACAAATAAACGTACTAAATTTAAAATCACATCAGCTTTGCAAAAAGAAACGCCACAAGAGGTAAAACCAGAAACATATTATTATCATTGTGAAATAAAAAAAGTCATCGAAAAGATCTAGTCTCAACAAAACACTTCTAAACTTTAAGAGATAAAAATTAACAGTTCTTATTTTACTTTAGGTCGAACATACGATAAGTGCTGTGGATGAAGATCGTAAATTATATTTGCAAGCGGCCATAGTGCGTATTATGAAATCTCGAAAAGTTCTTAAACATAATGCTCTTATACAAGAGGTAAACTTGTTGCCATTAAAATATGTATTAAATAAACTGATTATTGTTAACAATATTACTTAACTCCAGATCTTATCGCAGCCTAATGTTAGTTTTACACCCAGCATCACAATTATTAAAAAATGTATTGAATCATTGATTGATAAGCAATATATAGAAAGAACTCCCAATTCTGGTGATGAATATAGTTATGTGGCATAACTTGCATCCAACTACACACATACTTAAGAACGCACCTTTTATCACGATGAGATATTTTATTTTCCTGTATGATATTAAAAAAAAATCATGTAAAATACAAACTAAAGAAACTCAATATTTCACGTCTATATAAGTTACCTTTATTTTAAAGATGTTTCATTATTTTAAGGCGATACTTTTTATGTTTTTAAACAATCTGTTTGCTGTTCTTCTTTTCTTCTGACTTAGCAGAAATGGATAAAACGATTAAGAAAAATTACATTTTTGTTTTATACATATTAAATTAAAAATGTTAGTTATTATTTTAAAAAGTATGATCTGTTTAGTTATTGCTCCTTTTAGCCCAAAAAATTCAATAAAGCAAACTAGAATCTACGAGAACTGTGTTTTTTTATGATTTTCTTTTCTTAGTACTGTGTCTTTGTTTTTGGTTTTTCATATTATAATTAAGCAATATCTTGTGATTATAAATCGTTTGCTGAGATGGGTTCAATGAAATGCGAAATAATCGTTCTCAAAAATCTATATTAAATAAAATATCATTGTTTAATATTGGATTTAGTTTTTAATGTTGTGTTTGTTTCTCTTCAAAATATATATTAAAACTAACAAAATCTACATACATATTAAATATGTTTATAAAATGGTGATTATCATCTGTTTTTGAAAAATATATTATAAATAAATATGTGAAAACTTTTGTATGATTAATTTTTGATAATAAAAGTTCAACTTAACTTTAATGTTGTATTGGAATTATTTTCTAAGGTGGCACTATTTTTTTCTTTTATGCTTACGTTATTTAAATATTATTATTATTTTTAAATTAATTAAAACTAATTTTTATCCTTTGATTTTTTTAGGGATACATGAGAAAAAGTGAGCATTATAATTAATTTGAATACTGTTTGTTTGTCAAATAAATTCCTTTTTTTTCTTCTTTAATCTACTAAATACAGAATATTTATCAATATGTTTTTGTTATTTATATACTGTAGTATTCTTTGTATTTATTTTGTGATTTTTCTTTAAATTGATTTCAATAATTTTTAAAGTGGTTTTGCGAATGTGCTTTTAAACATAAGAGTGAAATTAAAATAATTAAAAAATTTCTTAATGCACTATTTAATATGTTTGAATATTTTAATTCGATAACAAGAGAACAAACCTTTTATGTTGTTTATATCTCCATCAAGAAAAAATAAATAAATTTTGATTCCAATTAAATGGCAGGCCTTTGGAAATTTTCTGCAATATTCATTCATTGAACATTTTCATAACCAGTTGGTTTGCAAAACTATTTGAATCATTGCCAAACTACAGTTAAACTCTTCAATATTGTTCATTCGGGAAATTCCCCAATAAACGATTAAGTACATTTGAGATTAAGAATTTGAACGTCTTAAACACAAATTGTGTCTAGAAATACTTGAGTTACTCGACTTGCAATATAAGCCTCGTATCGGACTGAAATTTATTGTATAATCCCATTCCATAGTGAAACCTATGTGCATGTTCAATATTGAATTTAATGCAATATAATTTTTATTCGAATGGGGAAATGGGTCCTTAAGTTTGGTAATACATTAAAAAACAAAAGCTTTAAATAAATTTTATTTTTATAATGCTTTTGTTCTGAACACTTGCAATTAGAGAAAAAGTTCTGCTCCATTATGCAATCGGCAAGTACGCACTACTTTTTTGATAAGTAGTTTGATAGTTGATAAAAAAGAGATTCGTTTAAAATTTTAATTTATCTTTTTCAATACGATTTTTGGTATTAATGTTAACATTTCATTGGTTTTTCATTATTCGTATAAATGCATTTTTTATTATCATCGTCTCTTACTGAGGTATGCTTTCTTATTTATTATGTTGAATATACATATCTTCGATTTTGAATGAAAAATCTAATATTTTTATTTGTTATATAAACTTATCATCTCATTTATTTTATAAAATTGCATATTTACTTTGTTAAATCAACGACTAGTTTTTATTTTGTTTCAATTAAAGCAATTTCATTATTAGACTTGTGATTATTTCTTATAAAATTTATATATATTTATTTTTTCTTATTTTTAACAAACTAAATGTTACTGAGGATTGAAAACCAAAAACTTTAATGCATAGTCACGTTTTTATACAAAAAACCACTGCATCTTGTTAAAATTAATAATTACTTTTATTGTATATTCAAACACTATTAATGTAAAAGTAAAGTGCCAATTTAAACAATAAATGTGTATAAATTGCACAAAAATATATTTTACTGGTAAATAAATCGGTTTAAGCTACAAATGTTTCTTATGATAAAAATAGTTTTTTTTTCAAGTTCCTGTATCTTTTCGAAATACTCTCTTTTACATCTAATGACTTTTAAATTATATATAATTTCTTATTATACAAATCC
>OY776276.1:12110978-12118478 GCA_963675445.1 Linnaemya vulpina | reverse complement strand
TATATATATATTTATATTTATATATATATATATATATGTATAGAAAATATATGTATATAAAATATATATATATATATAAAATATATATATATATATATATATATATATATGTATATATATATTTATATATATATATTTTTTTTTCTTTCAACTTTTATTATACATATGTATATGTAAGTACATAAGTAGAGACCAGAGTCAAAGTTCGCTACTTCAATTTCTCACCCTCGAGCAAATATTGGAGTTTCAGGTAGGCTACACGATGTCTGTAAGCGATGTTCCTCTCTAGGGGACTGTTTTAAGCTTCGTTTAGTGCCGTAGGATACGTAACGCCTGGTGCCATAGCCTCCACCTCCGCTGCCTTCGTATGGCGGACCATGCGACCCAGTGGGAGTTGTAACGCCGCTGCCACAACCCCCCATCATGCGGGGTGATTTTCTTTTATAGTTTGAATCAATGGACCAAGATTTCATGGTATTCGATGAATGGCCGTGACGATGGGGAGGTACGGCTGGTGGCAGATTCTCAAATGCTGTAGGTGGTGGTGGTGGCGGCGGTAGAGGTAATTCATCCGACATATGTCGATGTATTGGCCTAGACTTTTCACGTTCTTTTGAGCGCTGAGGTCGTAATTCTTCACGAGATATCGACTGCGCATGAACTTCTGCTGATGTTTTAACAAGCGCTTTGGCGGGGGTTTTTATGTACTCCTCTCCAACGGAAGTATCGTCCGAAGGCGAGGGAGGTAAAGGCAAATCATTGTAGTCCTTTAAGAAAATAAATGCGTAACTTAAATTTGTGCTAATCAAATGCGAATTTATCTTACAAAAGTATCTGGATTTGAAGAGGGCGGAGACGGAGGAAGTGGACCAAAAACATTTTGTGACAACTTCATTTCTTTGGCGCTTTCAGACTTATGCACTCCAGGACGAAATTCTAAAGGACGTTTTGACACATTTTGAACGGCCATATCAGCCATTCTAGCAGCTGCAATTTCACCTCGTAAAAGTGCGCTTATATTACATTCTATTTGTTTTAATGGTGCACAATTATAACTCAAATCACTCAATTGTTCCTCATCCTCTTCGAGAGTAGGAGCTAGATCTGTATGAGGTGTCGTAGATGTAGACCGTAGCTCTAAAATATTATTAAAAAACATGAAATGATTCCAATTATGGAAAATATTTTATTTTGACTTACCGTTAAAGTCAGTGCCTTTTATGGCTCCATTATAAACGAATATATTTGTTGTATCTACGACAGTTCCACTAGAAGAATTTATATCGAAGCCACTGATTTCATCATGACAGGGTGTTCGAACAATATTAACAGATTCAGAACTAGTACGTCCATCTAAAGATTTCAAACTTCCTTTTTTGGATGCTATTAAGTAATTTATTTGTATGGGAATGAATGTATGTATATATGCTAGAGTACCTACTACCAACGAATATTAAGAATTGTTTTTTTTATATGGCCGTATCAGAAGCTATACGGTTTTAAACAGATAAAACCAGTTAACATCGTATTTAAGTTCTTTTTTTTTTTTTTTGCTTAGCATATTTTAACAACAATATAGTTAAATATATTTAAAATCAACTTTTGCGTCTGTTAATTACACTACTAAGCTACAAACATATGTACATATGTACATACTCATATTTAATAGATTACGAATTTATGCCATATTTTCTGTCAGTTTTCGGAAACACATTCGCTCAATTCACAAGCGCTGTGTGTGCTATCATCAGAAGATTACTTAAAAAACCTTTCCAAACAAAAATATTTTACAAATATGTAATATATTTACATATGTACATACATACACACATACATATGTTTTGAGAAATTTTATATGAAATGTATTTTCCAATACAACTTTAAAGGGTACAAAAAGGCTTGTCAAAATCAATTGTTATATTAAAAACGGAAATGTTGTTGTTAACATCACTATACATATTCGTTTGAACTAATCTGACTGAAATTAGGAGAAAGGAAAATCTTTTATAAAAATACTTAACTTCTCTGCAAAACATTTAATTTACTTGGTGTATTATATGTTTAGATATAATTAAAACGCGACAAAAAAAAAAAAAAAAAACAATAAATATGTATGTATGTATGTATGTATGTATATAGTCCATTGGAAAACTTAGAATTGTGAGGAAGAAATCGTCCACTCGAATTATTCGACGGCAAAGAATATTCGAAATCGGTTCATATTTATATATATATATATATATATATTACATATATATATATATATATATATATATATATATTTATATTATATATATATTTATATATATATATATATATATATATATATATTTATATATGTATATATATATATTTATATTACATATATATATATGTACAATATGTACATATTTATGTGGGTATATGCTTATGCAACTGCTATACTTACTTTCTATATTCGCTTTACTAAAATGTGTTATCGGAGATAGTTCTTTCTTTAAAGAACTATTAGAGTGATTCGGCTCCAAGTTTAATGATAACCGCTCTCTAGGTGATATCAAGGATTTGCACTTATCTAAACTGTGCCGCATATTTGTCTCTTTCATAATATCACATGATAGATGATCACTTCTTATATCAAAATTCGAATATTTTGCTGCTTCTGATTCTGACTCCATATCTGGTTCACTTTCACTTAGACCATCTTTAGACGAGCCGTAGTTGCAGAAAATGTCCATGGCATGAGGAGGCCTTTTAGATGAGCCACGTCTAATTATGAATGTGCCCTTACCCAACATACTTGATTGGCGAAGAGTGCAGTTTAGAATTTCAGGACTTTCTTCCACACAACGAAAGTCTTGTTCATTGTTAGCATTATTTTGTAAATATCTGAAATCGTCCATGGACGACTTGCGGTTACCATGCTTTAAATTGGTCAATGATTTCTAAATAACACAGATATTGACAGTTATTTAAAGATTTAGTTACAAATGCCAAAATAATTTTTTACCAACCTTTTTGATTTCATTCTGATGTTGTTTCGTTTTCTTTTTGAAATCCTTAAAATGAATTTCCCAAGCTATGCCCCTTGGAGTAAGTAATGTTGCCTCCGAAGATACTGTTATGCCAGAGGGCTCTTTTTCGGAGTCTTCAGACAAGTCTTCCTCTTCGTCATCGTCAGTATTGTTTTTAAAATATTTATCCAATGTATTATTCGAAGTTTTAGAACGTGTTTTATGATTTTGATTGTCAGAAGATGTTCCAGTACTGCCTGGGGAGCTCGAAGTGGATGAACATGAAACAGACGTACAAGGATTGAGAATATGACACACTTCTTTATGCTTTTCAACAGAAGCTTGTAAACGTTTTGGACGATTATTTCGAGCTCCACTGGTGCCATCTTTTGGCCCCGGATATATTGTAACGGGGTGTTCATTTAAAATAGGTTCTAGATCTGAGTTTCTATTTAATATTCTGCTTATAATTTCAAATTTGGTTATAAGATTTTACTCACCTGGCAGCTTAGCAACTCTGCCCTTTAAAACGGCTTTATGTACAGCACTGATATCAATGCCAAGCGCATTCCTATCACCATTACAGCTTCCAACTCGAATTTTTAGGTCACTAATCGTGTTGGCTGTACGTTGTCCACAACACGGAAGACTAGAATAATTAGAATTGTGAATTGCTACCGTTGATGGTGCCGTACGTGTTTTTGGCTGTAAAAACGAACCAATGAAAAACTGTAAATGCTTTGAGCTATGAATTTAACATGTTACTACTTACCAAAGTTGTTTGCACTATATTGCTGGTATCTGTTGTATTGGCATTATTAGTGGCTGCTATGTCTTCTTTAACACTGCGGTTTCCATTAGTTTCATAACGAGCCAAATCAACTGCATCAAACTCTACATTAGGTGTCACTGTTGGGGCACAACTCGAACTGGTTTGAGACATTTCCTCTGAATCACGTTTCTCTTTCATGCTGAAAAAGTGATTGCTTTCATGCATTAACAACATATTTCGATTCTGAAACTAAGCTATTTGATAATAAAATTTTGGTAATTAAAGTAGTGCAATTCAGTATGTTTTAAAATTTCGACAAAAGCAAAATTTTGCTACAATTATAAATGTTTGCAGTAACAGTTGTCTGATTCACTAACTTCTTGTTGCTTTTATCGTTATGATTTTTCTTCATGTTTCATCTCTATGGATTTATACGAGAAATCAAAAAGACTGGAAAAACAAAAAATTTAATTTTTTTATTTTTAAGAACATAAATCGCATTCATATGAGTATGTACCAGACTTGAATTAATATACGTTTGCAGCTTTATTTTAGAATATAGCTGCCAAGGGAAGTCCAATTACGCACGAGCAACTCATTCAAATGTTTGTTTTCAAGTGGGATTAGCAAAATGCGAATCGTCAAAATTAGCACAAAAATTGTCAATAAGTAAAAAGGCAACTAGGGCAGCTGACTTAAAACGGCATCGCATATTGTCGAAAATCTTACAGAATAGCAAAATCGGCAATTTTTAGTTTATCGATACGGCTATCGTAATAAAAGCAACTGAGTCGCACTACAGGAATAAAATATAAATATATTGATTCTTTTTGAATAATGATTGAGTATATAAGATGTATGAAAAATTTAAAACATTTAAGATTGTTATATAATGAATTATATATGATGTCATAAGAAATACACTACCTAATAAATGTTAATTAATTTTAGAAATTTACAGTACATTTGTGCCCGGTGACAAATACATATTTAATAATTGCTTCCAGCTAAATGTTTTATATATAGGGAAACAGAATATTGGGAATAAACCATTTTTATTAAGATTAATATTAATTTTAATATGTATAGACTTTTATCACAATGATTTCGATGAAGAAGATGAGATTTTTGACACGAATTTACTCCCGAAGTAATTTAAAATGATTCTGTAAATATTTCCCAACTTCACATCAAAAAAGTGGTAACTTATGTACTCGTTTTCTTCAGCAGCTGAATACGTTTAACAACTTCTTGCAATCTGTCTGACAGAAGTAGCAGTACTAGTTTTGATATTATAATGACGTTGATATTGACAAATCGTTACAGAATAGTGAATTCTGGAACAGGTATATTATAAATAAAAGGATTTCTTAGCACTTCACTTACTTTTTGCGACTGAGACTCATATAACCATCATCTTCTGATTGATTTTCTCCATTGTTTAGGAATTGGGGCCTCAAAGATAAATCTTCAAATTCGGATATTATATCATCTAGCACTTTAATGGGTTCGGGTATATCGTCATTAGGAAATGTAACAGCATCCAGCATCTCCTCCTCTTCGATTTCCCTATTTGAAATTAAACATAAGAATGAATACACGTATCCAACAACGAGATAAGTAAATATACATTTGTGGCTCTGCTTGGAACTTTCAGAAGAATTTTAAAATAAGCTACTTCTCAGCTGCTGCTAATGATATTGGTGGCAGTTTTTCAAATGCTTGCTAGAATTCCAAGTATGTTTTTAAGGATTCCAATGGCTGCAGGAACTATTGCTGCCGGAAGGCCTTGCCATTCGATTCGAAGACTTGATGCGTGCGTTTTATTATTTATTTGTCTGTCTAATATAATTTCCGATTAGAATATTTTTTAATACAACGTATGCACCTATTTATACAATTTATATATATATATATATATATATATATATATATATATGTATGTATATACATATGTATATATATATATATATATATATATATATATATATATGTATATATATGTATATATATATATAAAAATATATATATATATATATATATATATATATATATGTATATACATATGTATATATATATATATATATATATATATATATATATATATACATATATATATATATATATATATATATATATATATAAATATATATATATATATATATATATATATATATGTGGAAACTGAACGTGTGTACTTCTTTCCTTTATTAAAATGCTATATATTAATTATCGTTGTTGTTATTTAAGATTATTGTTATATGTACATATATTTTAAAAAAAGTTAATTAAATTTTATAATTGCTTTGTTTCTTTTGTAATTCATTTCAATTTTAAAGCTCAAAGCAGACACCAGCTCATCAACGACAACTGGCCGCTTTGAAGTTACAGAGTCTGGCATCGATTTTTCATACTTCCCTAAATTGTACACACTTATTATTCCGTATGTAAGTATGTGTCATATATTTTATATTGGAGAATATGTAGTAGCTGATAGATGAGTATTTCAACAGCGGATGTTTCAATGTTGTACATAAATGTGGATATGAAGATATGTACATATGTATAAACACTTGCAATACTTACATACGTTTGCACTTATATACATATATATTTTCATTTTACGTTTACATACATACAGATGTATCTATAACTTATCCATATATTTCAGTTTTCCACAATTACATTTAATAAGTCATATACATATATGCATACATATGTACATACGTATATGGAAGTGCACAAGTAATATTCTTTGAAATTGTGATATGTTAGATATTTATTATATTTTCATATTTCTTTTTTTCTTTTGGTCTCTCTTAGTTTAAATAATTTTTATAGAATCGGACTCTATCTATGGCTACAGAAAACAACCAGACTAACATCAGTTGAATTTTTGGTTTAAATTATGAGCTTTCATTTTCAATTACGTTCACTCACTACCTCACTCACTCACTTTACTGCTACTGACAATAATTTTTTTCGTTTTTAATATTTTCCACCAGACTTTTCTCTGTACGAAGTTGTCTTATATTAAGTAGAATGAAACATTTCCATTTGTTGTTTTAGTGGATATACATGTGTATTAAAATACTTATTACATACATAAATTCAAATGTACATCCACACATATTTTTGTGATTCGATTTAAATTTTCATTGCAATCAAAACATATATGTGGGTTTGATAATATTGTATATTTTTAGTTGATCTCACGCACCGACACTTCTGTATGTATTTTAGTGTCGTTGTCACATCATTGTCACATAATAATCCGCTTATTTTCCGTCGGCAAACTTACTTAGATGGAGGTATTATTAGACTGAATGGGAGTATGTTTTAAAGTTAAATCAGAATGCAAAACAGAGTCACCGTTCAAGCAACCAACCAAGCGACATTAGTCAATAGAAACATTAGCACCGTACAATAAGCACTCAACAACTGCCAATGCGCGAGCAAACTATGAGCAGTAAATACTTTAATACGGATATTTTACAGATTGTTTGTATATTTTTGATTCATTTCATTCCTTATGAAGTAATATTTCTCCCTTTAGGATTGTTGGGACAGCGAAAATCCAACAAAAAGGAAATTAAAAGCAAAAGCAAAAAACCCAATTTTGTGAATGCAGTACACTTAATTGTGAGAATACCTTACACGCCAGCAATGCGGCCACGTGAACAGTAAATCAATAACACAAAACTTACACCCACACCCACCCTTATATATATATAT